>VZTB01002865.1:1665753-1958613 GCA_013397245.1 Thryothorus ludovicianus | reverse complement strand
GCTGGCTGTAGTTGTTACTTTTTAAGGATTGATGCAGCTGGACTCTTGTGTCTTTATATCATTAAAAGCCTGCACTACAGGGGATGGGGAGCAAGAAAATTAGGGTGAAACTTATTACTGGCATTTTTTTGAATGAAATCTGTATTTCTTATTAGTTTAGTGTTCTCTATCATCCTTGATGAAAGAAATTAAACTACTGTCCAAAAGTGTAAACTGTAGTTTGATGATGCAATATTCTCTTTTATTATTTCTTCACCTTAGTTTGATCAGAAATACGAGTTCCAAAATATCATAAAGACTCAGTCAAAAGAAGTCTGAAAACTCCACAACAAATGTACACACATAATAAGATATTGTGAGATTTCTCCATCACTACCAATACTGCCTCTAGGGAAAGACTGCTTGGAGCAATTTTGTTATTTGGAGTTTTTGGAGTATAAAGAAATTTGCAAAGTTAATTGTGAGAGTTCCTGGGACCATTGCTCATAGAAGAGGGATGAGGAAAGTAGCTAGAACAGAGAATGAGGCAGGATAAATTTTAATTTACATGTGTAGTTTTTTCAAAAAAACAATTCCTGTTTTTTAAAATAAGTGAGTGCAGTTGTAGAATTTATTTTACATCAATAATCTCTTTGGCCAACCTCTGTCTTTATACATGACACTCCCTAAATGATGCCCCCTGAGAATGGCAGGGAAATTCTGTAATCAGTAACTCCCAGACCAGGTTGCCTGAAAGCCAAGGGAAGAGGAGCTCCTGGCAGAGACACTTGTTTTGGGATTCACATCCATTGCTTGTCTGTCAGAACTCAAGTTGCTGTAAACTTTCAGTCTAGTGTGAAAATTGTGGGTGTTTTCTGGTTATTATAATAATCAGAGTTGGTGCAACCAGAGGCTTGTTCTTTTGCTGTTATTAATATTATACTGTTTTTAACTTTGTCTGCACCTCAAGTTTGTCTGTCTGGGTCCAAAACCAGAAACAAATGCAGTAAGAAACCTTGAAATACTGAGAGGTGGTTTGTGACCATTGTAAAACTCTGGAAAGAGTCAGGATTTGCACTGGAGGGAATTGTTCTATGAGCCAGTGTTACACTCACCAGTTATGTTCTGCCAGAATGTGTCCCTGTAACTTAATGAACCTTGAAATACTTTAGTCAGCTTGTTTAGCTCCTTGCCAGTGACCAGCAAAATGCTCTTTTCAGTTCACTCTTCCTACGACTGGAAAGATCAGAAAGCTCCCAGCAGGGCAATGGTTCTGAGGGGACACTGCAGTGGCGTCAGAGCAGCTTCCTGTGATGAATTTCTGTAGTGCTCTTGGAAAAGGCAAGCCCTCCTGCAAATGCAAACCTGTGACTCTGACATCATTAGAGTGGGACCAGAGGCCAGAGTGAAATACTGTACATGATCTTTCATGTGGGGGAAATGTCTCTGTGGGGTTCAATGTGGATATTGAGAACCAGCCACTGGCACATGGTTTCCAGGTAACCAGCACACAAACAGGGGTGCAGGCTCTCTAAATACAGCACATCAATCATGTTTGGTGGATTCTGTGTTCTCATTCAAGGGGATGCTTCAGACCATCATCAATAGCAGTGATCCATGAGGTGAGGGTGGGAGCTGCTGCCAAGTGCCAAATGTTGAGGGCACTTTTCATCTAATCCTTTCCCCCTCCTTTTCCTACTGCATTAGTGTTAGTTTCTACATTTCTTTAAGTTTTCACAAGGGCTTACTGAGTAGAGGGAATTATTTTATTTATTTTGGACAAATCATCTCCTTTATAAATTGGCGTTTCCAAAGGTGCTGGTTATGAAGTGCCTGAGTAGATCACATGAAGGTTTTTTATATCCTGATAACCCCTGAGCTCAGGGGAAGAAGTGAAATGGGAAACTGAAGCATCAGAAGGTGATGTCCTTCCCTTTATTGTAACATCCTCATTTCTTTCCTGGATTTAAGGCAACATCCAACTCTTTTTATTTGAGGCAGGTTTCTCATCTTCCCAGTGGTTGTTTTAAACTTATGCTGCACTTATATTTTGTGTGGCTTTTTCAAATCTCTCTTTTTGCTGCTGTGTACTTTGACCCATTAAATATTTAAGTATTTTTTTGAGAATTTTTCTCATCTCATTTCCTGAAATTGCACATGAATGAAAATTCAAAGCTGTTGCCAGCTTCCTTACGTACAGCAGCTATTATAAGAAAGCAAGTTCAGTAGCAATTCAGTGTTAAACTGCTATCACAATTTCTAAGTGATAGTGCAGAGTGCTGATATTTACAGGTTTTCAGGCTGTGATTCTCTTGATCAAAGAAGTGATCTCTGCTGTGTTATGAGTGTGGTGTTTGACAGCATTTTGTCTTAGTGTCTTCTTCCTGCTCTCTGACAAGTGATTGTGAACCCCTTCAGCTTGTGTAGCCCAAGGGTTTATACTGAATAAACTCTGCTTGGAGATTCTCATGTCAATATAATAAACACCTTTGGTTCTAGACTGAAAATCCTTTTAAAAATCATGCCAGTGATAGTTGCCAAACAAATGTTGGAAAGAAACCTGAGAGAATCTTTCTTTCACATCTAAATTCCAATAATGTATTACTGTTGATGCCAGACTGAGCTCGCTGGACAGAAGGGGAGTTTTGGTGCAGGTGGGATGCAATTCAGACAAGTAGAAAGTAGCTGTTAGTCAATACCAGTTTAGTTTTTTGAAAATAGAAATTTTAAAAAATCAAGTATCGTTTTGGTCTTTAGTTTTGTCAGAGGAATGTGACTTTATTTAGAAAGTCAGCTTTTCACTCTATGCTGGTGAGCTGCTTTTCTAATGTTTATTCTGATCTGCTCCTATGTCTTAATCTAGGGAACTTTAGTCTCTTTTCAGTTGTCAGTTCTACAATGCTTTGACTGTGCTGACTTCTCTGGTTGTAATTCTGACAAAGAGAGTGATGGGAATTGATTTCAAGGGCTGCCAGGTGTGATCCTGGGCCCTGCTTAGTTGGCTGTCCACAGAGCCAGCTGAAATCTGCGCAGCTTGAGTTATTTAAAATGTTTGGTGCTGCACATTGAGTGAGTCATCCTGTGAAGTTTTTTTTCTCACTTTGCTTCTGGTGATGCAGCAATCACTGTCCATGACAGCATTTTCCTGAGCAGTGGCATTGATGCATTAGGGGTGATGTTTAAATAGCATGTACTGGTGAAGCTATGACAAGTTGTGTCTAAATTCCATGCCTAATAAATATAAAGAAGCAGGAGATGTTGCAGTTGAGCCCCCAAGTCAGTTCCCTGTCAGGATCCTTCCATGTGCACATGCACACGCTCTACCCTACTGCTCAGTTTTTCCCCTTGTGTGTAATTTTAAAGTGAGTTTCTTTACCCCTTTCATCCTGAATTACGCATAGTCCTGGTAAATTTTCTGTGACGCAATTACCACCACACCTCTCATATCTTCTGTGCACTCGACTCCTTGACTGATAACATGATGAAGGTGGAACAGATACATGGTTCTGAGAAAAACCCTGTCCTGAATATTTTTTACTGAAAATCTTAGAATTTCTAAGATAGAACAGAGTCTTGATGTGGTTCTTGCATTTGGGATAAGTGCTTTAATGGGACAGTGGAAAAGGAGCCCTTGGAGTGCCTGCTAATTAATGAATGACACACTTGATTAATCTTCATCATTGGTCACAAGCACCTTTTACTTTGGATTTAATCATCCTCTTGTGCCACAGAGCTGTAACTATTTCTGTGTTCTATGCTAAAATGAATGCTGTAGCAAGGCAGAAATATCTTAACAATTTTAACCACATACCAGTTTTTATAGCAAGTGTGCATAAGAATTACAATTCTAAACTGTTCAGAAATATCAGTTAGTTGACCACTCTGGTAAAGAAAATAACTGAAGGAAGCCTGGACTTTCTTGTGCAGCCTTTGAAATCCCAGCTGGGCCTGAATGGTCCTTGACAAAAAGCCAGCCAAGGCTACAGATTGAAGTCAGTCTGATAGAGATTCTCCACTTCTCCAACATTCTCCAACTTCAAAATCTCTTAGGAAAAGCTATAATAATTGACTCAGCAGATTAAGTATGTCTGCTATCACTGGTTAGGATGTTTTCATGCTCACATTTCAGAGGAAAGCATTTCTTTGGAGTTAGTCAATGTATACTTGTCCCTTGAAACACATTTTGTGCTTTTTTTGGCGAAAGAGGTACTGAGCAAAATCATTTGGGGCAGTTGAGTTGGATAGCATCTGTGAGGCTGAAATCCCAGGCTCCTTTCTTTGCATTGTCTCAGTTCTCTTCCCATTCAAATCAATGGCAAAACTATAATTTTAATGGGAACACATCTGCTTTTTGAGAGCTGGTGTAAGTGTCCCTTCCAGGAAAATAGCGAATTGGTGTAAATTTTTATAGTGCCTGAAGAGAACTGGGTGGTGAAGGTGAAGCAAAGGTGGGCACTGTTTGCTAATGCATGCAGAAATACTTTGGTCAGCACCTAATCCTGAAATCTGCCTTCAGTTTGAGGGCTAGATGGAGCATCAGCACTTCCATGGTGCATCAGAGTTGTGATTATTGCAGACCAGTGCCTTGTGTCTGAAAATACTCAGTTCATTGTGTTTTTGCAGACAGGTGAGGGGCTTTTTGCTTTATAAACTTAAAAAAAAAAAATATATCATTTTTCTGGGCTAAGAGTTCACCTTGTGCTGGGGATCTTTAGTTCCTTAACCTCGTGAAGAACCAGAAGGTCTTGGCCCCTTAACGATGTGTTCTGTGATCCTGAGAAAATCATTTCCTTGTGCCTCCCCTCCCTCCTGTCTCTTTTCCAGAGCTCAGGCCTCCCTTGCTCAGTGTCTGCCACAACAGGGCCCTGATCTCTGCTGGGGCCTCTAAACACGAGGGCTGTGTAAAAGTAAAAATCGTCCTTCTCACAAATAGGGATGCGGGCTGGGAATTTCAAAAGGGCAGAAGAATGAGTCGGTTTTCATGGGCTCCTTTAAAAGTCAAAAGCTTTATGCTCAGAGGCTTAAGGCAATTTTCTGAGTCCAGCCCTGTTGCTGTTGGCTTCAGTGATGTAGGAGAGCAGAACAGACTCCAGAAATCTTCCATTATATCTGTCTACCCTTTTACATGTCACAGGGGAGATTTTTTTAGTGCAAGAGATTGAACCTCAGATAAGATTACAGGCTGTAATTATCAGTGGGATTTATTTGCCCAGTTCTTTCAGCACTAAGTGGAAAAATGCACGTACATCCCTCAAGGAAAGGGATGTGCATTTTTCCACTCCAAGCTGACTAAGTTGCCATGTAAGCATGGATGGGCAAAAATACAAATAAAGGTATTTATTAAAGGCAATATTTCTATTTTCTTTGTAGCTAATATGAGTATAGAGTAGAGTTATAGAATGGCTGTAAAGTTTGTAGTTTTTTAGCTGTAAATGTAGACTAAATTAAACTACTTGTTTTGATTCAATTTAAATTGACTGTGATATTACACCGCCTTAAAGGACGACAGAGAGACTCAAGTTGCATTTTAAATCTAGTATTTTAATTAATGGTATCTACATTTATTATTGTGGTAACTGCACTTTAATGACCATGTTCAGTACTAAACAAAATTACAAAATCTAAACAGCTCTTAAGAGCATGTTGATTTCAGCTACATTTTGTTCCATTGGTCATCCACTTAGGTGAACTTGGATACTAAAATTAAGCTTTAAAAGCTAATAGGGAGAAAGTGTAAAAGTTACGGCACAAAAATCAAAACCTTGAAGTTAAAAACAATTTTTTCAGGTGGAGACTTTTGATCTTATCTGTCAGTCCTGTGTCTATGGTTCTGCTGTACTTCCCCTGCTAACCAGTGTACCTTGCAGACTTTTCATGTGGTATCCCAGGAAGAGAGAAAAGCACAAT
This sequence comes from Thryothorus ludovicianus, assembly GCA_013397245.1. Lineage (NCBI taxonomy): Eukaryota > Metazoa > Chordata > Aves > Passeriformes > Certhiidae > Thryothorus > Thryothorus ludovicianus. The sequence continues at coordinate 1,952,727 of VZTB01002865.1, read as the reverse complement.
TACAGTTAAAATTTAGAGTTCTTGGGGGCAGCATCATTGTTCCATCTGTTCGACTTACTGTGTGATTTCTTTCTTTCCTGTGGAAACTGAATGCAGGGGATGGTGGTGGATTTGTTCTGTATTAATTTGAGTTAAGTTAATTGCAAAATAAGGTGAAACATAACTATATTATTCTTGCCACCACAAGCATCTTTATTGTGAAGACTTTGTGCCTAAATGGAATTTTATTAGCATCTCCCTGTGTTCATGAAGCTCCATCAATGATGTAACCCTGTGGTTATTTTCATTGTTTAAGCCTCAGTTGGGATTTTCAGGATATGTTTATTCACCTGTGAATGAAAAGCAGACTTAGTTCTGTTTTCCATATCTTTCTTTGACCATATTTAGCTTCCTATTAAGTGAAGGAGGTATAAGCATAAGGAAGTGGCAAAAGGCAGTATTTTACCAAGTTTAGCCAGGAAGGCTAGCTTTTCTGTGGGAATATTGGATTGGCTGTGGTCCCTGAGCTGAGACTGAATTCCCATATTAATCCTCTGGTTACTTCCAGGGAAAGGACACTCTCTCAAATGGGAAGTTGAAAAGCATTTAAGCTTCCTTTGTATAAGGCTACTGGAGAGGTTCTTGGCATGATTTGGTTCCCAGCCAAGCTGCATCCACATCCTGGCCCCTCAGTTTGGTGCTGTCCTCTTCTTCCAGGTGCAAACCAAGCTGTCACAGGGTCTCAGGAGTGCTTTCCCTCGGGACATTCCCTGTGGTTGTAGTCAACCACTTTGGGATTCTCTTTGCTGCACTGACCGCAGTGTGCACTGTAAAGGGGCTGGGATGGGGGGAGAGGATCTAACTAAAGGTTTTGGAGTAATTTCTGCAGAAACATATTGATTTCATCTCTATTAAATTCATTGAGTTTTCCCATAAGGGCTTTTTAATTTAACTGTTGCTAAAAAATGCTGCACAAATTACCTGGCAGGAATGCTGGGGAGTTATAAGGCCTTTAGGCAGTGCCTTAAAGGCAAAGCAGTAAAGCTGGGTGAACTATTCCCAGCCAAGAGGGTTGGTTTTTCTTTATTTATTCAATGAATTTACCACTCTGTCTGTTCACAGATTACTGACAAACAGCCACTGATGCTTTATGAATTTGTTCATTATCCCAGATGATTCAATGCCTGGTTTATGCAATGCAGTTTCAGCTTATAGGGCTGCTGGCAGTCTGATCCACAAGTATTGTTTGAATACCACTGTTTGTAATTCTTACAGAAAAGCCCTATAAAACTCAATAGAGGCCTGGTGTTTTATTTCTGGGCATATCTATAAAACTTAGCAGAAAATTATATCCTGACCATAAAATTCTACAGCTTGGTTTAAAGTAGTTATAATTTTGTACTGATTTCTGTGTTTTTAGTAGCATTTATGTAAAAAAAGCATTTTGCATTGCTGTTACACTCAAATTTTTGTAGTTTCTGAGAGCAGAGAGGGTTGATGACATGGATGTAAATCCTTGGGAATTGACCTCCTTTACCCTCGAGTTTGTTTGGTTACATTGCAGGAATGCTGATGCCTGTTATAAGACTTTTTTTTTTTGCTATTGGGGTATAAATGATTATCAGGCCCTGCTTGGTTCTGCCTCTCATTAATCCTACAATGAAAGCTGAGGTATATAAAAAAGAACTATCTAATATTCAAGTACATTAGATTTCTCTGTTCTTTGGATGTAATTTAATGCCCATGTTTGTGATTGCTCCTCAAGGAATGAGGTTTCATTACTATCAGGCTCTACTCAGATTCCAAGAAATCTCCCAACTTAAAAAGTGTTTTCTTTGGTCCAGACATGCACCTTTGAAGGTGATTAGGCACGACTCTGCTCAAGACTGAGTGTTGTCACCCTGGGATAAATAACTTTGGCTATTTGTGTAAATTAATTGAAGATATAAAATTCTCCTCTGATAGGTTGTGTTGGCTTTGATTTGCTATATTTATGCTTGTTATATTTATATTCCCTGCTGGCTTTGTCTAGTGTAACAAGGAAAGGTAGAAGACCATGGAAAAGGAACAAATCCTCTGATATGTTTGGTAGACTGTTACAAATCTTTAATTTGCAAATGTGCATAAAGAACCAGAGATTTACCCGATGGAGTGTGCATTCCTGCTTTTCTGTGGCAGTGATGTTCTCAGTGATCTCAGTATCCTAGGGCTGGTCAGGGAGTGGTTTAAGGAAACCTCCCTGCAAGCACTGCCCCTCTAACAAGCTGGGGCACACCTCTGCTATTTAACTCAGCTCGTGGTGTGCAGCCACATCCCTGCTCCTGTCCCTGCTGAGGAGGGTGGGTTGTAGGTTTTGTGCTCTTTTGGAACTTGCCAATGTTTTTTATCCTCCCTGAAATACTGGCTGCCAGTGGCCTGTGGAATGGAAGTAGGGTGTTGATTTACCTGTTAACTCCATTATTTCTGGAAGGAGATGTCTTTAGCTAGTCAGATATAAAATGATTGAAAACATCTCTAGATGACATTTCTATAATGTGTTGGTGTTTCTGTAAGACATAATAAAATATTCATTGCTTGAACAGATGGATATAGCCACAATCCTCCTGAAGATGTTATTTTAAGGATGTGGATTATACTGGATTAATAGGGCAGTAGCTTGGCAGAATGCAGCTTTTTGGTGTTTCAACTTGTAGAGCTAGTTATAATTTCCAATGAATTAGCTGTAAATTGCACCAGTTAAAAAAGATGAAAATTAACTTTTAAAATATGGATTTTTTTTTCTCCTTTAATGAAAATTCTATTTCTAGACAATTCTAAGAACCTTAATTCTTTTAACTGCCAAACTCTTTCCTCTGGGCTAGGCTTTGACAGATACTTAGGATTATCAGGTTAACATGCAATGGATGAGAGATGGTGAGAGGCTATGGAAGAGAAAGCTTTTGTTAATGAACATCAGTTTTTAGTAACAAGCTGTTTTTGCTCTATCAGAATACTTTCTTTGTCTAGTGTAAGTCAGAAAAGTATTACTGGCCATGATAAATTTTGTGGTCTTTAAATGCAATATTTAGCAGTGCTGGGATCCTGCTGAAGTGAACAGTCTCTTGTTCAGTGATAAAGGGTAATCCAGGAACCCAAACTGCTACAGATCTTAGTAATGGTTTGTATTTCTTGATTTAGATTTGGAATGGCCATGTTGTTATGAGTTCTTCTCCATAATGAGCCTGAATTTACCCTTAGAAAATTCACTAAAAGGGACAGGAGTCCTCCTGTCCATCAGAGTTCTCCTTTATACCTGGCATGGGGATAACTGCAGCCAGTGTAGGATATAAATTTATAATAAAAATATAGTACATTTTACTGTCACATAACTATGAGACCTTTCCTTAATTCAGATGTAATATTAAAATATTTTCAGACATACTAGTTCAGGAAGAGAGTAGACATGGCTCATTTACATGGTTGTGCATAAAATAAAGTTTTACTGTGTAGTTAATGCTTCTCAAGTTTAATGTGTAATACCTTGGGAAGGCCAGTTAGGCACTGAGAGAAAACCTATGAAAAGACTAAATCTCAGATATTGGTCTCTTGAGATCAGACTATAATACTGGATAGCTAAAAGATGGAATGATAAAAATGTTGACATCATTCAAGGAGAAATCATATTTTATCCTATCAGCAAGGAATTTCCTGAATTTAACTTTTGTTTTTAGGACTGAGTAAATAAACACATCTATCTTTGGCTTTTCTTCTTTTTTTCTTGAAGTGTTTACCAGGACTGAGGTGTTTTATAATTTATAATTGTGCCTGTGCTAATTCTGTTACCTGCACTTGAGCCAAGCTTTGGCGAAATGTCTGGAAATAAGTTGGTGAGATAAAATTCATATATTGCTGTCAGGGTGATGTTTTATCATTCATTTTCCACAGCATACTTGGAACTGCATCTCTGCTGCTGAGTGTCTTGGGTGTCTCAACTTCAGTGCCATGGATTTGTTGAGCTCTTTGGGAAGTACACCATGACCTGTGGTTGAGTCAATCTGGCATTATTCAGAGTACATGTCCCTCACTGCTCAAGTGGTGCTTAAACTGTCCATGATAATGCACTAATTGAAGGATATTTTATGTGTTCTCAGCAGAGAATTCCTTCTGCAGTCTCCAGGATTGTTCCAGAGCACCAGTTGGTGTTCTTAGTGCTGTGGTAGAGTGTATTGTAGTTAAGGGATTATCTCAAGTGAAGAACATGGCAAAACAAAGCATTTGCACTTTTTTCCACTATTATTTTTTCCCAAGTCCTTGGGAAAGACGATTTTCAATGTCCTTGCATGCTCTATAGCAATTTTACATGGGTTTGAGAATTTCTGTCAAATTAATATGCCTTTTATTATCAGATTGTAGTATATTTTGGCCCATAGAGCACGTAAATGTGATAATGAGAGTCTCTTAGTAAGATAAACATAAAGTATATGGAGGCATTATAATCTATATTACTAAAATGCATCACCCTCTGTACTGTCCACCTACCCCCTCTTTGTTCCACCTCACTATCAGGATTAAAATAAAAAAATAAATTAGTGCTTGCAAAGCATCATATCAAAGTATTCCTGAGTTGTGACTGGTATTGCATGGCAGGAATTCCACCAGGGACTGCCATCCTGTCAGTTCTGGCTGTGCCAAGGAGCTTTCACAGGGAAAGGCATTAGCACAGACCAAGTCCATCACATTTTAGCAGCTCATCTGCAAAGACAACAAAAATTGCTGTCATTGTCTTATTTCTGGTGCTTTCCACAAGCACTCCAGCAAAGCTTCTTGGGTTAGAATGTATTGTCTAGAGCAGATCTCACTTGATGACTTCGCTTGTGTTGTCTTGTGTGGAAACACTGCTGCTGCTGCCTCAGCTCAGCATCCCAAAAATGCAGGCTCCAGTGCTGGAGCTGGTAGAATTCTTCTGGAAATCTCTGCCATGGGAAGGAAGTAGTGCCCAGCTGGATCTGTGTCTGATTTACATCAGTTGAGCCCACAGCACCTCATTCTTTGCTGGGATACTTAAACTAGTTGCCTATATTTTTTTTTCTCTTACAATATACTGTCATCCCAAAAAAAACACCCCCAAAGCCAAACAGCCCAAGCTTGGGCGTCTGATTCTTCTCTCAGAGCTTCTGTGCTCAGCTCTGCTCTGGTTTCACTGCATTCCCTCCTGCTGTGTGCTGGGATAAACAGGAAGGTCAGGCCCTGTGTGTGTTCATTTGCTTTGTGATCTGATTTATGCTGCTTACATCTATTGCTGACTTCAGCCTCTCATTGTGAGCCAGCACAGTTTAGGAAAGGCTCTCCCTGGCTTCAGCTGGTGGTGAAACAGCAACTGAGAAACAGTTCCCCTACACAAGTCCAGCACTTGCCTTTCCAGTTTTTATTGGAGACTGAATCCTGCTTCTCCTCTCTTCTACTCATCCTTTCAAGAGATGTAGAGGCCAATTTCAGCAAATACTCGCCATCATCTTGTCTAAAAACCTGAATTATTTTTCCTGCCTGCTGTACTTTTCTTGTATCGCATATATTTTCTCGGAACTAAATGGGGATGGAGTAATGTGTATTCTTTTGAAATTAGGCTACATTCACTACTTAGTTCCTAAATAACCATACTGATTTATCCTGCACCTTTCAGTGTCTTTTGTCTTTGCCTTGTTCTTTATTCAGATGGTTTTCTCTGCTGAGAAAAAAAATTCCAAGTGAGGAATACTGAGCTGATTCTACTGTATATTTTCCCAACACCATACTCGTGTAATTTCAGTATTTTACATTAATGATATGTTCAGATATAGTGGTATTTCTAGGTTTGTTTTTTTCAGCAAGAAGCATAAAGAACCCTAACCCTGGGACTGAATCTTCATTATGGAAATTATTTGTCAAGAGGGCCATTTTGACATGGGAAATATTAATTACCTAGTGCTAACAAATCTCTGAGATTTCAGCTCTTTTATAACCAGCATTTCTGTATCCATCGTGTAACAGAATCATGCTCCTGTTTTTAACAGACAGAAAATATGGAAGTATCTGGCAGCTAGTGAGTCACATGTTATTTCTATAAGATATCTGTCTCAGCTGACACCACCTTACTCAGAATATAGTTCTGATGGTGCTTCCTGAAGATGTGCTAAGCTTCTGAAAGTGCCTGTTCATAGTGTGTCTTTTGGAGCTCTTCAGAGATATCTTTAGAATTAATTTATGTTCTCATAAATTTTGTCCTTTGGCAATTGCCCTTCCATCAGAAATCATCGAAATATTTGTGAACTTTGTGTCAGCAAAGTTCATAGAAATTCACTTAATTGCTGAAGGGAAAGTTCATAGAAGATTTTCAGTGGTTAGTCCAGTGAGGAAATGCCTGGTTTTTTGTATTTCAGTTCAGTTCAGGGTCAGTGTGTCAGACACTGAAGATACATAACCAAGGAAGGCCAAAGAGCTTAAAATTTAAGTTATCCTTATTGATGGTTTTCTTTCTTTCATCTTTCTCTTGTCTTTGCTAGTGGGATCTACTAAAGATCTGCTACATCCTTCAGGACGTGAATTAGGATTAGAAAACTTTTCCTTAGTGACCAAAATAATGTTTATCCTTGTACTTATTCTGCTTAAAATCTTCCATTTCTTGAGACATTGAAACCCATCTGCATTGACAGAGCAGTCCTGAGCTATGAGTAATCTTGTCCTCTTAATAACCACTCTGAGTTATTAATTTTTGTTTATTCTTTCTCCCAAATGCACTTTTGAAGGGTTTCTATCATCAAAGAGTTGCTTTTTATCAGCTGATTGTGTTTTTCTGGATGTTTTGTGTAAAAAGACAAATCTCAGCCCGTTCTTCAAAGGGCCTGAAGAAGCTGAGTTCATTGTCAAGGTAACTCTCACTGGATGTGTGAGCTCATGGCAGTTAGGAAAAATACTGCACAGTGTCAGTCACAAGAAAGATCCTTCATTTTCCCATCTCTCAGCCTCTCAGGAAACATTCTGACCTTCTCAGACTGAAAAAAAAAGTTCCCTGAGATACTGGAAAACTCTGACATGTTTAAAACGAAGTCCCACTGGAGAAGAGTCTACCAAACACAGAGACATTGTTGAGGTTTGTATTTCTTTAAGGAAGGTATTTTGTCATGTGCAGCTTCTCAGGAGAGAAAAACCACTGGCTGATTTTTCAGTGGAATTTCCTGTTCTCTTCGTACTTTTTTTTTTTTTTTTGAAATTGACTCTATATTTGGAGAAAAAGGTACAGTCCAAAAAGGATCGAGCTGAGCCCAAATCCTGTGCTTTAGAATGTGATTAAAGACTTGCATTTCCCCAAACAGCCATGTCACAAGATGCCAAGCACAGAAGGCATTAATCATCTGCACCTTATCTCTATGAAAAGCCATCTTCAAAGCAGAAAGGAGGAGAGTTCTACCCTCTAGAGATAAATGGCATATCGTAAATAGCGAGAGGCACTCAGATACTGTGATTATGAGCTCTATAGAAATGCCTATAAATAATACTAGGAGGTGCCCAGATACTACAGCTTACTTATGAAAATAAATAATGCACATAAAAATCTGACAAGATGCAAGCTTCTCTCCCATATGAGGACACTTCACTTTCCTTTTCCACTTTCTGTTCTGAGAGCAGGGTGTGTCACACAGGGACTAGGCCCTCATCCTTAACTTGCAGTCTCTTGAGAAATAATAAAGAAAATCACTATGTAAAATAGCATGAAATCATTGAGGTCAGAAAAATTTTCAAGGCATACTTAGCTGTGCATCCTTTCCAAACTTTGAGTTTAAAATAAGAAAAGCGTAGCTGGGCAGAAACTTTTAGGATGTGAAATTTGAGAATATTTGGATGTGAGGGGGTTCTGGTACGATAGAGGCAAGTTTGCTGCTCACTTCAGTGGGAGTGAGACATAAAGATTTCACAAAGGTGCTCATAGCAATAATGCATTTGCTTCTGGTGAACACTTAGCTGCTGGAGAGCTGCACCAGTCATTCAGCAAGATCAATATCTAAAGAAAAAAATTGCATTGATTGGAATTACTTCTTTTCGTATGTATTTTTTTTCCCCAAGGCAGTTTGGAGCTGTTCTGATTTGTTTTGATTTCTCATCAAACTGTTCTCCAATAAGCTACAGGTAATTCTTAATATTTTTTATATGATTAGCAGTTCGGAATCTCTGAAATTTGTTTTGGTAAGGTCCCTGAATTACCTTGCTCTGGGATCAGCAATGTAAGTGAGAAATGCCAGTGGGGAAATTTGATTGTAATGTGGATATTTGGGACCAAAAAAAGTACTGCAGTGAACTGAATAATTTTAAAATCTGAAATATTATTTGAACAGACATTACTGTGTTGGCCTCTCTCTGTTTGGTATGTTTCTAGAGGAGCAAATACAAATCACGAGTGTCTCTTTTGTACAAAGACAAATGCTTTATAGTAAATTGCCACAGATTTTTTCAGGTCTTAGCAAATCCTTTTATATCTCTCTTCTGATAATCCACTATTTAATTTAAAAAATATTGATGGTGAACCATCACTTAGTATAAGGGATGAAAACTTTTACATCCTCTTTTTTTTTTTCATCTGGTTGCTTGAAAATGAAGAATTAAGGAAATTGTCAATGCACAAATTTCTTTTCAATGGTGTTCTTGATTATGTCCAGTGCTCTGGAGCATCTTATGGAGTGAAATTTCTCTTGGATAATGCTCTGGAGCAGTCTGAGAACATGTGTGTTCCATATAGGTATAAGAATTTTATTTCAAACTCACTGAGTTTTGGTTTTACACTTCCAACTTCAAAGGCAATGAGTCCCTCAGTCAGGTTTTGAGGAAGACATTACTGAGAAAATTAAATCTTTCTGTCTGTTGGAAATTATCTAGGCACAAGTTTAAAGTCTGTATGAGGTGTTTCTCTGTGACAAAATTCCTGCAGATTTCCTCTTTAGGATGCAGTGCTGAGCCCTGGCCATGTTCTGCACAAAGGAATTGCACACACCAGGCAGTGAAAGGACCAGGGTGCCTGAGCTGCTTGGTCCCCTGGTGCTGTCTTGGCATCTCCTTCCCTTGAGTGAAAACTGAACTGAGGTGGAAAAATATGAGTTTGTCAATTAGTTAGAACAGGTTTGTTTGTACCATTTTTTTTCCTAGAGTAATAAAGACTTTGGAAACGTGTTTGATTAAATGCTCTTGAGATTTGCTGAAGCTGTAGCTCTGAGAATTGAAGAAATGTGTGCCTACCCATGCTGCTTTGGCTGGCCCTTTTTATAAAAAGATGCTCTCAAAACTTGCTTTGGTTAAAGTATCTGTGTGTCAGTGAAGTGCAAAGTTCATTGAATTCTCGCTGAAGATGATGGAAGTTGATGGGCATGGAAATGTGTCCAAGAGCAGTAGATCAAAGATAAGACTGGGACCATCACCATCCTCAGTTTTGGAATTCCATTTAGTCCCATCACACTGCTAATATTAAACTGTGCATTCAGTCTGGGAAAGCTTAGGTGCAAAGCAGCAGTTCACAGCTTTTGCAGGAAGGCATTTCCTCTGAAAAATTGTAGGCATGTACACTTCCATAATTCTACAACTGTAAGGAAAAAAAATAAAACTGTACTTTAGAAACATCTATTGAGTAGTATTAACAAGAATTGGCAATTCTAGTGTGAGCAGCACACCAGAAACATCCCTGTGCATGGCACTCTGAATGCCAGGAGCAGTGTGAGGTTGTTGATAAACAGAAAACCTTGCAGAAAGAGGAAAATGAACTTTGTGAGAGTATTTAGGCTTGGGGCTCATGTAAGCTCTTTGGTTCTGCTGCTGCAAACATGAAATGGTTTGTAGCACATAGGCCAAATTTTCCACTCACTAATAGTGCTCTCACCCAGTAAGTTGCTGTATCTGGGTAATCCAGGATCCAGTAGTCTGTGAACCAAGTACTTCTAAAAAAAAAGCTTCTGTCTTGATCTTGTAACCTGGATTTTTATGTGGTAACTCACTGAGCAGAACACAGTAAAATTCCAGTCCTGCAGAGATGCTCCATCTCACTGAAATATAAAATGTTCTATACTTACATGTCATAAATCAAGGAGTCTTTCAAACCTTATAGCTTGCTTGTATGTAGATGGATTGCATAATTGATTATATTTTTTAATTATATGTAGAAATGTCAAGCAGCTTTATCAGGTAGTATCCCAGTGTACATTTATGGTGACCAAGTACCCACTTGAAATAGCTTTTGGCTTCAGAGCAGTCGTGTCTGATGGGGTCAGGGTGCCACAAACCCTTCCTCTCTGTGTGGTGCAAGTGCCAGCTGGAAATGCTGCTGGGGGACAAGGCCTGCCCTTGGGCCAGCTCTCTAGAACCATGTGTTTGCAGCTCGGTGCAAACCTGAATAATTATGAACACAGTGTGCACCAGGGAGGACAGATTTATGCTTCAGGTTGTGCTTCCCAGGAATTTCTGTGCTCCCTAGGAGCTTGAAAAAGAAGTTGTTCCTACATTAGCTTTTCCTCTTCTGTGGATGTTTCTGCTTCTTGATTTGTGTTATTTTGAAATTAACCAAGTTCATGCGTTTGTTTAATGACACAAAAAGACATGCTAGACATGATTTTTTTTGTCTGAATTTTAATTATGTTTATATCTAAACATTGATGTTTTCCTGCTGTAGTCCTCAGATAACAAAAACTTCTAAGTGATGTTATTGCTGCTATCTTTTTTGAAAACCTGAACATCCCAATTCTTAGGAACTGTTCCCATTGTCAGTATGTAAGAGTAAGTGAAATTGGAAGAAAAAGAAACGTGCAAGTTCCCAATCTTTGATTTAAGTTATTTTACTCTGGACCTGACTGAGAGTTTGCATGATGGATCCAAAACAAAGAGCCATGCTGTGAAAACATGTGAAAGACAAAATGAGGTTAAAAGATTTTCTGGGATCTCTGCACATTGAATAGTCATCAATTCTGTTACCAGAATGGCTCCTGGAGTGTGTCTGATGTTGCTGGTGAGAACATGGTCTACCCTATGATTAAATTCTCATCTTTGCCCAGATGTTTGAAAGGGCAACTGTCTTTGAACTTTATTTGTAATACAAAACTTCAATTAGATAAAAGACAATAATTAGCAAATCTTTTATCTTAGGGCATAATTAAATCTTTAAGGCAGGACATCTTAATCAATGACTTGTAATGACAAGTTCATAAATAAATTAATTCTTCCAATGAGTGTTTGACAGAAATCAATGAGTGTTAAAAGAGATTCAGGATGAGGGGACACCACTATAGAAACACTGTAGCTCAATTACACTTGGTTTAAAGATTCTCATCTATAAAGTATTAGCTTGTTCAAAAGATGATGTATTATTTAAAGACAGATCATTAAAATACTAACATCTCATTTTGGAGAGCCTTTTTTGGAACTTCCATCTTTACACATATAAGTATTTCATCATGGTTTATGATTATGATTAGCTTTTTGTATAGGCTCAAAATATATATTTGCTGTCCTCGTTGAGTCCTGGTGATAAGTCTTGTTCCTGAAAGTAAAACTTGTCAGAGCAGATGTTGTGTATCCTCCATGTCACTGGTAAGGATCTCCCATCCAAGTGAAAACATGTATACAAGTGCCTCAAGACCTTAAATGTTCTTACCCAAGCAATTAGCACCTTTATTTTCATTTAACACTTTATGGCACAGCACAGTACATGATCTTTAACTCAAGGCTTGTCTATCGGTATAGGAATGGTAAAATGAGGGCACATAAGAAAGTTCTGTTTGGGAGCTCTTGTGAGCAGTGTTACCTGTGAGGTGTTAAGCCCTGGGAGCTGCCTCTTGCTGGAGCCAATGCAGCAATGGCTAATTATTTCTACAGAGGGGTTGGAGGAAATTCCACTTTCCTAATATTGAATACAACTGTTTTGCTTTTTGTTGGCACTATTAAATACACTGCTCTGCCTCCTGTCTTCCACTTGTTCTGACCACCTGGTTTTAGCTGACCAAAAATGGCAGCAGCTTCATGCTGCTTGTGTGAAGCCCTTAATCGTGATTCTTTCCTTACTCATTTAAGTATCACATCAAGTGTTAAAAAAAGTAGAAGCAAATATTTCCAGTTGAACTCATTTTTATGACATTTCTGCTGTGGTTTGTGGCATTTAGCGTATCTGACAATAAACACTCAAATTTTAAATGTTTGGTACATGTACACAGAGAATAAGTGCTGTAACCCTTGATGAAGCTTTATCAGCATTAGACAAAGGAACTTCAGACTGTCAAAATAAGTGCTAAATCACTTTTGTTGAGTTCATGTTGGTTTCTTAAGGTGTCATGGATTACAGCAAGCATTCCCATGGATTTCTCTCTCTGTATTTCAACGGGGCTCCCTGATTAAAAAGTGCAGCTGGTCTTGAGCATGCTGAGTTTTGCCATCAAGCCTGGGGTGCTGCTGCCAGCAGGTTGGGAGCTGTAAGTCCCCCTGATGCATCTGGCAGAGCTGCAGTAGCTGAAAGCTGCTCTTGTGTTTGGTTTGCCTGGCGGCCAAGAGGAAGGGCTGTTTGGCCAGTCTGCACAAATAGGTCTGGTCTAGTCACAGCCAGTTCCACTCCATCTGGAAGATCCACCAAAACTAGACTAAACATGTGGGGGAGATATTGTGGTGGGAAAGGGAGCTCGGGGTGTTGCAGTGGAGAAAGATCCAGGACGTGCTGGAGCTTGAGGGTGCTGGGGTAGGGGAGGAAGGCAGTGTGAGCAGGAGCAGAGGAGACAAAAGCATGGAAAGCTGGGCTGTGTTAGACTGCTTTGATCTCTTTTCTAACTTAGGGGATAAAAAACCTCATTAGTTTTATGCTGCCCCAACAGTATTAATTAAACAATTATGCTTTCTCCTGCTGTATTCATGAGGCACACTACAAATTTATTTTGGTTTTGAGTGGTGAAAATCTGCAGCTTCTAGAACGATCAATTCTTTCTGTTGTTGTGTGGGGCACCGAATATCAGATTAAGTTAAAACGTTAGTGATTTCCTATTTGAAACCTGTTAAACAGCACAACAGATGGAAAGTTCTGCTCAGGTTATGAGCGTCCAGATCTGTCGCTGATTAAAAGAGAGGTAGCATGTGCTGGTGGCTGGTGTTGATAGATATCTCTGCAGAATAGTGAGACAGGTCTCCCATCCTCGTAATCCAGTAGCTCTGCCCCTGACAGACAGGATCTGCTGCCCCTCACACCTTATAAAGATCACTTGCTATTCGTGTGAAACTGGGTTATAGCTCCGAGCAGCCGTGGACGGATTTGTTCACAGCCTGGGTGCTTCAGAAGGGTGATAGGAATCTAAACCTCTTGCCTCTTTGGATAGACTCTCCCTTCAGAGCTGTCATCCAGGCTGTCAAATTTATCCTTAGCAGGCTTCAGCTTTTTACCCACTGTGTAGCATTCCTGTCCATCCCATTATGCCCTGTCAGTGAGGGTGTTTGTGTATTTTGTTTGAAGCAGTTTAAGAGTATTTTGCTAAATTCCTTCAAGGGAATTTAAATAGCCCTAATGACTATATTACCTTACAGGCTTTTAAATGTTTCCCCAGCTGCTTGATTCAATGCAGTATAAATTGTGAGCCTTTCCACAGTAATCTAGACATTTGTTTAGGAGTTAAATATTAACAGATTTTTTGTCTTTCTCTCAGACAGTAGTCTCTGCACCTGCTTAATTTGCTGTAGGGTTTCTTAGAAGGAAATGTTGCTTTCTTTTCAAGTGCTCTGGCTTTTGTTCTCTGTATGTGCTTTACATGAGGTCAGTTTGAAGAAGCCTTGGACTGAAACATGATTCTGTCCCAGTAAAAATTAGGGGTTGGGAAAGAGCTCCCAAATGCACTGATAAACTCAAGTGTGGTGGATTTGTTGCAAACAGATTAATTCAATGTGATGCCCTGTAAGGGCTTCAAAATTACTTTCAGCATGTTTTTCAGCATGCCAGTACTTTAGATCATCAAGAAGAGAGGAAAAAATAGAAACTAAAGAAACAATTGGAAGTAATGTGGGTGGCTAAGTCAATACAACAGACGTATCTTAGGTATTTTTCTTTTAAAGACAAAGACAGTCTGCCTCCCACACTTTTCAAAATGAATCTCAAATGTATTTTTATAATTTATAATTATTTCCGTCAGAGAATAATAGTGATTTAATGCCTGGGGTAATTAATGTTCTGTGATGTCTATTATAATAGCTATTTTAAGTGTAGGAAATACCCTAATAAGAAACAGTTTGCTAGTGTGCTGATCTAGTTGATTTTTATCATAGCTTTCTCTGTAAAATAACAATTGGAAGATATGACAATAGATATTTTGATTAAACACTTAAGCAGCTGATAAAACTTGGGCAAAGATAGATCACTTAAAAAAACCCCATTTTTAAAAAAATACACCCCTCTCAATTTCTGACATTTATTTTTGCTACCCTGTTTTTTAAAATATTTTATGATATTTATTAAGTATAGTAAATGGTGAATTGCAATGCCTTGAATGCAATTAAAACACAGAACATGTTAAATGTCTTTTAATGAAAGAGGTATATGGGAATGAAGCCTGTGTTTTATAAGGAACATTTAACTGGTTGTGGAGTTACATATTTTCAAAGTTATTTGTTAAAATTATTACAAATCAGTAAACTTGTAATTTCTTTTTCATTCTTCTCCTGGTTTCCCCTCTGAAAGGTCTTCCCCCTGCTCTCCCCCAAGTTGAAAAACTGTTTTGTGTTATTGTTTCCTTCCCAGTTCCTTGTTTCTGCTGTGGAAATTGTAGCTGCAGTGGCTTTTTCTTTCCCCCTGCTCATTCAGCACCTGTCATTCTGTCCTTTGTCCATTTGCTTGAGGTTCTTCTTAAATCTCTGCCTTCCTCCTCTACATTGCTGCATTCAGGACCTTGTTAGACTTGTCTGCTTTCTCATGCAACTTCATTTGGTGTCTATCCCCCATACAATATTGCCTTTCTTCCTTGTACTTATATTTTCTTGAAGAAATCATTTTATTATAATTTTTCACAAGCTCCAGTTCAGCATAATTCTCAAAGAATCCAGTGTCATTCTGAATAAAGCAACTCATATTCAGATTTCTGGGATTCGTGAGCATGAGTTATCTTAAAAGGAATTGTTTGACTTTTTAGATGCTTTTCATGAGTAAATTTTCTCTGTCAGCCATGTTACCATATTTTTCTAGATTTTATTATCTATTATAATTTCTATTTGTATATGTTGGTTCTGGTTTTGATGTTTGATCTTTATAGTGCTCAGCATCATCTTCTCATCCATTCTTTTTCAGTTCAACTTTTCTAAAGCCAATGCCACACTTTCCTTACGTCTCCAATTCCAACTCTTCTCACTTCAGCATCCCAATCCCAAAACTCTCACTGTGCCACTCCCTACCAGAACTGTGACTAAAATTGCAAATTGATTTGGAGTATGCTTTGATTTTTTCCAGCTGGGCAGGAAATATATCTGTAATATATGCTGTAAAAATTCTGACCCTAGCACTTCCAAAGTTCTCTACAAGTATTGGGCCAGGTACGCAGTACAAAATACTCAGTGCGAAGATTTAAATTTCCTGTGTCAAAATAAGTATTTCTAAAAAGGTTTTCATTGACTCCCTGCAAGATTTTTCTCAGATTGTCAGCTCGTGGTATGCTGAAGCTTTGCTGTGTTACTGGAAGGTCAGGCTGTGCTCGAAACTGCAGCTACAGTAAGCTTTGAAGGTGTCAGAGCCTGAGCCAGCCCAAAAAACCTGTTTCCTCTTCAAAAAATATTATTCCTTCAATTCTGTTCACTGGGATTTTCAAAAATTAGAAATGAGATTTCCAAAACTGATTTGATTTTAAGTGACTATTGTAATAACAACACTGGTGAGTTTTTACTGCGTGTCTTCATCCAGCTGAATAAATGATCTGACAGCTGAGTGACTTGGGCTCCTTAACTCTCAATCCTCACCTCAGCCTTGTAAGAACTAAATCTAAGGACTTAGACCAGTCCTTATGAGCTTCTAGGTATTTTGGGGTGGTGGTGCTGTGTTTGTGTGGTGTTTTTTGAATTATTTTTTTGGTTCCAAAGGCAAGGATGCAGCAGGGCAGTGACTGTACTCACATCACTGACACCAGCAGCATCAGCTCCCATCAATGCCAGGGGCTTCCCTCCCTGCCAGCTCTGACCTGAGGGCTCAGCTTTCATTTGCGAGCTCTGGGGCTTCTCAGGGACGTTGTGTGCTTTCATTTTCATTTGTCCAGGGTAGGAAATCAGCTTGGGAAGGGTTGGCATATTTAACATCCCACCCCCAATCCCACTGCTGCCAATATATGGGAGTCAGCTTAAATATATCCTCCTGCTAACTACTGATGGACTGGTGTTAAATGTTTGTTTTGGCTTAAAGGGGCACTGCTGAGATGTAATCACTGGATGATTTTGTTTCAGATTTTCCATGGAGTGCATAGTTTTCTGGCTGACTTACTTGGCTGTGTGTTTCAACAGATATATGTATATACATGGTTATCCAGAGGTCTATGTGAAATATAGCAACATTCCCTTTGCATGTTGTTAATATGGATTTAGAAATGAATGACTAACTTAAACAGTCCCTTGCAGATGTTATAAAAGTACTCTGAGTTAGAAAAAAAATTAAAATATAGGGAAAATGTGAATGCACGTGTAGTTATTTGTGGGTTTTGCTTGCCCTTTTTTAGGCTCCGTTCTGGCTTGAAATGCTCTCTCTCTGGTTTTGGCTTTTATTCAGTTGTACAGTGGTGCCTGTAAATGAGCATTTACAAAGCATTAACACAGGGCAGTGGTTTCTCTTTCAATAATTACAAAATTGTAATATATTTTTCTAGTAGAGAACAGCTAGAGCTCAGTGCAGTGTGTGACTTTTTGATGTTCTGTAATGGCCCTCGACATCACAACTCCACCTCCTGGCCTTGGAAAGTAAGGGCTGGGTGCATCTTTGCCTATGGGAGAAGAATTTTTCATGCATAGTAACAGCAAGGGCAGAAGATAAGTCAAATTCTCTAGTATTGAGAAGTTGTTTTTCATGTTGTGAGTTTGCATTCATCCTTGATCTGAGTGTGGCAGTGGCCTGGACTAGTCTGTCAATACAGTATTTTCCATGGTGAAGTATTAACTTTTGTAAGTCACTTAAAACAAAAGGATTTGACTTCAGCTCTTGACTTAGGATCTAACACTCCTAGCACTGAATCTCTTCAATATTGAGAACTGAAACAAAAAACCTTGAAGCACCCACACCAAAGTCTTTCTACAGAGCGCTGTCAAATGGATGAAATCATGTTTTTAAAGAAGTCATAATTGCTAATGAGTACAAAGCAAGGGTAGGCTCTATAAGCAGTTCAAGGTTGTGTTCATTGTGCTATTTGCCTTAACTTGGTCAAGAATTGAAGCAGCATAAGAATAAATTTAATCTCTACAGCAAAATATGAACCTGCATAAGGAAACTGGACCCTTGAATTTAGGATAGATAGAGAAGATGATACCAATACCCTTGAGACTGGTAAGATCTGCTCAAGAAACACCTCATGTCCTTTTTAGAGCTTTGTTTATTCATTAAGTTATATCCTTGGTCATCTTGCAGTCTTTCTGCCTGGCCTGTGGTAGAAAACAACCCTGAATATGTGGGAGGAAAAGATGAATTGAGAAGTGGAAGAAGTCTGACTTGTCTTTTCTTTCACAAAGGATGTGTCTGTTCTCACTTCTAAGTCAAGCAGCAGTGGAGTGACACTTTCCCAATTACACTCTCCCCGCAAGTGATGCTATGGCTACCACATGGTGGTTCTATAATTGTGAGGTGATGATTGTGTGATGCCAACTGGGAGGCAGAAACCAGGTTAGGCAATGCTGGACTGGAGGGGAGGGGTGTGCTGATGCAATCTGCCCATTGCCTGGGAGCTGGTGGAGCGAGGCAGCCTCCCTTCCAGAGGAAAAATGCTGCTGTTGTCCTTCCCAGTGATAAAGACAGCAAGAATTAGGGATTTTGTTTGTTTATTTTTTAGTATAGCCCTGCTTAGCTGCAGATAGTGATGCCTTTATGGAAGAGAGCTCAAGGTCCTGGCATTGCAAATACTTCCAGCTCTGTGCTTCCCTCAGCACCCAGGAAAAGGAGTGAAAACCACTAAATTTCAGGACTAGGTTAATTTTTAGATGTATTTCCAACTTGGGAATTCTGCACATGGCTTGAGATCTTTTGATGTATTCTGAGTCAAAATTGGTAGTTTGTTGTCCTGTGAGATAGCACTTCTGTCTTAATCACCATCTGAAAAGACTGTGGGCATGGCTATGGTACAATATCTTCATGTCAGCTAAGCTGGTAGGGAAGGAAGAGTTTTGTTGAATAGCTTTTGGGAATTGGACTATTTTTGGATTATTTTTCTCTTCAAAAATAAGGATATAAAGAGGAAAGATATAGATAGGAGTAGATAGATGCACTCTCCTCCCTAAGAGACCACCACAGAACTCTGAGGTCTTGTAAAGACTCATAATTGTTAATGTCCCAATCATTTTGATATCTTGTCCTTGAGGAGCTCATATATTAGTAAATACTCAGTGGCTCCTTTAAAAGATGTACAGGGCAGCTGAGTCATCCTGGCTTTGGAGTCAGTTTCTTGGGTAAACTTCATGAAACTTGATGGCTCTAAAGCAGCATATTAGTCAAATTAGAATTTAGATATAATTAAGATTTGATAGAATACACAGACTTTCAAGGTCTATAAACCTGAGTACTTCTGACTTTATGGGCTCAAGCCAGGCACAGATGCAATTGCTGAAGTGGCTCCAACAATTCATTACTCAGGTATGAAATATGGGCACAAAGTTTTAGGTAGGGGGTCACTGGTGATAAAAATCTGCAGCTGACAGTACAGTACATTCAAGCCTAAATTTTGGGATCTGGCTCAAATATACCCCACCTCTAGCAATAGTACATAAATTCTTAGGGAAGTGAGCTGGTGATGCAGCTGTATTACTGTAAGCAAATATCCCGAGGATGGGACTGCTGCCATTGGCTTCAGAGGAGCCAGAAAACATTTCCTCATCCTTTTACATGGAAATTGAGGCTGGCCATGAAGCCAGTCCCCCATCCCTCTTCAACCTGGGGCCACTAAAGCCAACCAAGATGTGGCTCTTGCTACTCCAGAGTGGTGCTGAGCTGTATCCCAGATGTGTAAGGAGGGGTTCAGCTGCCAGAGGAACTGGTGAGCAGGAGCTGTTCCATCAGCCCTGGTATGTGTTTGCAGGCAGGAGGGAGGGGGCAGGTTTGAACTGTGAGTGGGCCACAGCAGAGACTGACCTGTCTGGAAGCAGATCACACCATTCAGGTCCACACTGGACAGCTGCAGAGACTGTGATTTTTGATTTTATAGTTGGTGCTATAAGAGCAATGATGCTTTGATGTTGGTCTTTAGTATCAGCAGAGTGTGCTGGTAGTACCTGAATGATTTACCTAAATTCAAGTTAGAAGCTGGTGGTGCTGCAAGAACAGCTTTAACTTAGATTCTCTGGGACTTTAGGTTGTTTAAGCCCCAGACCTCACTTCCTTGCACTTTCTTTCAGGCCCTGTCTTTATCAGTGACTTTTGCAGCTGGCTGAAAGCAGGATTTGCACAAAGCTGAACTACATTTTAATACTTGCTGTCACTTTTGGAAAACCTCAAATTTGTGACTTTTTCCAACAAAGTAACTAGAGACATAAAAATCAACGAAGGAAACAGTTAATAGACTGCAGGGCAATCGAAGGGCTTTGGCTCCTACTGCAAAATATTAACGGCTGTAATTTGACCTCTTAGCCAATTAATTTTGGCCAGTGTAAAATTCCATACACTAAATCTGTTTACGATACTTCACTATTCTAGGCATCTGATACTGTGCCAAGACCTTAATATGTCTCTGAACAGAGGTCAAGTCATGGCCTTAAAATGAAGACTTGAAATATAAGCTGTGTGTGGGTGGGTTGCCTTATGTCCCTAAGGGGCTTATGAGTTCCTTTTCTATTGCTGTACGATCTGAAACTCTGGTCACTGCTCTCTGTATTACCTTCTTGTATTTCTTAATCAAAATAAATCCATTTTGCAGCTCAGAAATGGCCTCTTTTTTTCGCAGTTTGTCCGTGCTGTTATGGTTTTGCCACATGGCTCTGCTGAAGCATGCCAGCAGTTATCTGTTCTCTCTGCTGTACAGCTGTTCCAAAACTCACCTTTGATGGATTTCCTCGACAAGTCTTAGTCATGTCCATCTTGTGCTTCGGGGTGATACAGTTGCATCCTGGTCATTCTGCCTGTCATTTACCACTTGCTTTTCCTAGCTTTGGCTTTTGGGCCTGGATTTCCCTCTGTTAGGGTATGTGAACACCAGTGAAACAGTCTGATTTTTATTGGAAAACAATACAAATGTTGGTTGTTCCTTCCTGTTTGCAGAGTGAATGGTGTTTGTGGCTGCACAGCAACATATTAGGGATTGCAAGTTGTGTTAGGCTCCAATGGATGTATGAATATATAGTGATTGGAATAAAGCCTAATTCAGATTTGGGTTATTTTTTTAGTTTGTGCCAAGCAGTACGTAACTTTAGTTAGGTTCTGAATCAGATGAACTGGTATGCTTAAGTCCATGTTCTATGAAACACTGTGTTCCCAATGCCATGAAAAGGTGCAGCTCATGGTAAGAGGCTCAGAGCAGGCAAAGTCTAAAGTGCAGCATATTCTGTTCAAGTTGTCTGACTTCCAGGAGAAGTCCTGGACCACTGCTTTTTTCCCCAGAACCAGCTGACATGTGTTTTGTATCACAACAGAGCAGTTTTCTGAGATACCCTATACCTCTTGTGTCATTGTTGAATGAAAATCTACTGTTGGCATGTTCTGCATGGATTTTTCTGCAGGATTGAAATGCTGTGCACCTAAATTAAGGGTGTGCCAAGTAGCCTGAAAATAAAGAAAGCATGAAGTATCTGCTGTTTCACATGCTTGGATGTATTAGCAATCATGCCTCAGACCTTGAGAAGCAAAAGGAAACAAAGCCTAACAAAACTGAATCAGTGTCCAAAATTTTTGAAACTTTAGATAATGAAATAAAAAATGCATCTATCTTATTATAATTTGGATTGTCTTCTAGAGCACTTGGGGATGTAAAAGCGCTGAAAACAAATGTAATCCAATTGGAGTCACCCACTGCTGAATGCAGATTAGGATTAACTCAAGTGGAGGAATGGCAGATGACTGATAATTACCTGCCAATTAGTGTGCCCCAGTTAAATGGCAAAGTGGAACATCCATCAGGGACTGACCAGTATCTGCTTGCACAGCACCTGATACAACTATTGCTTTAACAGCAACCACTACAATTATTTGTCTATTACATTTTCTTTTAGCTGTAGCCCATTATGGAAGATATCACTGTTTGAAAGATCAACTTGAAAGGCTTATAATGAAGAATGCCAGTAATAAAGCATCTTAACCTAGTACTAGGAAGTTAAAGAAATTTTGAAGCCAAATCTTTGATTTACTTAAGCCTGATTTATGTTTAATTCAGTGATGATAAGATAGTTTGCCAGAATTCTAGTCCTTGACTAAAATGATTTTTTTTTTTTTTTCTGGAGGGACTGAGGGATGGGGAGTGAAGAAAACAAAATTAAAAAAGCACAAGAACAAATTACCTAGTCATTTCCATTTTGAATTTACTTAGCCATTAAAACAAATGAGATTGTCTTTGCCTGTGATATATAGTTCCCAGCTGATGTAAAGGGTATGAAAATTGTTAATGGCTTAAAGAAGAGAAACAATAGGGTTTATATTATATAAAGAGATTGTCTTTGTAAAGCTGTTCCCTGGGTACTGACAGGTGGTGTTGAATTTTACATACCTTGTACACTTGAAAGAATAAGGTTTTTAGATGGAAGTAAATTGCAAAACCCTGTGCAGCAAAAGTTGCTTTTTGAAATGGAAGAAGTTGGTCAGATTTCTCAGCCCCCAACTGGAGCTACACAGTGTGAATGAGGCAACAGGACTGAAGCTGGACAAACTGGATCATACATCTGTAGGAAATTACACTTGCATTAAATGTTTATTTGGGGTTTATTTTCTAACCAGTCATGGTAGAGACCACCAGCAAAGTTCAGACTGGAGTGTGCAGGGTGAAACCTTGTGTGATTTGGGAGCTCAGCCCCAGCTGTCAGAGAAACCTGTGCCTCAGAGCCTTGCTTTGCTCCTGAGTCGAGGGACAGGAGCTGGTCACATCAGGAACCTTCTCCCACCTTTGTACCTCATCCCATTGTGCTACTTGCAAGTAAAACTCCACAGAGTGAACTTGTACAAGTGAGGGCTGTCCCAGTATTTCAGGACAGGATTTAATTGAGTTTTGTTGATGAGGGCAGGAAGGAAGGGAGAGAAAACAGAAGATCATGATTTTCCAGTTTGAGTATTTGAGATTTCTTCAGTCCTAGGAAAATTAGCTGGAGTTCTGTAAGGTCTTAGGTCAGAAGGAACAGTATATTATTTTTTTTAATAGAACAGGCTTTTCAAAGAGGCCAGCAGATGGTAGTGTTTGCTTTGTAATTACAGCTGTGAATTCATAGAAAGGATTGCTCTCTGGCATAGGTCACTCAAGGACTGCTCGATATGGAGCAGAATTAGAGAATTGTAAGGAGCAATATTGGTTTAAGCAATCACAAAGAGGGGAGCCCATCCCTAATCTTCAGCCAGGTGGGACAATAAAGGGGCAGAGGCTTGTGTCCCATGCACTGCAGATAAGCCTGGAATTGCAGAAATATCACAGGTGATTAAAGCAATCAGTCAGGGGACAATCTGAAAATATTCTGTCTTTTGCAATAGCAGAAGTTACTGTTCAACTGCAGTGCTTTTCAGAAATGTCAGGCATGACATGATTTTGTTGTTTAAGTGGGATGCAGAGTATCTCTTATTGTACAAAGTTTTGTTGGCAAGTGGGTAGAGCACAGAGGTGATGGATTGAGGAGGTAAAATTAGCTGGTGACCTGGGGTCTTGGGCAACTCTTTTCACCACAGGTTCCTTTTATTCAGGTGAGGATGAGATTACTCATAACCACAGTCAGGTTCTTAGAGTGAACAAAAATGTTACTCAAGAATACTCAATATTGTTTCACCTGCACATGGCTTTCCTTGACTGTTTCCAATCTTATATTGGGGTCACTTTGCCTACGTGTTTTGAAAGGCCTCATTTTATTCACTCTCTCAACTAGATAAAGAAATTTCTTCACTGGAGAAGGTGAAGCAATCCTAATGGAGAGCTTCATACAAGGAAGCTGGAAATAAATATTTCTGGAAATAAAACAACGGAGAAATACTGCAGAAAGTTACAGTGATTATTTTGATTTGTTTTTGAATGAATTAGTCTAAAACTGTGTGATTACTTTGTTTTTGTTTCGCTGGAATGTTCTCACAAATGCTGTCAGTTTTGGAAAGTTCATGGATGTAAGGGATTTTTAAGAGGAGAGGTCCAAATATTAGTAGATGTTATTTCCAATTAATGCTCTTAAAGAATAAAGTCTAAGCCTGTATGTGATGTGGTCATGCTCTGAGGACAAGGGGAATGGGAGTCATCATCTGGGTGCAAAAAAGTTCAGAGAAATGTTTTAAAAGGAACTGCTCACTCAGTGATCTTCGAATTAATAAAAAAATAATAAAATAAAGACAAAATTATACTGTGGATTTTCATGGGCTGGGGTAAAGAGGGGGGGAGAGTTTCAGGTGATTGACCTTAAAATGAAGGATAAAAAGAAAAGAGGAAAAAATAAGAGCACTTCTTTTTGGATAAACTACTCTCATTGTCTGTTGAGCTGTGTTACCAAAAATTTTAGTGAAAGTTAAAAAAAAAAAAAAAAAAATCATTATTTTGATAAAAATCTCTCTGGGGGGTCAGAGTTCCTTCCTTGGCCCTTGACCTGTTCTTTCCCTGACCAGCTGATTTGTGCTGTCTTGTGTCTTGGTTCCTGAGAATCCTCTTTTTTTGCCTGAGGGACAGATGCATTTCCCCAGGAAGTGCTTTCTGCACCCGTGACGATACAAACTCTGTAATTTCAGACCTCTGGGTCTGCAGTGTTTGGATTTTCCTGTGCTGTGCAGTGTAGGCAAACACAGAATAAAATCTGTGTCCCAACAGCAAAATAATTTGCCTTAAATGTGATGTACATTACTGAGGTGTACATCATGGCCTCGGAAGTGTCCTGGTAATTAATACAATACTTGGTGCAGACTTTGCTTTAAAATCTCCATTTGGGGTGTTTAATTCCCCTTCACACTGATGTCTGTGCTCTGACTGGGGATCTGGAAGGACGTGTTTGGAAATGTTTTACACGTTCAGCAGAAACAGGCTGTGTCTGAGATGGCCACAAGTGGATGAAGTCCACTTGGGACCAAACCCTTGTGACAAATTTGAGTTGAGTGAGATGCAAAGGCAAACCAGCAGCACCTGTGCAGTGAAGGGAGGCTCAGGGGTGAGCAGGTGACTCCCAAGGGAAATGTTTGGAATAGCTGGAGCTCACTGAGCTTCTTGTGCCTCTTGTATCGTGTTTCATGCTCTGGGTGTGACTGCAGCACTTGGTGTGCATCATTTTTAAACCACTGAAAAATGAGCTGATTTGTATGAGAGAAGACTTGCAGAGCTGATCCTGCTACCAAATGAAAAAACAAAATAAATTATGAGCATATCTGCTTTTAATAATGTTTTATTAGAAATGCATTTTGATTGTTTGAGGAGTCACAAATGGCTCCTGTAGAATTTTGCTGAGATGACTAGAGGCCAATTTTCTTGCAACATGCTTCACTTTGCCTGTTGTATGTTTGTCACAGAGTTTTAGGGTTTTGTTAGTATTTATATTGTCGTGTTTAATCACTGATTTTTTGGTTGCATGTAATAGAGAATATTTCATTCGAGTACTCAAGTATTGAATTACTACTTCAGCACTGCTTTTGACACTTGGTATTTTGAGTAAATGAGTTAAAACAAGAGGCCAGCTAGGAAAATGGCATCATATTATCACCACAGTTTTAACTTTACTTTCTATTTTAGATTTTATCTGATGATCATGGGTTTTTTCAGCTGGTCCCTTGTGTCTGAGAAGCAGGCAGTGTTAAATGTGTGGTGACAGAGGGAAGTTCAATTAGGTGAGCAGCACACTCTTGTTTTTGCACTCTGGTTTTACATTGTGTGTGAAACATTTCCGTTGCTGCATTTAAAATGTTTTAAAAACTTTTATATATTGCTGTTTAGGATCTCTCAGTTCTGTGTGGATCAAGCTGATACCTGGCTGTAGAATGTTACTTTAGAGCAGACATGGATTTTAATGAAACATCAATAAATTAGAGGTGGTAGGCAGTGAATACTGGGCCTATAATCCATGTTTTGATTAAAACAAAATATTAAAATATTCAGTATCACAGGAAGTTCATAGTCTGTTTTTTTTTCTTTCTCCTGGACATGCAGCACACTGTGGTATCCACACACCTCCTGAGCAAAAGAAACAAGTTAAAAGTTAATATTTGGCTAACATGATTTAAAACAAGTGCCTTTATAATCAGGACACAATGAGCCCTGTCACTGGCCAGGTTAGAAGGACCCTTGTAGACAATTTTTAATCCAAAATTCCTTAACAGTGGTAAAACCTTCTATTAAGTGCTATAAAGTAGTTCAATGCTACTACTACTAATAATTATATCATCAGTGGAGAAGGAAGGATGCTGGTAAATAGTAGGTAAATATATATATAGTTCTAGAAAACCCTACTAAACATCACTGTGGGGTATTTTTATTTGCTGCCCATTGTCCTGGGCCTTTGTGTGGTGAGGATCCTGGTTCTGTGAGATGAGATCAGCCAGGGCTGAGTTTGTGCCTGAGGGAGGGGAGGTGGGTGTGTCACAGTGGCCTTTTTCTGCCACACAGTTCTGCTTTAAATCCTTTTTTCCTAGAATCTTTGGACATGCAGTTATAACCCAGTGGGAATGGTTTAGGTTAAGGATAAAAAGTCAAGGTTTAGCTGTTGGTGTTGCCAGGAAAAGTTTTGGTTTGCTTTTTCTTATAGGCTGAGTTGAAATAAGCAAATCATGGCCATCATCCCTCACAACTCAAATTACACAAAACCCTTTGCAGGAGTGAGCTGCAAGGGAATCTCAGTTGGGGCTGTGGTCAAATCAGGCAGCAGAATTAATTTCTGCCCAGCTCTGTCACAAAATAAATAAATGGCATCTGAATTTGGTTCTGGTGTAACCTCTTGAGACTGATCAATCAGAATTAAAGGAAAATGGGTTCCAGTTTCTCTCTCTACCTCCAGACCTGCTGCTGTCAAAATGATTCTCCTTTTTCTTACTTTTTTTTTGTTCAATACAAGATGTCCATCACAGGCCTAAATCTCAGAAATACTGATTTTGATCAGCTAACCCTCCTTTATTTTCAAATACATTCCAGTTGCTCTACACATTTGATTGGCGCTTTTCCCCAGGAACCTAATGCTCAGTTTGGAGTAATGGGAACACAAACCATTAATAAAAGATTAAAGAAAAAGCAAAACACCAGGATTTAAAATTCCAAACATATCTCTGTAGACTGTCTTTATAAAAGGCAGTTTCTTCGACAGGCGTTGAAATGCAATTCTTCCTACACATTAAATAATAAAATCAGACATGGGAACTTTCAGATTGCTGTGCTGAGCAAAATGGATGTAGTTCTTTTAAGTCCATAAAAGTAAGGAAAATCAGATCTTAAGAACCAAGATCACACTTGAACACAGTTGGAAAACTACAGCATGTTACCAAAACCTCATTAAGCTGTCACGGGCTTTTTTTTGTGCATTTTCTTTCCCGGTCTTTTTGAATGCCAAGATATTTGTGTGTAAATATTCTTTTCTAAGTCTATTCCCCCTCCTCCTCTGACACTGTTTGTGACAACACGGGGGTTACCATGGGGATTGTGACGTGTGATGTCACACACAGCAGAGTGACCTCGGCGAGCCAGTGAGTCTGCTGAAGGATGGAGATGGACAGAAAAACTAAGGCAGCAAAAATGGAAAAGCATGCAGGAAAAATGAATGAATTTTAATAAGATAAGAATGGAAAAATGAATGAATTTTAATAAGATAAGAGTGAAACTTTGGCGGGTGGGGTGGATTTTGTTTTTAAGTTCACCTGAATGCATGTTGTGGCTCAAGTGTTTGGTTTTTTGGCCTGAAAGTCCCTGATTCTGATTTTGGAATGTGTGCTGTGTGATATGTATCTAGAGAGAGACCTTTCCTCTACCAAGTCAAGCAGTATGAGGTAAGCTTAGCATGAAAATTGTAACTCTATCCCTGCTCCCAGAAAAGGGAGCATTAAATCAGACATTCTGACCGCTTAGCACTTCTCTAATGCTTAACACGTGGAAATGTTATTGAATCTTCACAACACCCCCAGTATGAAAAGCGAGCAGGTGCCAGTATCCCCAGGTAAAACTGGTGTGTGATAATCTAAATGGTAAGTGAACTCTCGTAAAGTGACTCATGGAATCACTGCAGCAGTGGGATGAAGATCTGGAAATTCCTGTCTTTATAGTCCCAGGTTTGCTTCACTGGATCAGATTCGCCTTTCTTTGAAAACACAATGTTCTAAGTTGAGCTGTTCAATGAAATGACAGTCTCACTCATACCAATATTGTTACTTTTTTTTAGATACAGGTAAGGCTGTGTTGGCAGAGCATATTCGTTTTTATGCAAAAGATGCTGCACAGACTTTGCAAAGGCTTCTTCAACAGAAGTGAGCTGAATGGAGCTGAAATGGGCTCACTCTTATAAAGGTGGATGGCTGCAAATTGAGCATCATATGTGCAAAGCAGCCTTTGTTCTTTTGGTTTGTTTTTTTGCTTTTCCCAGAACCTTGAATCTCTCCCCGTGCATGCCATGTGTGCACTAACTCCTAATTTATATCACTTCAAGTGTGGAAAATCAGAGCCTTTGACTTGTAAATCTCACTCAAAACACATTTATGGTTGGGGTTATAATGGAAATACCAACAAACTCAGATATTTAACTATAAGAGCTCAATCTGTGACATGATAATAAAGATATGTTTTACTGCCAAGCTTTCTAGTGTAGACAATAGGGGAATGGTGTTTTTTAGTTTTCCTGTTGTAAATACACATACTTTGGCAAGGAGAAGGTGTTTGCCAGGTCAAAGTCATTGCTCCAAAAAAGAATGCAATAACGAAATAATATAAGAAGTGAAGGGCCCAGCACCTCCAGTAAAAGTTATCAACTTGGAAGATCAAGCTGACACATTATTTCTTGTATTCATGTATCAAACTGGTACATCTGCACACCA
This sequence comes from Thryothorus ludovicianus, assembly GCA_013397245.1. Taxonomy (NCBI): domain Eukaryota; kingdom Metazoa; phylum Chordata; class Aves; order Passeriformes; family Certhiidae; genus Thryothorus; species Thryothorus ludovicianus. The sequence continues at coordinate 1,924,424 of VZTB01002865.1, read as the reverse complement.
GCAATTCAGTGTTGATTGTCTGTAGCTCCTGTCGAGATCATTAGCAGGTCTGTTTGTGCAAGGTCTACAGGCACTCATGTCACTAAAATGCATGAAGTTCATATTGGTTGGGAGTTATTTCACATGTGCAACTAGAAAAGAGAGATCCTCCAGTGTCCAGAAAACCCTCACCACATGTCTCCAGTCTTATCAGTAAAAGGCTATGATTTATTTCATTCTAGATCAGGCAAATGAGACTTTCATCCAGTAAAGGTTTGATTTTAGGGGGAACAGGGCTGGGTTTTGTAAATAGGATCTTCCTCTATTAGAAGTTAATTACTATTTTTGTGGTTTTGTTTCTCTCTTCCACAGTACTAAAAAAAATGTTTTCTCTGTTGGAAGATCTTTTTAAAAATATGTTGTTTTGTTAAAGCTATAGCCCCACCTCTCCATTCCCTGCCTTCCAGTCTGACTGTCAATCTAAAGTTGGACTGAATGATGGGAAGAGTTTCTTTATTTTTTGTCTATTATTTTTTACCAAAATGTCCTTTAATATCTACTCTACTTTCTCACTTTCTCTTGCTCCCAAGAGCAAAACAGAGGCTTATTTGCTATAGTGACATTTTTGAAAATCTGCGTGGCAGCATCACTGTTGCCTATGGAATAGTCATCATGTTCAATTTCGTTGATCCTGTATTTGTTTGCTGGAAAGCAAATCCATCTATTTATCTTCAAAGTCTATTTTCCCAGGTTTCCCCTGCTTAAAGAGCTATACTCAGCTAGAGCAGAGTCCTTGACTGCAAAAGCTTATGATATTAATGTTTTGCTCTGCTGTTCTAATGATCAGTGTGATGTTTTGAAAGTGTTCTGTCTTGTCAGCCCTGTTGTTTTTGCAGTCTGTGTTGATTTGGATGTCAGCTATGTTTCCAATAAACTTCTGAACCCTGGGTACTTTCTAGCAGGGAAGAAAAAAGATGCTTTGTTTACCATGCTATGAAAATTAAAGACTGAGAACTTTCAAAAATAGGAACCTACAGTTAGATCCTTTAGCCTCTATTTGGATTTCTAAAGCAGTGGCCTAATTTTTAAAAGGGCTGAGGATCCAGAGGCCCCTGTTTGGCTCAATACTCTGCACAGGTTTTTAGATATTCTGGATGAGGAGGGTTTAATATTTAATATAAAATTGACTTATTTTAGGTATTTGGTGTTGCATGGGATTTTGATTGAGTGGGGGGATACAATAATAGTCTGAACTCTCAACACAAACACAGTGCAGTGATTGCACCCTACAGCTGCATCACAACACAAATGCCATTTGTGTCACAACATCTCCCCAGGACCTCTTCAGTGTAGAGTGGACTGTGATAGCTCCTGATGGTCATTAGTGTGCAGTGATACTTCAAGGACTTCTCAGCAGCAAAATCTGTAAATGTTGGTTGCAGTTTCAGTTTGGGATGTACTTTTGTACCTGTTTATGGTTCCTAGGGAGCATGAGAGGTGAGGAATAAAATCTCCTGGTCTAAAATGGGGTCTCTATTCTGAACAATACTCCTTCGTATTTATTTTTAAATAAAATTTCCCTGCTGTGTTTTCAGGCGAGAACAAAATAAATATACTTTAAAAAAAAAAAGTTGGAATGGATACCCTTTGCACTGTCAAGCTTTATTTATGGAGGGAATTTTGACATATGAAATTTGGAGTAAAATTTCTCTTGCTGTGTTTTCAAGCAAAACCAAAGCAAATGGTTGCTGCAAATACATAGTTGGAACAAATTATCTTCCTTTCATGCCAACAGTAAGAGAGTAAAAGGAAAGAAGCTTATGATGCTTCTGACTGAAGATTATTTTCTTTTATATAAGGAGAACAAGATACTGGCTAAATCAACTTCTAGGACAGAGATGAGCCTAAATACTTTCTTTAGGAACTTTAAAGCCTTGGAGGAGAACTGGACAAGCAGAAGTGTAAGTTCAGGCATGTCTTCTCAATTCCCAGGCAGCAGCAGACTGAGATTTGTCAAGGGTTTCTTCTCTATCTCCAGTTTTTTGGGAGGTGTCTGCGTAGAGAGGGAAAAGCACTCCTGCATTCTGTGGTCCATGTCTTCCAATCCCCATGCCCTTATCCAACTGTCCCGCTAAAAATTGCCTTCTGAGGAGAGGCACAGCAGAGAAACCAATTTTTTGGAGCTTCTGGGCTGGCCAGAACACCAGAGCTTGCAGAGTAACATGGGGAAATCTGCAGAGCATTCCCCAGGATCCAGCTCCTCTGGATGTGGCAAAATCTTAGAAGGGTGAAATGGAATTATGTAGAACATAATGACCATCTTCTGGATGTTTCCATGTCCTTTGTCTTTCTACTAACAGCTGCAACCCAACTTGTGCTTGGCTATTTTTAGTGTAGAGGTCAGCCTTAGAAATGTGTCCTCAAGTGCTCCTTGGCAAGACCAGGCAGCCGGGTTTGCCAGCAGATAAACTGGATTTCCTAGAAGTTAGTGAGAATCTAAGAGAGTCACCCAAAAGTCAGTACCTGAGCTGGGAGAGCAACTGTGGGCCTGGACTGCTGCACCTCTTGCCATAACCAGGAGACAAAGCTCCTATTGCTGACACAAGCAAAAGGTCAGAAACAAACAGCAAATATGATAATATTGAAGGTGTTGGGATTTTTTTAATGAATATTCCAATTTAATGCAATTCTTTCCTTTATTTTTTAACTATAGCACATGCATCTACCATTTTGACCATTAATCTTGAAGCCAAGATATGCCTTTGGGTATTTTCCTATTAATGAAGTAACTTGCTGCAGAGATGCCATAATATCTCAGCAATCTACACGCTCTCTGGCCAAAGTACCACTTAAAGTTTTAGCTCCTTCTTGAATATGTTGGTTGGACACATGCCGTTTTTAGAAGCTAGATATTTTTTATTGGATTTGATGGGGAATATAAATTTGGTTTGGAAAAGGGCTAACTCTTCAAGCCTTCCATTCTCCCTATTAAGATTTTCCTTGCAACTTGGCCTCTTTTAAACTCCCATCTCGTGCATACTCTTTTCTAATCTGATACCTCAGTGTACATATCTAAACATGATCAGTGACAGTTTTAGCTGCGGGGTGAGACTTTCTGTGACAAGGGCAGTGAGCTCTGATTTGAGACCATTCATTGCAAGTGACTTCAGCTGTCTCTTCAAGTGACATCCAGCTACTTGAGGAATGGGGGATGACGAAAGTTCTTTGGACAGAAAACTTTCACTGACAAGAAGGTGACAGGTCCTTGCACAGCTGGTCTCTGATATGCCTTGGAAGAGGCCTACGTAGTTACTAATTTAAGTTTAGTGGTGGCTGCAAGCATGGAGCAGACAAGTTCTTGTAGATTTGTAACTCATCTGCAGGAATGACAGGAGTTGGAGCTACACTTATGGTGCTGGCGTTGTTGTATAACATTTCCAATAGCCCATGTTTATTTAAAGAGCTAAGTAAACTGAACTGCAAGCTATTCTCATTAGTGCTTCTGAACATGTAGCTGAACATGGCGTATTCTGTTAATTTGTTCATATATTTAAAGTGGATACTGACCTTTTTTTAATGGTCTGTCAACTTACAGTAATGGTATCCTCACTCTTGGGGCTGTCTATTCCTTCATATTTTTTTTTTTCAACCTGTCCTAATTTTCCTCAATGTCTCCCATCAATTTTTCAGCCCTTGAGGTGCTATCAATAATGAAAACTCTAATGTGTGGGAAGAGGGTGGATGGTTTTTTTTTTCATAGGGACTTTCTGCCTTGCTCAGAACAAATGCATGTAACTCCTCTCCCAAATCACCATGTTCCCTGCCACCATTGCTCCAGTTGGCAGCAATGCTGGAGGGAAATCAAAAGATCCTTCCAAAGCAGGAGGGTGATGTGGCATCCTGAACACACACACAGAGGTGAGCTCTCTCCAGGGCTCGAGGGGTGAGTGCTGCCCATTGCATGGGGAGCTGTGATAATTTTTTTGGTCATGTTTGCTGTCATCTAGTTTGGATTGTTTTTACCCCAGCTCTGCCACCAACCACTTTGAAGCAACTGTCAAATTATTGTACTCTTACCTGCTGATTGCTTACATATCTGTGTATTTGTGTATGTGTGTATAACCTTTAAATGTTGAAAGTGTCTGCTGTGCCTAATCCTGAGCTGTGAAGGAAGTGATTATCCTCTAAATATCAGGTAGCTGTTGGATTGTAACCTCAAAAGTTTGAGGCCCCTGAGGGCCAGCCATAACCCAAAGAAATCAGGTGACTTTTTGTGGACATTTAAACACTGCTGTTGTGGCAGATCTGATTTCAGAGGCTCCTCCTTTCCCACCACCACGTGTGACTTCTGTTCCCACTGCCCACTTTGCCTTTCCTGCTCAGCTTTTCATGCAGTTGGACTCTAGGTCTGAAACAGTCATAATATTTTATTTCTGAAGGGTGTCCTCTCACAGACCTGATTTAGAGCATGGCTACAGGAATGGTCACTTGGCAGAGCTGTCAGAGTGGTCACCTGCAGCATGGGGCAGTGGGGAGGCACTGGCAGTGAGGGGTGAGGCTGCCAAACACCTCTGACCTGCTGAGGACCAGAGCAGTGGAGCAGCACTGCCAAAAGGGACTATTGGAGGGAAAAAGGCACTAAATTGTTACAAAGGGAGTTGGAGACCAGGCAACACAAACAGTGGGTGGTCCTGGGCTGAGCTCCAGGGGAAGTGTGGCCATTTAAAACTGCTTGAAAACTTGTCCTGTGCTGTGTAGGGGAGTGTTTGTCACCCTATCAGTGCAGTCTCAGCTCTCCTTTAAGGTCCTTGCTTTTTGTATCTGAAATATTGCCTGGTTTACACTGAGGATTACAGCAGTGTAATCTCTTTCTCAGCAGTTGTGTTTCAGTCCCCAGCTGGTGTAAGTCAGCAGAGCTCAGCTGCCTGCACTGGAGTTGCACCATTTGCAGCCACGGAGGCTTTGGCCCTCAGTAAATAAACACCAGTGTATTATTGCAAAGATTTGACCTCATTTGTTGATTTTGTTGGTTTTTTTTTTCCATCTCCTTGACACATCATTGAGCAAATTGTCACTCAAGCAAGGGAGTAGGAGAAGAGATAATTAAATATTACATAAGGATAATAAGGTGTGAGTAAAATTATTTCTGTGGTTTAACATGTAGAACTTATATAGTAATTTCTTTGCTAGTTGGAAAATGTGAGCTCTGTGTACGCCAAATAAACAGTTTGCTGTAGATATTTAAAAGGACCGAGTGCACCTCTTACAGATAGTTTGTTGACAGTTAAAAAAATGATGTATCTATTATTCATGCTGAGCAGCCAGACAGGAGGAATGCTGCCCTAACTTCCACATGGTAACAGAAGAAATGAGAGGCAGTGTAGCTTGTAAAGGCAATTGGGTTTGTTTAAAGAAATCCTGTCTTTTTGGTAGCCTGATTTGTAACATGACTGAGTTGAAATTTGGTATACTCAGCACTACAATAGCAAAACTTCTTTTGGTTTTAGCAAGACTGTAATTTGGTTTTGTGTATCCGTATTTGACTGAGGTCACAGGTACAGAAACCTGATGCAGACAAGGTGTTTATTTTTTTTTTTCCACAGAAGTTACTGTCTGTAAAGGAATGAGTGATACTTGGCTTTCTGACAACAAACCTTTGATTTTTAATGACTCATCTGCAAGAGCTGATAAAATGTTGTGAAGCCCTTTCTTGAAGGGTTGGCTTAGCAGGATGTCGTGTGAGAAATGTGTAGAAACAAAAGAGCAGCAATTGCAGGTGTCTGGGGCACTTCTTACTGAAGCTGATATGCTGGTTTCCTAATTCCATCAGAATTATGCGCAAGCAGAAAATGAATATATTGAGATGACTGCTGTACATGGTGATTACACATTGCTCACTGTTGGAATGAGATATGGGTTTTGTGTGCCAAACGAAACCTGTTTAATGAAGGTTACCTGTGATGTGACAGGTGCAGCAGAGAGCCCATCTGAGCTTACCTAGAAAGCTGACCAAAATGAAGCATTCAGTCATAAAGATCTGTGTGATTTTGGTTTTCCAGTTTCACCTTGGCTTTAAATTGCTTGTCCCATGCCTCTCCAGCTTTTGTGCATTTCCTGCATTTTTAGGATTTTTAGTGCACGTTCATAATGCAGAAGTACATGTCAATGGGAATTGTTCAATTCAGCCTCACAGTGTGGAGGAATAAGATGTGGGAACAGCCTTAGAAAGTTCTGGTAACAGGGAAAAGATGCTGAATTTGCTGTCAGAGAAGTGGGTCTGCCTAGAGGTTTGATCTGAAGAAAGTCTGTGTTTGCCAGGTGTGCACCCTTCTGTGAGCACTGTGCTCTGAAAGGTACAGCAAATTGTGCAGGACAAGGGGCACAGCTCCTGGTGGATTTAACCCACCCAGCAGGACTTTGGAATGAGGCTGCATCCTCTTCAGCCCTGGGATGGCATCTGACAGTGGCTGAAAGTCTCAGGTTGAGCCCACAGTATTTCATCACTGCGTGATTCTTGTGGTGTGCAAGGGAAAGTGCCTAAGGTCTCAGATTTATCTGTGCCTGGTTTCTCAAGAAACATAAGCATAGATTTATCTGTATGAGGAAATTAATTTTGTTCAAGGGAGAATTTGAAGCAGAATGCAGAAATGATTCTGGAGTAAGGCAGGTAAAGTTGTTAGTTAAATCAGCTCCATCCCTTGTGATAAATAGATCAAGGAGCTGGACAATTTATTGAATAAATTGTCCAGAGATGTCTAAATTATTTGCAGTGTCACTTCACCTGAGCCTGAGGAATGTGAGGCCAAATTTCAGCTGGCTATATTGCATTCCTCTCTAGAGCCAGAAATAGGATCTCAGCTGTTATAAATTGATTAATGAAGGTATTGTTATTTAGACCAGACCCTTAGGCTTGTAATGCCTAGTTTTAGCATAAATGACCAAGCTGAGCCATTCTTTAGAAGGCACAGCTTTAAAAGCTATTTGTCTAGTTCAGAAGCAAAAATTTATAATGGCTTTCATTGTTTTGGCACGTTTTATTGTCTATGTTGCCTCCCAAAATGATTTACTTGGTTTTTTTTTCCTCTTGAACCTGTGTGGCATCACATTAGCATGGCACATGAAGATCCTGAGGTGAAAATAAATCCACAAAGATAAATATCAAACTTTGAGATGCTATTCTGTGTAAGTGAATGTTTATCTGAACTTCACACACAGCATCCAGTTAGATAATTTGCCCACGAGGCAAGTTTGTTTCATTTTTCACAATGTTCTGCTACTTGAGATTATTTATTCACTGCAGCAGAGCCATGGACTAGCCTGATTTGTTAAGCAAGCACTGTGAGGATAGATACTGCAGTACTATCTTTTATGGAAAACTTTGGAGGGAGAAACAAAGGAGTATCTCCCAGTGCATCCAGGATGGGCTGCAAAAAGTGGTGATGGTGCAACTGCAGAGGTAAGAGGAGAGTGCTCCTTTGTGGAAATGTCTTTTCCCTCTTATCCCTTCTGCTTGCCCTGTAATAACCTTACACCAATATTTCAAAACTCTTGATATTATTTTAATAAAGATAAAAGGTTAAGAACCTGAATGTTTCTACAGTTACCTCCCTGCATGCATGTTTAGTTAGCAAAAGGGAGAGATGAGGAGTTTATTCCACCAGTAAGTACAAAAACTTTATACCTGGCTGCTGAGCTGAAATTTAATAATCAGTATTCTATTAGACAATCCTTTACACTTAACAATCATTCTTGCATGGATGTGTTTGACAAGGGAAGCAGAGCTCGTGTGCTGCATTCATTGTAGTACACCTTGAGAGGCTTTGTCACAGGAGATCTGCTCCTTTCCACCTTTGTGTAGATGAAGTTAAACTGCCCACTAAAAATTCAGCAAACCTAAACTGCAGCCAAGGAAAACATCTGCTTTGGACATGACTTACTTTATTTTCTAGCAGGAGGGCTCCATATATCAATGCCTTGCCTTGTCTAATTTCATTAATGTGATCTTGTGTCCATCCTGTGGCACTTTAATAGCCATTATTTGTGGCCTCCATCAAATAAAGCATTGACCATAAATCCAACCTCACGTAAATGAAGATATAAATGTCAATCTGCATTACTGTACAATATTTATTATTTTAATTAAATAAAACTGATTGTGACATTTATTAGAGCGCAGGTTCCTTGTTAATGGCAATGAAAAGCAGAAAAAATTGCTTATTTTAGAAAGACAAAAAACTGCTTATTTAATGTACTTAATGTTACTGTCTTATCAGTGCTAGGACTCTGTGTGTGGGACACAACGTTTGTGCATCTTCTTGGGACATAAACAAGTTAGGGAAGCCAAACATGACATGTACAGCAGAGCTATCAAGAAACAAATACATTAGGAGAGAGAACACCCTGCTTTTGTTACTCATTTATTAATACAAGCATTTGCATTTAACTGAACCATTTTGTTTCTTTTTCTCTAAATAGCAGGAGTTATCCCAGGTCAGATATTGTAGTTGGTAGTAATTAAACTTTGTTCACTGTGAACTGACTTATTTTGTGAATTATTGTGGAAAATACAGGAAGCCTGTAGCTTTAAAATTCTGAAGCCAAATCCTTTGTAATCCAGTCCCAAGGACAGAAATCCAGCACAAATCAGAGACTGTTCTTATGTGTTCTCCTTTGGTGGTTCTGTTCACTGTGTTTTTAATGCACAAAAAGAATACTCTGCTCTCTGCATTGGTTGTAAGAAGGGACAATAATGGATAAAATTCTGTGGTCTTGATACTGGTAACATTTTTTAATCTGGCAAATCTCATATATAAATAAAAAGTATAAGACTGAAGATGTGATATTTGGTCCATTTCTTCACTTACAGGGAGTTGGGTTTTATCAAAACCTACTTTAGAGCAGCCTATTTAGAGTCTGAACAGTCTTTATACCTCAAAGAGATCACAGCCCTCACCAACAGACTGTCCAGAAAAACTTCTGAATATGGAGATGTTAAATATTATTTAGGAAAAAAACCCTGAGTTATAGTTTATAATTTTATATTGGAAAATATTGATCTTGTGCTAATGAATTCAGTGGCAAAATCTTAATTAACTCAGTTGGAAGTATGGAAACTTGGGAAATCAGGATTAAAAAGAGATTTCATCTTTTTATATATAAGCTTCCTTTTTATCTGTGTTTTTTTCAATGATTTCTTGAAAATAAACAAAAACATTCACACTGACCTAAAGGGAAATTGATTCAGGTTTTCAAACATCTTGAGACTGTTTTCAGAGCAGTTTCAAATGTTTGCTACAGATCTCTAGAATCTTTCCCAATAGCACTGTAAGATTTTTAAACTAAATTGTCTTTATTTCAGATCACTTTTAATTAAAAATATTTATAGTGTATTTGTAACAAAGCTGGTCATGAGGTTCATGCCTGGATTAAATCCTGTTGCTCAGATCTAATTTATTTCCAGTAAAGAGGTGAAAATACTTCTCTGAAGTTTGTCCTTTTGGTCAGTATGAGCCATGCATATTCATAGCACACTTTAGGTAATTATTAGATGTTATCTTTTCAAGTGAAGTGCCAGCATTGCATGGCATGGCACAGAAGAAATTGATTTAGCAAAAGCAAAGCTGAGAAGCTGGTACAGAAGAGAGACTGGATTTAAAGACAATGCTTTACATTTTCACAGGTCCTGCTCTCCTGTGTTTATTTCAAGGCTTCTTTCCTGCAATGAAATAACCAACGAAATGCCTTTTTACTTTACCAGAATCTAAAACCAAACGAAGCAATGGCAAGAATACTTCTGGAGCCCCATTTTTATGCTTAGCAATTTTAGTTCAGCATTGCTTTTTCAGCAAGTACTTTAACCTTTTTTTCTGTGATTTTATAGGCCACTGTGTAGACATATAAATGTGTCACACTTCTGTTCTCCCCCTGAGTTTACTGTAATGTATCTTTCTTAATTTTCTTTTTGTTTATATACACAGTCTGTGCTTGTATAGATTTGTGGTATTTCCTTTCAACTTTTCTAGGAGATAAAGCAGAGAGATTTTGGATTTGTGCTCATTCCCAGTGTGCAAAACACTTTTTCTGTGTTGCACCAAGGCAGTGAAAGCATCCTTTTCACTGTTGCACTGAAATGAGAATTAATATTATTGATGTAACCACTGACAGTGGGCTCCTCCACTTACTGCTCCTCCAAAAGTTCTCCAATGTTCCCTCATGCTCAGAAGCCCTTGAGAAATTTGTAAAAATACGCATGGTGAGGGAAATTATTTCATCTCCAAATGCTGATCCTGACAACCAAATTTTACTTTGAGCATCGGCTGCCATTCCTCATCTGAATATTGCAGCACTGTCCCAGAGTCTTTTGCTCCAAAGTCTTGCTGGCTGGCAGATGAAGGTCACTCTGTGTCCTGGAATATCACAACTTTTTAAGGTGGTTGGATGACCCTATTCAAAATCTATGTGTGTTTACTTCCAGAGTCGTGTTTTTTGTATTCAGTCATGTTGGCTAGACAAGATCTTTCTTCTGTCATCATGTATCAGAACTGAGTTCTTGAATAGTCTCAGAAGCCATCTTTGTTTACATTTATGTTTGTTCTTATCTGCCAAAACTGCTGTGATTTCTTCTAGCTCTGCTTGCCACCCTGAGATTCAGGTCCATTTCAGTGTTAGATGAGGCTGTGTTATCAAAATTATTTTGAAGAATTTTGTCAGTACTTTGCCTTTTGTTCTAGAACTTGAGAGGAATATGTACCATTCATCCACCCAGTCTTCAGTCATTCTGATTTTTTAATTTCTTGTTCTAACATGGTTTCAATTTCCTTCTGTAGTTGTTCTTCCCATGGGAAATTAATCTGAGTTCTGACACATGTTCTCTGTCATCTTTGTTAATCTGTAAGCCAAAGAATTGATGTTCTTAGCAGTGGTTATGCCTCCTGCCAGGAAACTCAACATTTTGCTGCTTTAAGGCATTGTATTTTCTTCTATTGGTTCTTGCTCATGTGCCTAAAAATACACAAACCTCGCTTGGTTTTTTTGTGCTCTCCTCAGTCTTCTCCAGGTGTTCCACATCTCTTCAATGGTCTGATCCATCCAACTCCTTCCAAAAGCTGATTTAGCCTCTCATCCCATGTCCATATTTCTGTGCAAAGTGTGAAGGAGTCTGACCTTCTAGGCTCGTTTTCTGAAGTGTCACTGATTTGTTCTGTTACTTTGGGCAAGTCACTTAATCTCACTGTGGTGTAGTTTATCCACTATAAAATAAGTCTAATAATCCTTGTCCGCTTTGCTGAGCCCTGAATCTTGTTTGCCTTCTTTACATGTGCAGTCCTAAGGGTATTATAAAGCTTCAATTATTAATGTTTGGAAAGTGCTTTGAGATCTTTGGATGGAAATCCCTGTATAATCATATTTAGCACTTAGCATTTCACAGCACAGTGCAGACGCTACGTAATCCTCAGAATACTCCTGTGAGACAGAATTACCTGTCAATACAATTATTATCCTCACTTTACTGGATAGTGAGGCAGAAGGATTAGGACCTAATCCTGCTTCTCTTCAAATAAATGGGAGTTCTTCTCTTGACTTCAGCAGGAGCTGGAGGAAGCTTCTGTGACACATCAAGTTTTGGGTTCAGTCTAGATGTCAATCTACACTGAACCTCATGGAGTCTCCTTCCTCACTGTGCTGCAGAGTTTGGTGTTTCCTGATCATGTTATCTAGATTTTCTTGCATGATTCATTTTTAGTCTTTCTACCTTACCATTCTGGTTTGGTTATCTTCTATATTATTTTATCCTTTTGGTTTTTAGTATATTTTCAAGTTCCAGCGTATTCTTGATGCTGGATGTAGCCTTCAGAGATAAATCATCCATAAATTCTTCTGTATCACCTTTGCCATCTTCCTTCACGGATTTATCCAGTACAGCTCTTTTGCCTATTTTTAACAACTTTGTTTTTCTGCTGGTCATGTAACTCACCTGCTGTTTACTGTAATGGTGCTTCTACAGAGTTGACCACATCAAACTCTTTTTTTTTTTTTAAGCCAGTTTTGTTGTTGTGAATATAGTCCATAGTACTCTACCACAGCTATACTAATTTCATGGCTGTGATTATGCTTGCCTGCCCTTTATTCTTCTCAGTTATTTTAGTCTCTTCCAATATTAGACAAAGCAGACCTGTCTCACACTGTAGGTGCTCAAGACTCATATTGTTACCCTTGAAATGATAAGCAAAGCAGTGCTATAAAAAGACTGTAAGAAAAAGTATTTAAAATCGGAGCTAAATTTATTTTAAGAAATCCCTTACGTGAAGGAGAGATAGGTGAGTTCATTCTTCCCAGAAATAAGTTGAATTATATAACTTTATCAAAGAAGAATCAGTCTGTCTGACAGGTAAGAAAAGAGATTCCTCATTAATATCAGTTACTAACCACGTATTTCAGCGTCACCAAAATGATCTGAATCTGTCTTAAAATAATGAGGCAAAGTAATTTCTATTATGTCAGATTCATGGTGCTTCTCTCCTTCTTAGCCTGCTTTGTTCAAGGGACGATTTGGAGTTCAGTGGCAGGCAGTGTAACTAAAGATCCATCCCCACAGGTTCATTTCTGGGGACTGTCACAGTTTTAGGTGAAGAGACTCTCCAGGAGCCTGGTGCTGGTGGCTGTGGCAGAGGGTTCAAGGCTGGGCCTCAGCCACAGGTGCTGCTGGTCACTCACCTGTCTCAGGAGCTTTGGGAGACCTTCCATACCCCTCTGAACAGTGCTGGAAAAAACCCTTGGTCAGGAGCCAGGTTCTGCACCTTGCCAGGGGCTCTCAGGGACCAGCAATACCTCTGGCAAAAGCACTATAAAGCTAATTAAAAGCCAGTAGCACTGGCACCTTATTTCTAGCAATTTCTTTGCTTGAAACAGCCATTATTGAGCATTAAAGGTAAAATCAATTCTATAAAGGTAAACAGTTTTGTAGTAATGTGACCATGACCTATAAAATGACAATCTGACATTAATTTTTAAGGATCATATATTCACATATGCTGTCATTGTAGAGCAAGTAACACGACTGGAAGTAGGCCTATGCATTTTGAGAATGCATTTACAGTTTAACATGCTGTTACAAATGTAAGGAGGCTCCTTCTCTCTCCTCTAATTTTTTTTCACCAGCTTGACAGTTTTTCAAACATATTCACTGTCAGCCCTAACAACCTGTCAACAACTGCCATTATGTGAAAATTGCAAAGACTTGCTTGAGCACTGTGAAAACTGACAGACATGCCACAAGGATAAGTTCCTCAGAAACAGAGGGCTAAAACTTTTGAAAGGTGCTCCAGCCCTTCCAAGGCAAAATGAACAGTCAGATATCAGGGGAAAAAAACATACACTTGTCACATCTGATATCTATTTCTTTTCCCCTCAAATTGAGGTGTATGTGAAGGAATAAAACATAGATTAGGACAAACTGTGCAACTTACTAGAGTTGGTGCAATTTTCCTCACTGTCAAGTAAGAGGCCAAATTTATCCACTGTGTAGATCTCCTGTGTGGCTGGTACAAATCCTGGGAATCAGGGGTAAAATTCACCTTCTTTAGAGTGTCTATAAATGAAATATGATTTTCTCTGTGTGGCTTACTGTAAAAAAAATAAAAATCTCAGTTTATGTTCAATATAATATATGATAATTTTTGTGGAGAAGTGACTCTGCAATGCACTGTGTACTTTATAAAGCTTATTGTCTTATTCTGTACACAAATGTTAAACAGCTGCAATTGTGCTGACACCCATGAATTTGCCACCTTCTGAAACTGGTGTAATGGAGACTATCTATGTTTACCACTGAAACAAAATGGTTTGACCAGGTTTGTGTGGGGAGAATAAATATGGATGATCCACAGTGTGTAGCACAGTGCTAAAGTGTGGCCTTGCTGGGTACCATGTGGGAGTAGCAGCCAGAGAAATCTTTGGGAGTTCTGCCCTCTGAACAGCCTAGGGAAAGGCATTCCAAATCTTCAGTAAAGGCTTTGGGAGGTGGTCAGGATAGCCAGGGTGGTTCTCAAACCATTTATTTCCTTGGTTATTGTTTCATTCCGTCTTCCCAAGTCAGGAGCAGGGAGCAGCCTCTGAGGATGTGATCCAGTCTGTGCACCCTCCTCAGATGGGTGTAACTGGTGGGCTCCCAGCCACAGCCCTGTCACATCTCTGTGTCTGAATCCCCAGATGACATCAGTGCTGTGAGCTGAACTTAACTAGATTTGTGTACAGTTAGCTTTGAAATGTGCTCCATGGTGCTGAGCTGCTGGAAGAGTTTTAAATCCTAAAGTCTTCATTTTTGGCTTTCACCATCAATCCTTTGGAAACACAATTGTACCTTGATTTCAGAACATCAACCTATATGCACGAAGAGGAAATTTGTATATGTCCATGTCGGTTGTTTTAATTTAAAGAAAAAAAGCAACCCAGGGTCATTTGAGTTCTTTTCATTAAATGGGTATGACTGAAGGAAATCATCAGTGAGTCCTCTATGTTACATACAAAATTTCAGCTAATTATAGTCTCATGGGTAAGTAAGTGGAAATACCTTTTTTTCTATCTAAAAATGGACTAAAGAGAAATTTAATCCCTGAATTTTATGCATTTGGAGTCTATCTTGAAGGCCATCACTCTCACTGAGTCTCAGAAGATGCTCAGCACCTGGCTGACTTACCCAGGAGAAATTAAGTGGCAGTGAATCATGTCCCTGTGGTCCAGTGTAGAATTATCAGCTCTTTCACAGGCAAATAATTCAACCCTTTAGTCTGCGTTTCTCAGCTGTGGGGCAGCATCATGATACTCCTTTGCAATTTGGGAATTGTGAGGATGAAGTTTGAGTCGAAGGTGCTGAGATCATGCAGTGATGAAGCAACAGAAATGCCTGGGCAATTAGATGAGGTGGCTGCTTTGTTTGGAGGTTTATCAGAAAGGATTAAAAAATAACTAAAAAACTTCAGCCACAAACAAAGGCAAGAGCAAGAACTTCTGTCAGGAATTCCTGTATTGTAATTCGCTGGTGGGATCTGGCTGAGGTGTGTTTTGGGCCTGGGCATGGTCTGTGTCTCTGTGCTGTCTCTCAGGCCACAGTGGTGCATGTGCAGGGCCCCTTTCTCTGGTGATGATGAACTCAGGAGATGTGCCCAGGGCAGGGCAGAGTCGAGTATGAGCTCATTTTGGTGTGGGCTTTGTTCTGAACAGGCCCAAGAGCATTTCCTTGGAAACATCTCATTTTCTTTAAATATTCTGTGACACAAACTTAGAAAAACCCTTTGAAAATATGCTCAATAATAATCTAATGGCAACTCATTTTATTTATTGGTAAAGTGACTAAGCAGTGAAGTCTCTATTGTTTTTTAAGTATCTTTCACTAGAAGACACTTAATTCCCTGTTAACCTTAAACTCAGAGTTGTGCCTTATTGTGGTCCTCTAAAATAATGTTCTCTGTCGGGGAGGACTCTGTAAGTAATCTGAAATAACACAATTCTGGAAGAGGCCTTACACTTCTGCTTTAGTTCTTACACTTCTCTTGTTTCTTTGTTCCTCATGTTCTTTTTTTATTTGCAATTGTAAAAATAAGAGTAATATTCTTAGCATGCCCTTTTTTAGGTAGATTTTTCTTTTGGTTAAAAACATATTTTGAGCCTTTAAAAACCCTTAGAGTAAATAGAAATTAAGGTATTATTTTGCTTTTGTAACTCATCACTTTTATTTTTTTAGCATAGACACTCTCCCACTAGTTCTTGCTATTTCATTTTTTTGGTTGTTATTTGATTTTACACTTGTGAACTACACAAGGAAAAGTTATTAATTGGTTTAATGTTTATATTGTGGTCTAATCTTGGGTCACAAGAGGAACTTAAATCAAAGCTTCAGTGATTCTTATCTAATTGAGTCTAAGCAGTGGCAGCCTGTTGCCAGGTTTTGGTGAGCTCTGAGAGCACTGAGATGGTCACCTCATCCTCAGGTCACAGGGGTTACCTTCTGGCTTTTCCCTTCATCTTGCTGTTCTGCAGATGGAGATTGCTCAGGTAATGCAGTTGGCTGATACAGGATCTGGTTTTTATTAACCAGGAGACTGCCTGTGTGTTTTGAGTGTCTTTCAACACATGTGGGAATATGTAAGGTTATAAATCACAGAAAGAAAACACCACAGCATTTCAATAAAACATCCTGAACTAGAGTGTCTGGGACAGAGAACATGAGTTGTTTCTCTGCTTTCATGGAGCATAATAAGTCACTCAGAAGACAAAGTGCTTGTAATTTTTTGTTCTAATGTCTGATTCTTGGGCAGGATTCCTAACCAGGGCTACTACCCAAAGGCACAGGACCTGACACTTCAGAGTCAGCCTCATTTCTCTGGGAAGGACGCAGACTGAAATTTAAGTTTTGCCCTATATTAGGACATTCTTGGCCTTGCTGTTCAGTGTCTCACTGATTGTAAACATATAAAAGAGCTTCCTTGACCATTGGCTAATAAATTCAGGGTACTTTCCTCCCACCCTGCACTTCTTTTGGATCAATTTCTATGGTCCTGTGTTCATGTTGACTTGCTCAATCCACAAAAATATCCTGTAGAGCTCTTGGAGCTCTTGTAAATTCACAACAAGACCTGGCTAGCCCAAAAGAGGACAAAATGCACCTTCCTACAAAGAGTTTGATTTGCTGAGGATGGGTTTCACTTGTCCGTCTGCACACAGATATGAAGATTGATTCCAAGGGTTCCACAGACATTTGATGGCTTTAGGAAGGAAACCTCATGTTTTTTTCATCCACCACCACTGCAGTTCATCTTTTTTGAACCCTGCTGTGACTCTGGGGTTCAGGCACCAGGCATTACTTGTCTGCCTCAGCCAGTCACTTTTGACATGCAGTGTACTTGATCTGGGGCTGGTAGTTTACTTCAAACACTGTTCATATGAATGGGTCTGGCAGCTGGGAGCCTGCAAAAAAAGTGCATGAACAGTGATTCTTGTTTTCTGTCTTCAAAACAGATCTATTGTCCTGTTTCTGCTGGCTGTTTTGAAGAGTCTTGACTTTGAAGCTGGAAAGAAATCATTATCTAAGTCGCATTCATTTAAACTTAAGGCCAGTGGTCTCATAACTGATCACCCACATTAGCCTTATGAACCTTTTCCATGGATGGGTGAGAAGAATATTGCTTTATTGTAAGATGACTTAAATAAGGAAAAAAAAAATCTATGGGATCTGAATGTGCATAGTATATTACACGTATTTATGCATCCCAGCTTCTATAATTTGATTATAGATCACAGCTGTTTCTTTTCTCTCTTGACCTCCTTTAGCCTGTGACATGCTCTGCTATCATTCTCTCATTCTCCTGATACTTTCACTATTGAAAATACTATAATTTTCTTTTGCTTACTGTCAAGTATTCAGTCATTTCTTTGTCCTGTCTTGGAGCTTAGATTAGGAAATTGAACTGTCTTGATATTTTTTTTCTTTTTTTTGTTAAGACATGACAACTCATGTTTATTTGATTTTAAAATTTATGCGGCAGGTCTTTCTCTAACACTCAGATCTCACCTAAAGCTTTTTCCTAAGGGTCTAAAAGTGCCTTTTAAAAAATGAAAACCCAGTTGTCTCTTGTTAACCCAGGGAAAATTGTGATACTGATGCGAGTGCTGTGCTTCGAGAGAGGAAGGATATTGGAGAAAGCACAAAAGTAGAACAGGGAAGTGTGATATTATTCAGGCACCTATGAGGACCATTGCAGGGGGAGATTCTGTGCTAAAATCACATTGACTGTAAACTGGTCATTACGGCTTGAAAACTCTTCCTTTCTTCAATTTAAATGGAGCAATTCAATCCCAGAAGTCAGATTTTGGTTGACAATCAGGCCAGAGACCAGAACAGAGTGGAAAGGGATGAGGTGAAAAGGATGTGGTCATATTAATTCAGTGCAGCTTCAGACAAGCAGCACAAGGAGATTTATAGGACTGTTTTTGAAGGGGAAAAGTGGGTATGATAAATGGGGTAAGTCAATGTCAATTTGTGAAATTACACCTTTGTGTCACAGTCTATCAGTAACTTCCTCTTGCTATATTTGGATGATTTTCCGCTAGCAGTGAGAGGGATCGAATGGTGACCAACCCACCTTTCCAAATGGCTAATTTAGGAAAGTAACAGAAGAATTGGGCTGCAGTGTGTGAATCATCCCAGATAAAGGTCAGAAATTACTGTCCTGTTTTAGCTAAGGATACTGGAGCTTTTTAGAAACAACCACCTAATAACTTCAAGCCCTGATAGAATTGTGAGTATATTACACGTATGAAGCAGTAAGGAGGCAGAAGCAGCAATCAGGCCAATCCAAGGAGGGATTGGAGGCAGCTGTAGTTCTGGTGGCTCTGATGTCCCAGCAGTGCCTGGAGCCCGTCATTTTGGGTGCCCTCTCTGTAGAGGTGCAGGGAGGAACACTGTAGGAACTTAAGAGTTTGATAAGATCACACTGCAGGGCAGAACACGAGAGGATCCTGATCCCAGCAGCTCTTCCCATGGTGCCTCCCCTCCCTGGTGGAGGCTCCCAGCCTGGGAGTCAGGGCAAAGCCTCTGTCACTGCAGTCTGAGGGATATGGTCCAGCCTGTCCCCACTGAGGAATGGTCTGAGTGTTTCTGTCTCACTGCAGTCCTGCTCTGTCAGTCTGTGAAGTGTAATCAGTTTAGGGGTGAAATCAACAGAGATACTGACTCTGGTTAAATAATAAATGCTACCCCTGCTCAGATTTGTTGGTTTCCTATCGTGCCTGTCATGAGGGAGAAAAATTCTGCATGGGATTCTGTTCTTGATGTATTTATTTTTGTGGTTTGCAGTAGTGTGTGGGAGTTTAGGTTTGTTTGGGTTTTTTTAAAATAAACAAGCAAAAAATGTATCATAAAGCAAAATACTCTCCCCTGAAGAATTTTATATTCTGTCTTGAGCAGACACAAACCATTGGGATCCAAAGAAAAAAGCTCTGGAGAAACTTGGATAATGAGGACTTTCTGAAGGAAAAGTAGGAGATTTTGATGAGAGAGGAGGGGATGGCTTTTTGATTCAGCAATAGGGTATTGGTGGAACATCTTAGACCAGCCCACTTGGTGCTGCTGTGTGCAGACACAAACGTGGATCTCATGGAGCAATTGTCCTGGTTTTGGTATCTCCCAGTGATGAGTGTCTCAAGGAATAGTCTGAGTTTTTTTGCTGTTGTACTAACAATTTTTGACTCACTATATGAATTCCATTAAATTATGCATGAGATGTGCATTTTGCCCAGTTTGAACTGTCCACACTAATGGAAGCACTAATGTTAGATGAATGGTATCCTCAAACTAATGTGGTTCTTAACTGGTGAGCAATAGGCTGTCAGGGTGAAAATGCAGGAAGCCTAAATCCACGGCCACGTGATGGAAAAGGGTGATGCTGTGGACATGTGCTGGAAAACAAATAACTACAGGCCCCTCTTAGACAAGTAAACAAATAGTCTGAGTAGCCATGTCCTGCTCTGATTAATGGATGCAGAATTATCAGAGTGTAATGTAGGTAGAGGGAAGCCTTTTCTGCCTCCAGCTGTGGTGGAATGTCAAGAAATGGAATCTCAGACTCTCCTACCCTGAGGTGCAGCAGGAGACAGGGTCTGATGGAGCCCAGGAGACCTCAGTTCTCAGACACTTATTTCCATGCCACATAAACCAGGCCTTTTTTTTCAGGCTTTGAGGGACTCTGCTGGCTCAGCCCATATGGCAAATGGCAACCTTTGATTTGAGAACCACACAAAAGTGTTCCAGTGCTCAGGAGCATTCAGGGCAGCAAGGCCATAGGAGGAAGCCCAATTTGCTGTTAAACAGCTGTCGGGACCCCTGTTTACAGGAGAGTGATGAGATTTAACAGTGGTTTTGCATTTTCCCCTGGACTTGTGCTATTACAGGGTTTCCTCAGACAGCTCAAGATGTGCTGTGTGGTTTGACAGGCTCCCCTGCTTTGCTCTCTGCAGTTGTGAACATTTTGGGGCTGTTGATTTTAGCTTTTTTTTCTTGCACACATGGCTTGTGAGGTCCCTGCATGAGGCCAGTTATGTTTCTTCTCAGCAAATTGAAATAGGAACTTCCAGGAACTCTTTGATACTTGTAAAAGCTTGTGTGCCCTCCTTCCTTTCTGTTACTGCAAGGATTTAATGTGGAGGGAAGAACATCAGAACAACTGATGGCTTAAACTGTAAAGGCTTTAGTTTATTCACCAATAAGATTATGAACCTGGATTCAAACAAACCAATATTTTTGTTGTTTGGAGAATTTTGCTGTGCTTTAATATTTATGAGGTTTCATCTCGAACCACTCAAGGTAGGAGCATATTTCACTGGTGGAGAAAAGCTGAAATTCTCAATTGTAGTGGGGAGTCCTGGAGCTAAAGCTTTAAGAATCGTCCTGGGTGGCAAAATTCCCCCAGCAGTTATGGGAACCATTGGGGAAGTGAATGTTTGCTGTATTCCATCTCATTTCCTGTTTTTTTAGTAACTTCAGTATTGACTTTCTGTGCTTTGTTGTTAGAAAAGTCTTAATTTGATGGAGTATTTTAATAAATAGAATGTCTAAAAGGAACAACTTCATGTACAGGTCCTGACATTAAGAGAAGCCTATGCCTCTATCAGCCAGTTTTATAAGCCCTCTCTCTGTGGGGTATTTCCCCTCTGGACCAGTTTTTTCCAAATGGATTCTTCCTTTGTTTATTTTTATATTGGCTTTGTGTTTGTGAACTATTACTTGAGGATTTGCATCATGTATTTTCCCCTCTTTTCCTTATTTTTCTCTCCCTGTATCTTTGCTTCAATCACAAGTTATTTTCAGAAATGTGGTCACTTTGGTTACTTGATTTTTCAGCGATTTCTGCCTCCCAATATTCCTTAAACTTCTTATAAAGAAGACTCTACTCTGTGTTTTGGTGGGTTTCAGAGTTACCTTTGTGTCTGGGGAAGGCTGAGGGGGGGCAGGTCAGACATACAAGAATGTTTTAAAAAAAACACCAAGATGATTGTCTGGGTGATTTGTAGTTGGATTCCTGACAGATCTTTTACACGGTTCAAGAGGGGCAGGTTCTAATGTGTATTTGAGTCTTCACATTCGCTGCTTTTCAGAAGCTCTGAGGGAACACTAAATGTGTGTGAATTCAGAACTGTAGCCCTTGCTGTCCTTCAGTGGAACTTTGTATCTTATATCATACTGGCTTGATTTTTTTTTTAAAATAAGTGTATAAGATACTTAAACATTAAATTGAACCAGACTTTATAAATGTATAAAGGAATATGTATCAGCTTTTACTGCCATTGTGTAGCTAATCAAGAACTCTAAAGACAACTTGTGAAATAACCTTCTCACTTTATGGGTAAAAGTGGCAGAGCAAGATAAAATCGCTTCTGTTTTCCAAGCATCTTTGACATGTAAAAAGCAGATTGCAAAGGTCATGGAAGCAGTTAAACCACTGTTTAAGACAGTGGTTTTGCTCTCCTTATTCTGTTTTTCTAACCTTGTATTTGCAGTTATTTTTTCAGCTGCTTGGCTTTAGAATCCCTGAGATAAATAATAAGAGGTGTGGTAATATCCCTGCTGTTAAAAGAGTATCAGCAAATAACTCGTGTGAGCCCAAGCCTCTCCTTGTTGAAAATCCAAAATTCAGTGGGGATGGGAAGTTAGAGCTCTGCTCCTCACAGCACCAGTGTGTGCACCTAGAAACATCCTGTGCCTGAATAAAAGAGTTCTTTTTCCCTTGGGAATCTCTTCAGTTTAAGTAAAGAAAGCAAAGTGCTCTGATGAACAGCAATTGAAAAAGTAAAAAAGTAATAAATTAAGTACCAGGATGCTGTGCTTCTCTCAGCAGTGATGGAAGTCAGTTTGGGGGTTTGCACTAGGGTTTATAAATATCAGTGGACAGACCTGGGTTTACACAGACTTTTTGATTTTTGCTTTATTTACAAGCTGTCAAAGTGTAAAAGGGGAATATAGAGAGTGGTCATTAACAGCAGCAAACCTAAATAAATTTCTGCCATGCTGAGGGTCAATACTCCCTGTTTGGTGGATTCCTGAAAACGTGGAGAATGGAAATAAAATCCTGTGTGATTTGGTTAAACTTTGAGTCCAGACAAATCATGGACTTCACTACAGACATTTATAAGATAAAGATTGTTTTACAGCCCTAGAAGGGTGTAGGGGATGCTTTACCAACTCCTGTGAGAACAAGGTTATCACTACAAGAAATTAGAATTTTATTCTAGACTTGTATGACTAAACAGGATGTGCAGATGAACTGAACCACATCTGGGCACATCTGGGATGAAAATGGGGCAAGTGATGGATAGAGAAGTGGCAAGCAAGGAAGATATTGAATTTCCTCAGCAAAAAAACATGCAGTGATGGTGAAAAAATAAGTTGATCTTGGTTTTTTTTTACTTCCTGCTTCTCTCACAGGAGAACAGAGCATTCAGAAGAAATTTGAGTAAGACTATGAAGGTTTTGAGGCAAGTTCAGGAATGGCTTTCCATGCAGAGCAGCACCTGCCCAGTGCCAGCAATATGGAAAGATTGAGTTGGCATTATTTGGCACACAAAATACTGAAGCCAAATGAGATGTTGGAGTCAGTAAAATTTTGCAAGTATTGCAATAAACACCTGTGTGTGTCCTAAGCAGCATCAGTAACATGCCTGGAGAACAGAAGCAGCAATTCCACAGTCAGTGTTCTGTGGCTCAAGTAATTAAGGAATGCCAAAAATTAGAAATTAAAAGTCCTATTAGCTCATCTCCCCCAATAAAGGGATGTTTCCTTTGTTATGTATGATGGTAATTAGCTGGCCTGCAAGGGGAGGAGGTATGGAACAGAGATTTAAAATAGTGATGGAGGCACCAGAGCTGGGAGGATGAAAATGCAGCTGAGGATTATCAGGACTGAGAGCTATGGTTTAGTACTTCCCACCTCCAAAACATTGCATAGATATTAACCAATTAATCTTCACAAATGAGCCATGAAAATGATCAGTGGCTTTGTTGAAATCCAAACAGTGAAATCATGTTTCAGATTTAGCAGTTAATGTTCCCAATCTTACATCTTAGACAGGAGAGGGAGAATCGGAGATTTCCAGGAGCTGCTGGCTCCAGGTGAGTATCCAGAACCACCGTGGTGTTGCTCAGGGGTGTGTGGCTGGAAGATCCTTTCAGAGATTTAAGGGCAGCAAGGACTGCCTAGCCTGAAGCAGAGCATAAGCTGTACAATTTCACGAGTGATATTCCTTTTAAAGTTCTTCTGCTTGTGGTTGAGCTAAAGCACATATTTTCAAAAGGAGGTTTTGGGTTTAGTATTCTAGAACATAAGTGATTTGCCACATTTCTTTAAAACTTGTTGAAACAACTAGCTAGCTTTCCTCCCACTCTCTTCTTTGAAGTGAAGTGACAGCAAAGGAGAGATGTTTAAAGACTGAAATAATTGTTCCTTTCTCTGTGGATACTGAGATGGGTTTTGTAACACCTCTACTGCTTGTCTTGTAAGGCCAGAAATAGAAATACTACACTCTTGAATGTTTTCCAAATCTCTTTTATACAATCCCAGAAACATTCTGGGTTTTCCCAGTATTTTAAAAATTATTTTTCTGTTGTGATGCTGTGGCTTTTGGAGCAAATAACAGGTGTGTGTGTGTGTTTTCAATTCTGGGATTTGCTTTTGAAGAAAAATAATTAACACTGGCAGGAGTTTGATTGCATTAATTCACAAAAAGAAACACCCAAACGATAAATCCATAGTGGGAGAACTGCCCATATGTTACAGATTGGCTTAACATGGATGAGGCATTAAATAAACTAAGTCTGAAATATAAAAACCTTATCAGCTTTATTAGCGTTGAACTCTGTGGCTTCCACTGGGGCTGACACACTTAATTAAAGATGCTCTGGTCTAATTAGGTTGCACATCAAAAATACAAATACAAGTTGGATTTTTTAAAGACCTGTCTGAGCTCCAATTCCCAACGTTGTGAATATTTATTTTATTCAGTTAGTCTCCACCTAGACCAAATGTTGTTAGGTTAGCTAACACAAAAACACAGGGATTGGAGCATTTAGATTTCCTGCACTGAATGAGGCTGGCTCAGATCCTGAATGTCTATATATCTGAGGAAGACAAGTGTAGGCAAGGGAGAAAGACGACTTTATTTTGAATTTTAAATCGTTATCTGATTCTATTTGACTGCCTTAATTCTATTGGTGAGTAGCTCATGAAGAAATCCATGGCCTTCATTTGTTTTACTACCTGTGGGATTGATTCCCCTGTGGGTCCAGTCCAACCTCCGTGGAGGTCAGAGGGAAGGCTGCCATTGATTTAATAGAAGATGGCTCAGAATCAATGGGAATGCTGCATGTCACCATGGGGGAGTGTTCCTTCTTCCTACCATCTCCTGTGCTTTAAAAATGGAATTCTCCTTCTGTCAAATGGGGCAGAGCTGTCATAACCTGTCATATATTCCCATGATTATCTCTATCGGCAAGATTGAGCACGGAATTCCTTGATTCAGCCCCTCTTTTTCCTGTATATAGTTCTGTTTTGATTGATACTGGAACTCTGTAACTTTGTCAGCCTTTTACAGCTGTTTTTGTACTAGTTTTTGAAGTTTGTTTTTTTTTAATTTATAATTTCCCATTATTCAAGTTGCAACTTCGTCTGACATCAGTGATTTTGTATGATCTTGTGTCAGGACAGCAGGTCTGAACTTCACCTCCCATCTACCAGCAATAATTTTCATTCCTGGTGATGGCATTTGTCAGTCCTAAATCATTGTGAACAAAATGCTGCTGCTCCTAATGCCTAACCAGATAATTATTGCTCAGCCAAACACATATTGGCTGGTGACAGGTATGACACGAGAGCATTTCTAAACATTTTTGTTAATGGAAAATGGAAGCCCATACACAGCCTTTCAGAATCCATCATTGATTTCTGGTCCTGTTTTGGTAGCTCGAAATCTTAAGTGACACTTAGACCTCCCTCAGTGACAGAGGTGGGAGAGATCAGCAGCATGAGGCCTGTGGCTCTCGTTGATTTTACCCAGTTTGTGAAGCTTGTTGGCAAATGGACTCCTAGAAAGAACTGGGCAGCCACAGTGCAAAGTCTGACCTCATTTGCAACTGTGAACACAACAATATTTCTCAAATATTATCCCTGTCACATCCTATTGTGGAGGTGTTTTGCTTTTGCACATTCAGTGTTAACATAAATTTTCTTAGCTTAGGCTTTTTCTGGTCACTATCTTCCTTTTGTTGCAGTTTGCTGCAGCAGGTTTAGTTGCTAGAAGAGAGTTTTGGAATCATTTAAAACTGTTTTTTGAGAAAGGAGCCAGACAATTCTGATTTATTGAGAGTGACTTAGTGCTAAATGGAGTACAACTCCAAGCTGCCCTGAGCTATTTTGGCTTCCTGCTCTGCTCATTGTGTGTGTGTATCTGTGTGTGTACATCCCTACAAAATCCAATCCCACCCTAGAGCTGGAGAAAGCAGCACGGTCTCCTTGCTCCAGCACTGAGCCACCCAGAGACAGCTGAGTGCTCCAAGCAGAGGTGATGGCTCAGTGGCTGAGTTACCCGTTAGTAATTTCTGCTGCACAAACCTGCTGTGATGACACAACGTCCTCACCTTCTGTGCCCTGTAACTGGGGGCAATTTCAGGATCCCCATTCTGAGTTTTCTGCCTGGCTCAGGACACACCTATGGCTGCAGCAGGTGCTCCAAGGCAGTGTGAGCAGGGGAGAGGTGCATTCCTGCCAGCAGCCATCCTGTGGGGACACTGCAGAGCACCAGCAGCCTGCCAAGGTGGGCAGGAGGTGTGACCTGCCAACGTGGGCACCACTGCTGCTTTCAACATCCTCTGTGCTTCGAGAACACGCTCTTGATTTTGTTTTTCTCACGCTGGATAGTATAGAATGCCAGCAGCTGTAATCAGTGCTGTGATTTGCTGCTTCTCTCGGTACTGCTGTCTTCAGGCTCTAAAGAGAGGAAAGGTTTGGTGCATAAATCGTGAGCCATGACAGGGAGTGTGGCCTTGTGTGTTTTACTATTGGTATCAGCCATCTCAGAATGGAGTGGCAGCTTTATCAGGGAATAGCCAGCATTTTTTTTTCAGATGAAGTTAGACATTTAGGAATAGATGCACCTCTTTCTACTTTCTGAACATACATTTTCTTATGGCACCTTACGGAGCTCATTTTAAACCCTGCTTCAGGGCAAAAATATTTATGGCATACTTTAAATAAAACATATTATGTGTTTTGTACAAACATACGTATCATTGTCCCCCTTGCTGGAGCTGATATAATTTCTGACACCAAGTGCTGTGCCTCATGCAAAATTCATGACATGTCATTGAATAAGAATGAATGTTCCTTTAAAATACAAGCTTTCCAGCCATGATAACCACTTAGTTTTCAGTTTCAGGAGCCAAAATCCTTCCTTGCTGTTGCTGTTTGAGTGAAACAGTGTCAGTGACTGGCAGCTTCAGACTCTGGTGGCAGGCTGAGCATGGTTTTCTCCTGCAGATGGTTTGTTTACTTCTAAGTCAATGGTATTTGTGGGTCTATATTCAAAATATATCATCCCTTAGAATAGCAATGGTCAGTGAGTGCTTGTCTCACTCATGGATATATAAACATCCCATTGTTAAAATCTTTCAATACGGAAACTATTAATTTCTAATTTTTATTTATAAAGAGAGAGGAGGAAATAGTTCTGCCAACAACATACATGTTGTAGAAAATTTCAATAAAATCATAATGTGCTGCTGCAGAGTGTTACAGGCATAAATTAAAGAGTGAATTAAGACTGAGGGCAGGCCCATCACAGTTACACCTTCCTTGTGAAGGGGAGAGGAGGGGCAGGCACTGAGCTCTACTCTGTAGGATCAGTGCTGGGACTGGGGGAATGGTCTGAAGTTGTCAGAGGAGGTTTAGGTTGGATGTTAGAGGAAGGTTCTTCCCCCAGTGAGTGGTGGGGCACTGAGCAGGGTCCACAGGGGATGGGCACGGCCTCAAGGCTGCCAGAGCCCCAGGAGTGTTGGAAAACACTCCCAGGGACAGGGGGGGTTGTTGGGGTGTCTGTGCAGGTGTAGGAGCTGGACTCAATGACCTTGTGGGTCCCTTCCAACTCAACATATTCTGTGATGGTGTCATTTTGTATATCTGCTTTGTGCATAGCACTCTGCAAGCAGTAGAAGTGGTCCTCAGCCTCGAAGATGAACAAAATGAACAAATAAAAGAGCGCGAAGATAGTGGGGAAATAAATGCTGAGTTGAGAGGGAGAAAAATCCCCAACAACAAAACAAACAACAACCTCCAGAATTTCAGAGGGGGGAGAGAGAAGAGCTGAGCAGTGCCAGGTACTGTCTTCTGGAAAGTGCCTGTGCTGAGCTGGGCTCCTCTGCTCTGCTCCCAAAGCTCTGCTGGGAGGTGATGCTGTTCACTCCTGGCTCGTACTCATGGAGCCAGGGAGCAGTGTTTAGGAAGTTCTTCTGTCAGGTCCTCAGCAGCTTCATGTCTGCTGCAGAACAGGTGGTGGAGAGTCACCCTTAGAGGTGACTTCAAGGCCACAGAACAGCACGATTACATTTTGAACAGCTCAGAGGGGTGATTAAAGCTTAACTTTAAAAAGGAAATATGAGTTAAAAATTAAAGGTTAGAAAATCAAGATTGAGTTTTTTAAAAAAAGCCCTGTTCTTACCCCTTCCTGGCCTAGCTGTGCCATTCCCAGGATGTGCACGTGATGTAATTTGTGGTGCTTGTAGAGGCCTGGGACATGGATTTCTTGCAGGGAAGGTGGCTTCCCCCTGGCTGAGGGGCAGGCTGGCTGCCACTGTGCACACAGGATGATTTTTCCAAGGCTGTGTTTTGTAGCACTTTGAAGGCTCAGTGCTCTGACAGCTCCTGCCCCTTCACCCCACTCTGGGGTGTTGGTGAAGCACAGCAAAGCCTTGTTGAGTCCTGTTAGCTCTGAGGGCTGCAGTGTTGTCTCTCACAGGAGCAGTCACATCATCCCCTTGTGCAGGAAATCACTGCTCTGACACACCTGGCTCCATCTCCCTGCCATTAACCCCATTAATACAACAAATGGCATTTTATAATAAATACCTGTCGCTTGCATGATTTTAACTGGTCTTTTGATTTGTTTCCCATTTTATGTTGTTTAGACAGACTGATTTAGACAGTTAAAAATCCACTTAACCATGATACATTGTGGCTGCCTGACAGACAATAACATTGATATATATGACTAGATGAGTCTCTAATTAGATTTTGGCAGCACTGTCACAGTCAGGGAAAGTTTCCACAAGTACTCCATTGAAATATTATTTTATGCAACCTCATGAAACAAAGGCCATTTTTAATTAAGCAAGTCCCCTCAAACAATCTTAAACTTAATGTCATTTTTCTTAGTGGCCTCTGCCCTTGCAGGGTCTGCCTTCTCAAATATACTCTTTGGTAGCAAGACTTAAAATGCATATTTAAAAAAGGGCATAAAGCAGATAAAAATTGGTTAAAAAATGATAAGTGAAGCTTGCCCTAGATGTTATATTTAAAATTAGTTGTAAACATGGAGGAAACAGACATTTTATAAATTATTATTGTTCTTTATATAGGAAAGAAAAAATGTAGAACCAGGGACTGATTATGTGATTATATAATAATATTAATATTCTGTAAATCTCATCTTTTATGAGCACTTCAAGGTAACTATAGAACAGAATAGACTATTAAGCAAATGGGAAACCTATTTCCAACAGCATCTCTCTAAAATACTTCAGGTTAGTCTCAGAGCTGGAGAGAGGCCTCTCAGAGGTCTCTGGACACCAGCACAATAAAAATGTGAAATTATTACTAGAGCTATGTTGCAGTTAATGGAGGTGTACAGCATCTTCTGTCCTCCAAGCCTGCCCTGGGCTGGGAATCTGCAGTGCCTGACTTCACACTTGGTGTGGCTGCTGCACGTGGAAGGGGTAAAGGGGTGGTCAGGTTTCCCCTCTGGTGAGGTTCCACCATGGTGGCACAGAGCAGAGCACAAGATCTGGAAGGAAACCTGGGAGTATCCGATTCACCCACCGGGACACAAGTGAAATAAAGATTTCCTTATGGATGTTTACAGCTCGGGGGAAAATAAACAATAAATGTACTATTCCTGTACCCTGGCATTTAATGAATAGACATCCCTTTGTTCCTAAGGAGATGTTGAGACATCTCTAATGATGCTGTTGGAGTTGCATGTGTGGGTTGCTCTATGTGAAGAAAAAAATAATGAGTGGAAGAGAGTGGTGCTGTGGGGAAGGGCCAGGATGTCTGGAGTATATTGAATATTGAATGTTTTCAAATGGCATCAATTTCAGTGGCAGCAGGGCTTTTATTTTTTTGTTTTGTTTTTGTTGATCCTACAGAGATGAATCCTCTAATAAGCAAAACAAGGGCTGTTGGACAGTCATTGATGTTTTCAGTAATTTTGTCATTAATTGCAAGAAGTGCAGAATTTGGCCTAGTTTTCTCTATACATATCACTGAGGAGGACAGGCTGTGCAGTTGCCTGTGCAAAAAGGTTTCAAGTGTGAAGGCAGAATGTGTCACACCAATGTCCTGTGTGGGAATGTGGTGCCTTTTAAAGCAGAGTCAGGCTGTGGCTTATTTTCATACGAAAATAATTCACATGAAAATACAACTGGCATTTTCCTGTTCTCACTCCATCTGTATTAATTTCAAAAGTGAATGCCAACTGCAGTATTTGAGAAGACTTATTCCTCTCCTGTGCCAATTCTGTACAAAACGATCTTTTTCCATATATTTTTGAGGAACTGGAGTGTAGCAAACTGAAGAAACAGATTCATTTCTTTGCAGAAACAAGTTCTGTGGCCCCTGCAGCACGGTGTGATCAATTGAGCTAACATGCTCAATACCCTAGAACTGCAAGAAAAAGTAACTACTTACCTCTGCTCTACCTTTTGCTTTATGAGGAAGTCTTGTTTAGGATCAGCTTGTAACACCCAAGGAAATAGAAGCTTTCCATGCATGGGTTTTAAGGGAGAATGCTTGGCACCTACTAACTTAATGCAGTCGTGATAAACCTTGCCAGAAAAAAAATTCACCCCGCAGTGCTGTTTCAGGTGACCATTTCTGGGATGTTTAGCTCATGTTCTAGTCGCCCCTCTCTGTCTCCTCCTTGAGCTCCAGATTTATTTCCTTTGGTATTTAAGTCTTCTTTCAGGGCAGGAGCTTAATTTTCCTCAATAACCCCAATTTGCCTTTAACAGTAGATCTGATATCTCCTCTACTGATGGAAGAGATAGGAGGCTGTTAGCACTGGTATATTTATATTGTGCTAATGGGTTTTAACCCTCTTACTGAGCACTGCTGATGGTTTAAAATAATGACTGGGCAATAAATTTTTACTGGGACAGGTGTACAAATAGTACCCAAAAGAGAGTGGTGCTCAGGGTCAGTCTATGAAAAGAATGGTGTCCCAGATTATAGTGCAAGATGAAACTGTTTCATATGCTGGTAAATCCTGATGACACATGGTTTTAGCTTGAGCCACCAAGACTTATTTGCTATCATTAACAGGATCCACATGTATCCAATGCTCAGCTCCATCTGAGTCAGAGTCATCTTGGCTTCTGTTTCAGATTTATCCAAAGGGAGCGGGAGTGTCCCTGCCACCCATTGACTCCAGTGGGAACCAGAGCTGCACCCAGGAAAATCCTGGTCTTGTACTGTTTGTTACAGCCCTCTGCTATTTCCAAAACCTCCATGTGACTCCTGGAATTCCTGTTGTGGCTGTACCAGATGTGGGTAGTGGGAAAACAATTAATGAATCCTGACTTCAGTACAGGACAGCATAACTAACTTGTCCTAACTGATGTCTTTCTGCTATTTGGTAGCAATGTTTTTTTCCACAGTGAAGGCATTTTTCATAAACACTTTCTTGCTAGAAATTTTTAAAAAACACCAAGAAGTTTTATTTTACATTGTTTCTATTTTCAGCTCCACACTTGAATTTTTTACTAGAAAAATCATGTTTTGTTTCCACAGTTTAAAAAATGTCTGCACTAAACTGGCTCTGATAGTCACACTTCAGCATCTGCTTTCCAACAAATCACACTATTTATTTCTGAATAAATGAATAAAGAATGTGGAGCAGAAAGTGGAAAGTAAGTTTAAAACAGATGTAAAAAAATTGTGATTTAAAATATAAGCAAATGGGTTGATCCTCTTGACCTAAGTAGTTCATCACCTGTTTAAATCACTAACCAAGCTCCAGTGATATTTCTGTACCTGGATAATACTCTGCTGGCATTTACTATGTAACTGCTACACGAAATTTGAAGAATCCAGGAGTATTTGTTTGTTCAACAGAGAAAGGTTTTGAGTTCTGTAGTCAAATGGGAGCTATTACAGCCTTGCTAAGGATGGCTTTCAGCGTGATACAATCAAGTTGTGTGCCTGTGCTGAAGAGAGCAGTGTCACTGCAAAGGCTGTGTGCTCCAGTGGTAGTCTTAAATACCTGTATAGCTCACAGTTTTCCCCCTCAGGACACCAGGCCTGTGAGATAATAAATACAGCACTTCAGAATGCAATAAAGCACTCATCAGCTGTCAAATGCAGGATTCACCTATCCCGTGTTCTAGTGTGGATTTGTGCCGTCTGATTTGGAGGAGCAATTAAAAATTCTCAAGCCAGCAGTCAAATAGTTTTATTCTGTACTTAGCTATCGCAGTGTCAGAGATAGTCCACCTGTGGAAAGATGTCAGTCTGGCAAAATATGAAGTTTACATCTTGGTAGTGCTTGTGTATCCTTCCAGATATCTTTAATTGTTTCCTCTGTTATTGCTGTACAATTGTGGGCATCACATGACTGGTATTTGAGTTAGTTATAATGTTTCTTTCTTCTGGTTAAACTGTAGAGAGAAGTGACTGTTCAGTCCAAGGTCTTGGATTTTACATGAACAGGGAGCTGTTTCTTCGTTCATCTCTTCACACCTCAATCACAAACCACGGGCTTGGAAAAGGAAGGCAGCACAGGGGTCTTTGTCAGCAGCAAGGACATCCTTCAAATTGTAGCTTTGCTAAGAGCACTTGGCTGTTACAGAATATTGTCTACTCAGTAATTCAAAACATTTTACCTCTCTTTTGAGATTCTTGGTGTTCTCGTGCATGGAGGAAATGTCACGTTCCAATTTTGGAAATGTGTCTGCAGAAGAAAGAGGACCTGGAAGAAGCTGAGTGTCTCTATCACTTCCAGAGGGTGTCCCTGCAGCAGGCAGTGGCTTCACAGGACAGGTGCTGTGATGTGAAGATCCTGATCCCTCAGTTGCTTAGTCTGTTCTAAGCAACTTCAGGTGAAAAGACACAAGCCAACAAATCAAGAGATGCTTGAAATGAACTTAATGTCCTTAATCCTTCTTTCCCATCAAAGACTGATTTTCTTATTTTTTTTCTTTTTTATTTCAGTAGAAAATTATCTTTAGGGGAGATCAGAAGGAAGAGGAAAGAACAGAAAGGGTACAACAGTTTTTCTCCATGGAGAACTCTTTTGAAATGAGTATAGGGGTGAAAAGAAGAAGGAAAAAATCCTGTCCTTAGAGTTGGCAAGCATTGCCACCGTGGTGGTCGGTGGATGTTTTCCACTTGTGTACGTGAGGGCAGCAAGGATCCTGGAGCTTGTTTTTCTTGTGTGCAGCACAGCACGTTGGCCTAGATTTTATTGCTGTGACCTGAACTCATCTTTGTACCATAGGGGAAATACTTGCAGTGCTTTACAGATCTCGGGGACAGTCTCATTTTCTCAGCACAGAGCTAATATATCAAGCTAATTTACTGCCGTGGTGTGTTGCAAAGCCTATATAATATTGAGTAAACATTGTTGGCTTATACATTAACTGTAACTAAAACCCAGTGCAAACTTTATTCTGGCTTCAGGATTTTCCTTGATAGAGTGACTAAGAAAAGAAGCATAGACTTTTTTTCCTTCCCTCCCCCCTTTTTCTTTTTTTTGCAATGAGGAAACTTTACTCTTAAACTTGGCAGTTCTCTTAATTCTAGGTCAAGTGGCAGCCATGGTTAGGAGCTTTCTGTGTGGCTCACTCAATTGACTCCTTTTCTTTGTCAGGATCCCTTAGTAGTGTTTAATGTGGTTTCTTTTTCCTGTGTGGTGTGTAAATATTGCTGAATAAATAAGAATCTAGATGTCTGTCTGCTTGGAAACTTAGTAGAGCTGCTATGGCTTTGTATGGCTAAGGATTATAATGTTTTGGGTGATCTAAAAAAAAGGAAACCAAACACTTAGTTCATTGAATTTATGTGGGAATCCTTGTCTGAGGATCTTAATGTGCTTTACCATTAGGATTTAATTACAAAATAAAGCACTTGTGTAAATGAACATCCTTTAGGAGAAAATCCACCAAGATAATATTTTATTTTTCAAAAATCAGTATTTTCCTTTTTATAGATTAAAATCATAAAAAAATTGATGGAAGAAATGGTGATAATTTCCTATGGTTCTCAGTGAGCCTGATGACTGAAGTTGTACCAGTATCAGACTTTTTTTCCCCCAGTATATACATTTCTTAAGTTCACAGTAACCATGTGTTCTATTTTGTATGGGACTTTCCCAGTTTCATATGTGATACTGTCTCAGTGTCCTGGGAGGATGAAATAACATTAATCAAAATGTGTAAGGGTTTTATTTGTATTCAGGGCATATTGCTTTGCTGAGTAAAATTTGTTAACTGTGAAGAAACTTTTCAGTGGATGAGAGTTAATCATATTGAACAGTGGTAGGAATGAAAAGAAAAACATCACCAGAGCTGGTGTTTTGCTCAAAGTGAATATTAATGTCCTCTTTTCTGTGTTTCATGATAAACTCAGTGCATTACTGGAAAAAATTCTTGCCCATAAGAAAGAGCCAAATGCCACTCCCAAGATAGATTCTGACAATGGGGACAGCAGCATTTATTCCTGAAAAACAGTCCCATGTGTCTTCTGCAAGAGTCAGGGAACCCCCAAAAGAGTCACTGAAAAGCATCCCACTCCTTTATTTCTAACATTAGATCACTTTTAATCCCACCAGGTTTCTCACATGGGGGCAAATTTCAGTGGAAGGAGCAGTTACAGACTTTTTTTAGCTCAACTCACATCCTTCGCAGGAGTTTGCTGCTGCTGGGGTCTGATGTGGAAGTGTCAAAATATGGACTGTGATGCTTTTTAGAGTTTGCTACAGAACAAAAGAGCATTTCTCACTGTTTTTCTTGCACTGTGGGGAGGGAAGGAAGCAGCCTCTGGGTTGTTTTCTGTTCATTCTTCAAAGGAAGCCAATTGAATTGTGGTTTTGGTTTTTATCAAGTGCAGTCAATAGAATATTCTTGTATTGAAGATGGGTAAATAGATTATATGGAATCCCATTTTTACTTCTTTTTTGAGGTATGAATTTCACTTGGACATGAATTTTAGTGTTGGAGGGTTTTGTGTGCTACTTAATTTTCTGATTGAGCCTGGGGATCAGAGTTCTACAGTGGATCAAGTGTCTTTTCTCTTCCTACCTAAACCAGGAGCAAATGAATATTCTAGATCTGATCTAAATCCCAGTGAGGGCAATGGAAAGACTGCCTTTGTCTTTGGGATTTGGATCAGATACCTGTTACAGTCTTTTATATAGATGAGCAAAATTCTGGAGGAAAACTATCTGTATCAGACTTCATTACAAGCTCCAAATTTGTACTGTGCTTTTTAGCTCTTGCTTTTGAAAACTGTTATAGTGTAAGAAGTGTACAGATAGTGTTTGATTCATCTCAACAACAAGAAAAACACTGTTTACCACCAAGGGAAGAAAGACAAGGGAACCTGTCACATGCTGCCATGAATCCACTGCATTTTCTTCACCAAGGTTGCTGAATTTCAGAGATCTGCTTCCCTAGTGCTTGGGAATCAAAGATCTCCTGTGGTTTTCTAACATTTTCAAAGTTTCCAAATCTTTAATGAGTTGAAAAGAGATTTGAGAAGCAAAGCCATATAATGATGGAACTGGAGTGTTACTTATATATTCTATTTCCCTGTCCATGATTTTATTCATTCAGTGACCATTCTTCTCATTATTTTATGATCATCTAGCAACCTTTTTCAATGCCAATTGGATTTTTCAGGTAAAGCCACTAATTTCGATTGTACAATAGAAATCAACTTTCAATGGTATTTCAATTAACCTTGCTATTAAAGAAATTGCTTTTTGCCAATACTCAATGGTTGGTTGACATTCAGAGAACACACAAGTCCTTTAATACAATCTGTATTGAAAGAAAAATCTGCATTTGTTGTCTTTGAACTAGCTTCTTGTAGTTTGGGGAGTTTTCAATATAGCTGACACACAACAGACTGAAAACAAATGCACAAAGTATTTTGAATTAAAAGCTTTCAAGCATTCTATGCTATATTATATATTCTATTTTGTTTGGGCATAAATCCTGTATTAGATGTCTTTTTTTGTAGATGATGTCAGTTATTTACTGAACCCACTGCTGTAAATAATACACGTTTCTTGAGGTGCAGACAAGCTGCCACCAGTGCAAATCCATGAAAAGCTCTATATGGGGAACAAATGAACAAAACATTTTGGGACAGAGTCTGAGACTTTTTTCTCCCAGCAGGGTAAAGACTTTGAAGGATTCTGGTGCTGGATTTCCCACTGGAGGGATGGCATTTGTAAGCATGCTGTAAATTTTAATTGTGCCTTACAGCAAGAGATATTTGGGAGTTATTGAACGCAGGGTTGCAGACTTGATCACTTTGCTCAGCCCATCCTTGCATTTAGCATAGCATGAATCAGTGGGAATTTTTAGAGTTGTATTTTCTTTCATATATATGTATATTCAGGGAATAATTGGGCTAAACTGCCCAATGTGCCCACATTCTGATGTTGCAATGGCTCTTCCTGTAGCCATATTTGCTTTTGAAGGGAAGTTTCCAGGTCTGCTGTTGGCCATTCACACACGAAGC
Organism: Thryothorus ludovicianus; assembly: GCA_013397245.1. Classification (NCBI taxonomy): domain Eukaryota; kingdom Metazoa; phylum Chordata; class Aves; order Passeriformes; family Certhiidae; genus Thryothorus; species Thryothorus ludovicianus. Next base: position 1,888,389 of record VZTB01002865.1, on the reverse strand, counting down.
AGCTTCAGTCTATGAATGACCCAACAAATGAATGAGCAGGAAGGGAAATGCACATGGAAATCATGCACGTTTTACCTCTGCACTGGTTCTTGCAGGAATCTGATAATCTGGCTCCAGACATTGTTCGAGGGATTTCTGGTTGGCATCTGGCTGAGTGGAGTTTATCAGTTGTGCTCAAAGCAGTGCAGCTTGCTTTTAAAAATGTCGTTGTTTGTTTTCAAAGAGTCAAACCCTCAGCCTCCAATTCGCTTCTTTATTCCTGAAGACCCCAACTGTTAAAAAAATCCCAGTTTAAAAAGTGCCTTTTTCTACTTTTTGCACCTTTATTTGAAATCTGAGTCAGTTGACCCTGTGAGGGTTTGAAAACTTGAATTAACTGAGAAATAAAGACCAATCTGAAATTGCAGCAGATGATAGAATAGAGCTCTAAATAAGAATACAATGAAATAATAAAAAAGAGACAGCCAAGTTGTCAGCAGTGTAACAGTATTTTAGATAATCCCCTCTGGGCCATTTTCTTAACAGCAACCATTTGTGTTTATCCAAAGATTAGTGCAGAGACTTTTGATTTTACAGTGCATGTTCCCCATTTACTTTTTAAAAAATATTTATATGCTTTTTTATATATTGCTTAGTATTCCATGTGAGGCAAATAATACTACATTGCTTTAGGTTTTATTGGCAAGGCATTTAATGTTTGGGATGGGGTCTGAAGTAAAAAGAAAGCAAAATTATTTGGTCCTGTAGGCTGTTTAAATGAAGATTAGAGCCAAATGTTTGGGTCCCAGGAAATTGGCCAAGCCTGGATACTCATAATGTCAACTTGCACGTACAGTACATAGTTTAATATTTTTATCATGAGACTTTTTTCTTCCCCTAAAAAAAAAATAAAGTTGCTATTTGCCATTTCAGCCCTGCTCATAAGACAAGCAAGCAGCTGAATCAGTTAAAAATAAAAATATTCCTTTGGCTTAATGTGACGGTAGAGTTTTGCTGAAATAGGAGTACAGATCTACTGTGCTAGAAAGAGGGAGATGTGGAATTATGAGAATATGGCTTTCACAGTACTACCCAATCCTGTTCCAAAAAGGAGGGAAGGATTTGCCAGCACTGGCAAACAGGGGCCTGGGTTTCTGCTGGCTTCTAAGACAATTCTTTCATTTTCACAAATGTGTGAATAATAATGTTAGCAATGAGCTGTCAAAAAAGATTGTTATTTTTGCATCTGATTTAACCTCATTCAAACAGGAAAGGTGAATTAAAATAGTGGAAATCCTGGAATAAGAGTGGCTTTATCTGAACTCCTCTACTGGATCAAATCCTGGATCAATTGGAAACAGGTGTAAGTTAAAATGAAGCAGGAGTGTTCACACTGAGATTGGCCCTGGTTTAATTAAATTGATTTTCAGATCAATTTAAATTGAGCTGATGCAATTTGCCCTGTTATTTAAATTAGGCCTGCAGGAGTAGTCTTGGAATGAGGGACTGTACACAGTATGTGTAAGAGTATCTGAATCGGGACCATTATTATTATTTACGGGAATCTACTTTTCAATGAATTATTTTTTTCAAATTAGGGGGTAGCAGCCATAATAGTCCACTGGTGTTGGCTCCATTGATAATTATACCATTTTTCTCCTTTTCATAATTGTCCTAGTCTGAACTGTGCTATTTTAGCAGAAAATGTTAATTATTTTATCAACAATTGGCAGACCCTGCTTCAATTTGCTGTTTTCCCTTTAACCAAAACAAAGATTACAGGCCCTGTTCCATAGCTCAGCTGCTGAATCTTTGCTAAGAAACTTGGGAACCCCTTTCTCATGAAACACTGTGTAAAGCTTTAAGTACTCTTTGAAGCTGAGTTGTATTAAATGATAGACAAAAAAAGCCCTCTGAAGAATTGGTGCTTAATTACAACTTAATTAGCATAATTATGCATGCTAATAGCATCTCAAATGAATAGCAGTTGTCAGGAGGTTGGGACCATCTGTAAGAGTGTCGGATTAATACATCATTTTTTATTTCTAACAACGCTGTAACTCTTTCCCTGAAAGTGATTTTCATTAATCAAGTTCATTTTTATTATATAGAAAATTTGGCATTTTTCATTATGGGCCATTATCCGTTTCCCCATGCAGTCCTAATACAATACTAATGAGACCCCATGTGGCTACTCCACACTGACAATGGTAGTACAGGTGTATTATTATAATTGTTACAAACAGCACATTGTACCTCAGGACTAGTAGAGTTCTAATCTCAAGATATCAGGGTTTCCACTTGGTACCTTCCCTTGGGCCCAGTACAATTTCCAGAGCTTTATGAAAAACATACATGTTTGTGGTTATGAGGAAGCAGATTTAAAGAGATAGAAGCATGTTTGTTTTAGAGCTGGAGAACTTGGAAGTTCAGTAAGCTGCTTTGGAGATTTTTTCTTTTACTGGCTCTGCTAAGCTTTGAGCTTCAAAGAAATTGCTTCCTCTAAAGAGCTACTGAGGGGCACAGGGGTGATGCAGTGGATGCTTTGAAAGCATCAGAATTTACTTGAGAATTTGTGTGAGTGTGATCAAATTCCTGAAATATTATTCACTATAAAATTTAGTAGAAAAAGGGCAGTTGAAAACGTCCTGGATACGTAAATGCCTGAGGGGATGTATGTAGTAGACAAATAACCAGGTTCTAGTGGTATGAGCACGTACATGTGCACAGAAAGTGGATTTTGTAAGTTTAGAACATCTTTTGTGTTCAGTCAGAGGCCAGGGTCTGCTGTCAGCCATGCTGCTGGAAATCCAAAGCACGATGATTTAAGTCTCTGGACTTAGTTCAGATTTACAGTACAGCAGCTTAGTGCATAGCTGACCTTAGTGCTTGTGTTTTAGCTTTAACTAATTGGTTAATGTTTGCTTTGTGGAGTCAAAAAGCTCTGTGTAAGCTCTAAGGATTATTTTTATTTAGTGGCATGTTGGTATATTCATGCCTAATGTTTGTATTTGATTTTTTTTTTCTCTGAATGCATTATGGTGTATTTTTCAGATGAGATTTTCCCAAGGGATTTTTCTTTTTCCCCTTACTTTCCCTAAATAGCCTTCTGAAATCTAAAGGCCTTCCAGTAAATTCTGATTTCCTTTGGTGGCCTGACTGTAGAATGAATGGAGCAGTTTTGGAAATGCATTTTTAAGGAGAGGGAGTGAAAGGGAGTGGAGAGGAGGACAATCAACAAAGCTGCTGTGCCTGTATTTATCAGGCTGCCAGTGGGAGCTGCACAGCTCAGACTGCACTTCTAATCAACCCTAAACAAAAGAACATTGAAAATAGCTCAACTGCCACAGTCCTCATCATAACTCAGGACTTGGTGGCAGGCACCAGTAAATCCTGCTCTCTTGCTGTTGTTTGTGAATATATTTGTGCATATAAACCCCTCTTCAGCATCTACTGGGGTTTAGGAATCTCCATGGAAGTACCCCCATCAACTTTCCCCCCACTGTTCCATCAATCCAGAGCAGACAAATGCCCCGTGACACAGGAACAGGTGGAGGCTGAGAAAATAGGGCCTGGCCAGCCCTGGATGAAGATTGCATGTAAATGAGCAGTAATAATATGGAAAACAAAAGCTCAGCAGTGGCTGTTTGTCCTGGTGTACAGCTACTCAAAGCATGATACAGACCCTGAGTAAAGTAACTGCAGCACCCCAGGATTAGTCCAATGTGCTTTAATGTAATTTTATGCTGATAATTCAACATAGGCAAGATGGTGTGTGAGCTGGGACTAGAAATTGCTAGGACAAGTATCACAGTTTGTGTCTTCCATTGGTCTGCTCCATAATCTTCATATCAGAGTCCCAAGAAAAGCAGTCTGTGGTTTGAGCCATCTGATGGTTGTAATCCTGCTCTTTTGAGGGTACCAGCACAGCCACTCCCGTTACCTGAAGGGTCTGGTTATTAAGTTAACCTGGTAACTGGGAGTTTGTTACTGTTAGAATGGAGAGAGATTAATCTGAGTGTGAGCCCAGCACCCAGAACTGTGACAGCTGATGGTGTCCGTGGTGGGATCAGCTTTAAACAAGTGAAAATCTGAGCCTGCTCTGAGCTGCCCCCACCAATGTGTAGGCGAGCCTGGGGACCTGACAGCTCACAGTACCCTGGGATCTGTGCTGAGACTGGACATCTTTTGTTCAGGGATTTTAGAGAAGGCTTAATTGTATTGCCTTGGATAATGTTTTCTGATGTCATTAAACATCTACTGGAAAGCTAAGAATAGAACTTCAAAGTAATGTCACCTGTAACATTTGCATTTAGATTTTTCTAAAGAGAAACACTAACAGTTACTGGAGCCCTGGGATTCCATAAGTTACATTTAATTCTAAATTCCCGAGCATGGCAAAAAGTGAAGGTCCTTAAAAAAATCCCCAAACCTTCCCCAGAATACTGAAATTAAGAAGAGATAAATTAAAATCAATAAACATGTTTCCTTCTTTTGCCTAGATTTCCCTAATGTTGGATTTAATCATGGTTTTCTGTGGGAGGGGAGGTTGCACATGAAGTTATTAAGTCTAATTCTTTCAGTCTGGCTGCCGTGTGCTGAAAACCTTCAGTGCCTGTTGTGTTCCCTGCAGATTTTAAATCCTGTGCAACTTTGAATCCTTTAGAAGGTCACTGTTGTATGGTCAACACTTGACCACACAGCTGAACCAGGAAAAGTTATGGCAGCTCCAGCTAAATAGAGTTAATCCAACTGGAAAATGATTCCGTGGCATTTTGGGTGGCATTGTTGTGTTGCTACAAATATCTGTGATATATAAAATACAAACACTGAGTTATGGATACCCTAGAGAGGGCTGCAGGAGAGGTGGTGGAGCCTGCCTGTGGAGCCATGTGAGCAGTGAAGTGCTCTGGAGCATCTTGCACTGCATCTCTCTTTGATCTGAGGGTGGTCCCAGGGCAGCCGTGGCACCTCAAACTCTTTGGTTCACTGCAGGGCAGGGAGAGATGGTGCCTGCTCTGGCTGGAGGGATCTCAGTGAGGGAAAGGAGAATTCCAGGGAACTTGGTTGTGCTTTAGAGACACATGACTTGTCTTATTTATCAGTTGTAGTGGTTTTTATTTTTTCCTCTTTTATTTTATTTTTCAATGTCTCAATCCTCCAAAAGATCCTGACCCCCAGCTCTTAAAGATAATCCTGAACAGTTTGTCTCTTCCCTTTTCCTGTGGCTCCTCCTAACCTTTTGCTCTACCACAAAATGCAGAGGGATAAATTTTCACTGATATCACAGAATTTCTTGAGGGGGGAAGAGCAAACCAAAGAGCGAGAAGCCCAATGCTGCTGAAATCTTAGATGGCAAAACACTGCTCAGCCCAGACAAGAGAGCAGCTTTCTCTGTTGTCATCTGTACATTTGGAATTGCCTCCTCTGTGTGAGACCCAGGGTGTGCAGTGGCTGCAGCAGGGAATGGGTGCAGGGTCCAAGTCCTGGCACGTGGGAGCTGGTTATTGCTTTGCACAAGGAGAATCACAGGGTGGAGGTTGTAAGTGGAAGCAAAATATGTGCTGCAGATGGCTGGCTTTTGACATTGCTATGGACAGATTATGCTTTCCAGAGATAAAAGAGTAATCATAAACTGGATGTCCAGCCAGGAGAGTATATAGGCTTGAGTAATAGACTTGGACTATGGGGTTAGACTCCAAGTTCACATTAAGTACATATTTTCAAGAAATTTGTGGATTCTCAGATTCAGTATTTAGTTCATCATAAAAAAGAACTCCGGGCCACAAATCTTGGGCCTGAATCCAAACTTTTACCAGATTTAGCTGATTTGAAAACTGGTGTTTGCCTTTTAAGCTGGAGTTCTGTTGATGATGATTCCTAAACAAGCCCCAAAGACTGCTCTGTTGTGCAGGCTCTGAGGGCACTGCTGTGCCACCTCGTAGTGAATTGCTGATACAAAATGTGTCTGAGCAGCAGGCTCAGGGTGTGAGGATCAGACTGGGCAGGGGATGTCTCAGCATTCTCCTCCCTGCTGCAAACATCCTTTGCTAGTCTGGGCCCAAGAAGAAAATTTGCCAGACAAAGGGACTGGTAACACCCTTCCTCTGGTTTGCTCTCTGTTCTTTTTCAGCATCTGTGCTGAGCTTTATTCATGCTGTAGTTTTGACCAAAAGAGGCCCTAAATCATGGCTGTTTGGCTAAAATCTGCTGTGCAGTGTCCTATGCCTGGCAACAGTGGTGGGATTTTGCCAGCAGATCCCTAATATCCCCTTGGAGGTTGTAACATGTTGGTAAAGTGTTGGGGTATGGCTGAAAGGGCTCTCCCCAGCTGAGGGAAAGCACACTTGAGCTTTGATAAAAAACCTGTTGGTTGTGTGGTTTAACAGCATTCTTATTAATGCATGAAACTTCCAGTGTTTCTTAATTTACTTGGAAGTGTTGTTTAGACTCTTAATTGCCCTATAACGATATAGTGATAGTAAGTTAGTTTTCAATCAACATAATCAGGAATTGCCAGTATTTTAGCAATAAATTGCTAGCTAATAAACTTCTAGCTTCCTTTGTAAATGCCAGTTAAAGGCCTAAACATTCCTCGCAGAGTTAATTGCACATTTAGTGCTCATGTAATTTTGAATTAATTACATGCCAAATGGATTTATGTTGTATGTACTTAATAAACCTTGGTAAGTGGCCTTTTAACAATCAGTTGTATTTAGGTATTTAGGATTCTGTTTGTGTAAAAAGAATGACTTATGACATTGGGCCATGACATTTTTACCACATCCTGAGGTGCTGACTGTGGTGCCCAGTGGTTTTTTTGGGACTCACAGACAGAAGCTGCAACATTAAATGAGCACAGGTGTGAATCCAGTGCAGGCCTGTGAAGATTTTTTTGTGTCCCAGCTTGATCCCATAGTCAGGAGATGGATTCTGCATAAGCCTCCATGATCCAGAGCCCACTGGAGTGAGCAGGAGGGTTGGTGCTGCTTTTGCCTTAGGTTTGGGCTGTGTTGCAAATGTAGAACAGCTCTGGAAGCAATTGTGGCACTGCAGCAACAACAGTAAGAACCAGAGGCAAAAAAGCACAGCATAAAACACCCTGCTGAAGTGGAAGAGAAAATCAGTGCCTGACTGTTATTTCGCATCCTTTTGTAAACTATTATTTGAATTAAGTTTCCATCCCAGATGAGTATTTAATATATGAAATTTTTAAAAGCTTTAAATCTATTGACAGTGGTGGGGTAGGACCACATTCCAACCAGCAGAAACATGGTTGTGTAGGTAAATAAACAGGTAAACTAAATTTCCATGCAAAAATTGCTGCCAGGGTTGATCTTCTTTAGGTGCTTTTGCTTTTAAAACGTTATTCATGAAGAGCTTCACTCAAATCCTTGTGTATGTGCTGTCCTTAAGTTCTAGGGGCTTTATTTTGCTTTTGACATGCCAGGAGCAGTGTGTAATGTGTTTGATCTTGTGGCTTTACATACATGTATTCAGGTTTTTTATCTGAGTAACAGCAACTGACTCCTAAAAGATTTTGCAACCTCTAACACACAAATTATAACCTGTAGGCTGCAGGCTCTTAAAAATTTAATTATTGACCTTTACTCCTTTTCTCTCTCTTCTGCAGCTAACACATCACTTAGTGAATTTAAATATGGAGTGAGGGCTCAGAAATAACTTTTCAGGGAGATATCGTTGTCAGGTTGTAGCAGTGCTCGAGTGTTCCTGTGACAGGAATTCCCTGTCAGAATAGCACATGGAATCGCAGGCTTTTGCCCTCTTTACGTAGAGATAAAGGCTGAGCAACTTGGGAATACAGAGGCAGGTCAGGGTGAAGAGAAAAGGCCAGCAATAAAATGAAAAAGCAGGTCCTTAGGGCCTGAAGTGGAGTTCTGCATAAAGCAGAGTTGTAGAAGTTCTTCCACTGCTGTGGAAATGTCTGATTTCCCTTGTTGTCAAGAGGTCGGGAAGGCAGGTTTACAAGCAGCAGATAACTGATGCAGCAGTATTACTGAAGATGTTCTTTTCATTTTCTGTCCTGGTGAATGCCTTTCAGTTAAATGGTTACACTGGCAAGCTAGAGGTGTCTGAACAGCCCAGGCATCTTCAAAAGGGTCATCTCATACTTTGCTGGATCCTGCAATAACTTAAACATTAATTTGGCAGCATGCTAGGAAAAGAGCTGCTGTGTTGAAGGGTTTGCCCTGTGAGATGTTGGTGGCTGTGTGAGCCAGCAGCAGCACTCCATGGAGCAGGCTGCCAGGATCAATGAGGATTTGTAAGTGTCAGTTGCAGAGCAAAGCCAGGATATCAGGTGTGGGATTTTGAGTTGAAAACCTCCCTGTTTCCACGTGAAACTTCAGCAGATAGGAATGAAAGAGAAGACCACACCTTAATCATCTCACAGCATATATTTTTTATGAAATGGGGAAATTTGGCTCAGTCTACTGTCAGATATAGTCTCTATTACACTCCAAGCTCAAATTCACAATCAGAATTGATTTTGCTTGCTCTGTGCAACATGGAGAAGCAGATGTATCACATATATTAATGAGCAGTTCTGCCCATCAGGGAAGCAATATTGCCAATCCCAAATGATCAAAGAACGGAAGATTGAATGATTGTGGTAATAAGTGTTGAGATCTCTTTCATTCCCACATTTCCAAGCGCCTTCCTTAATTTTTTTCCCCACCTCTCAGTCTGTGTACCCCAGTGAGCTAGAAGTTAAGATTTTTAGGTGTTTTCCAAGAGATTGATTTTATGGTCCACCAAAGCAAAGTTTATCAGTTAAACAACACTGTGCCCTAATCTCCAGGGCCTTTTCCTGCTTACAGGGAAGGGCAGAAGACTTATCACTCTGCTAATCTCTGTGAAACGCCCTGTGGAAGGACACCCATCAAACTCCCCTTAAAATTGTTATTGTCCTCTGGATGTGTGCTCAGATGAGATCATTAACCAGAGTCTAACTGATCAGAACCCCTTTTCTTGCTGCAGCCCCCAGAGCAGCAGAGTGGTGCTCCCAAAGCTCCTGGGGTAGTGTCTATTCCTTGTACAATGTGGGTTTTTATCCAAGTGCTGTCCAAATTTGTTTCTCCAGCTCTTTATGCTGCTCTTGCCAGTCATGGTGGTTTATTCTGGTTCTATGAGAAGGGTCTTATAACACTTGAATCATTTGGGTTAGGGGCACAGTGAGACCTTTATAAAATTTTGTTCCAGAACTGTGTTTTTTCCAAAGAGAAGAATTTATGGTATACTTTCATATGGAGACTGGAGGATTGCTGTGTTGAGAAACTCTGCCTAGAGAGTTATTTTTTAAATGAAACAGTTCTTGTGTAGAAGCCTAGATTGTTGGATTTTTTTTTCACATTTTCAAGGTAAAACTGACTTCCTGAAGTAGCTTTGGTTGCTATAAAACCCAAACTGAACAAAAGCCTCACCTCCAAACTTCTGCACAAGACAAGAAAGTTTTATAAAAGGACTGACTATTTTCTGTTGTCTCCAAGTAAATTATTTTCTCTTTGTTTTTTTCATTCTGAAAAGGGAATCTGCCAAGAACAAACGCAGTGTCAAAGGTTAAAGCATAAACTAGTGCAGAGGTAAATTCAGGGAGAGAATAAAAAATGTGGGACAGTCACTGAGGTGAGGAGATAAACAAAACTGTTCCCTGTTGGCAAAGGTTCCACAAAGGGCCTTGCATCTGTTGTATTGGGGTTATACACAAAGACTTAAAGAAAACTCTGCTGTACAGACAAGAACACAAGTTGTATTAATTATGCTGACTGATGTAAGGATGAAAATTTGGGCCAGGTCCTAAAATGTAGAAATTTTTTATTGACCACTTAAATACTTGGATACATTGTCACCTGGAAGAAAATGTGAGTGCTCACCTGCTCACAGGACTGCAGGATTTGAAGTGCAGTAAACTCAGGAAGCACTGGCTTACTGCCCTCCTTTATCTGAACCCCAAAGAAAATAAAAATGGAAGTTTAAGAATCTCCAGCTTAACTCTGTTACTGCTGTTTTCCTCTGTGGTTCTGCTTGTAACTAAGCTCAGTGTTTTTGTTTGGGTACCTGGTCAGGGTCTAAAGGCCTTGCTCTTTGGCAGGGCTCGTCTGTCACAAGAATTTTCAGAAATTCGGACTCTGCAGGGCGTGGAGCACTTTACTGTGGCTGGAGCTGTGCACAGCGTCTCCTTGGTAATTAATATAGGTGAATTTAATGTGAGGAGAAGGACAAACCCCTTTCCAGCAGCACTGCTTTGGGCAGGGCCTTGTGTCACAGCAGCACACACACGACTGTGCAATGCCTTGTCCCATCTGTCCCCATCCCCAGCAGGTCTTGGCTATCTCTCACCTTCCCCATCAACCCAGAAGCAGCCTTGGGGGGGTGTAGGTCTCCCTCAGCCCCCTGACAAGTGCAGATAGAGGCATTTTCAGGTGTTGCACTGGAACTCTGGGACCTTGGCTGGTTTTGCTGTTTCAAGGCCTAATCACTGCACCCTGAGTATGATCTGTAATCTCCTTGAAATCCATGAGAAACCTCTCGGAGCAGGAGTCCCAAATAGCTCAGATTTACTGTGCAAGTCTGGCTTGCTAAATGGCCTAGAACAGCACTGTGTATCGCTTTGCAAAAGTACAGTTAAAATTAACAATGCAAGATGCTGGCCAGGAATTGCAAATGCCAGACAGGGACTCAACTGCAGCTTCTTATGCTACACAGAGGATTCTGTGTGTTAGTGAGGTTGCTCACATCATTAAGCAGTTGCAGGAATGTTCTCTGTACTTTTGCATTATCAGCCTTTATAATCTTAGTCCTGACCCCTGGAGCTCTGCTTTGAGTTCAGGTGGAAGCTCATGCAGGCACTTCATGACCCAATTGTGTGAAGTTCCAACTTTCCTGGGCTTAGTACAAGCAGTTGCATGCAGCAAAATGGCCATAAGGTGAAAAGAAGTGAACTCATGCTGGATGATTTCTGTGTCTTGTAGCCAGAGCCAGACTGAGAGGAGCCAAGGGCTCCAGGTGACCCAAGATCTGCAGGTGGTTTTGGAGTCAGGCTTTTCATACTAATGTGGGAGCTCACTGTAGGTCAGAAAGGATCAAAGTGTTCTTTTTGGTATAATTTTGGAGGCTTTTAGAGAAGCTGTTCCAGTTACTATCTCTAACATACTACATGCCTGTACTCCTTTTGAGAGTATGTCAGGCCAAACAGAATTGCTATGTGTCTTAATTAGAGGATGGAAATAACCAGCAGCTCCATCTTCTCTGGAAATTTCTCATGCAGAACAAAGGGAAATTATAACCTCATGTGCTTATTTTCTTGTCATTGCAAACTGCACAGCTTTTTTTTTTTTTGACACAAAAATCACCAACTGGAGAGAGTGTGAGCAAAACTAGAGTTTCAGATAGTTTTCCTTTATTCAGACTTAGAAAACTTGGTGCTATAAAGTAAGACTGGAATTTTTCAGTTTAATAATTCTAGGCACTGCCGTGAAACTTTGAATCTTCAGAATGCAGACTTTTTCTTTTATCAGCTATACACTTTTATAATTTTTCTGGTTTCCTTTTTATCTTGTTTTCCTAAAGGCTTGTTTATCACTCCTTTTAGTCTGCATATATCTGTTGTATCCCTTCCCCAGTGACTTCTATGTTGGGGCCTATTTCACAAAATGTGACAGATAACAGGGGTTTCAAGGTTCAGTGCTTTCAACTTTTGTGGAAAATGATGTGTGGGTACATTCAGCTCTCACCAGACACAGGAGAATCCCTTCAGGAGCTCACATTTGAGACCCAGGGGAGGGTAGAAGGTAATCACTGTAAATTCCAGTGCTTGCAGTATGGCTTGACTAGAAATGTTCCTTTTGATCTGGTAATTTTCCAAAGCTCATTTTCTGAGAAAATTCTTTTTGGCCTAGAAAAAGAAATCAAATGGAAAACCAGACAGGTAAATTTTGAATCTTTTCCGCCCAATACTCTCCTTTACTCTGTCATCACACAAAGCACAGTTTGGCCTTGTAATTGCAGATCTTCCTGTGAGTCCCCTTTTATTCTTGTAAAACAGAAGGCAAGAGTGAGCTGTGGAATCAAGTCTGAGCTCCATCCTCAACATCTGGAAGAATTCAGCAGCAGATCCTGTCATGGGGCCTTCTCCAACGCCCACGGAGAGGGAGTGTTTTCCCTGAAGTCCTCCTGGCCTTTCATAATGGGCATCTCTCAGGGTTTCAGTCTGACAAAATTCCCAGAGACAAATAGCCTTTCTCCTGGATCCAGAAAGTCAGGGATAAATAAACTTGGCACTATGAGTTCTTGTCTTGAGGTTGTGTCAATAATACTCTCTTGTTCTTGAGTCTGTCAAATCCACTGACAAATTAGGGCAAAGACATCTTCCCTTCTTTCTTAAAAGTCATTAAAATCCCCCTTTCTACTGTTCCCTCAGCTCCATCGTCATCATAATGTAACACAGCCTTGTTGGAGTCAAGCCTAGTCAGGGTATGTTTGCTCTTAGAAAAAGCTTTTTGGATAAGAATTTGTCCTATTGCTAGGATAGAAAGATCTGCTTTTATTCCCAGCCCTCATGTCTGTGTTTCTGTCAGGTAATTTCTCCTGCCTCAGTTTCCCACACTAGACAGTGCAGGCAGTGATAGCTGCCCTCTGAGCAGTGTTACACTGTCAAAGGGACCTCCCTCATGCTCAAGCATTGCACTTCCATCTGTGGGAGCAGCTGGATCCTCTTCCAATGGAACCTTGAGCTCTCTGGATAAAGATGCTCCCTCTGTAAGGAGGGGGAAGTGTCATTATTGACTAATAACTGTTATTGGCTCTAAACTACGACTTGCTAACATGTATTCATAATTACATGAGATTCCACTGTAATGAATGGAATTGATTATAAGAACAGGATGCATCATTATTGATTAATATAATTAATAATGTTTTATTTATGTCGTATGTGGCAAGACTAGAATGGGAGGGGGATAAATGATGGACCCTTAGAAAGGCAAGATGAGATTTAGAGTGAATGCTTTGAAGCAAAGGCAGCCCCCATGGCACCAGGGGCTTCCTGCACAGGTAGTGCAGCAGCTCAGCAGTGATGACTGTCCCTACGATGTCTTGAAGTAGACATTAGGTATTACAATGCAGTGCTGCTGAAGTTTCTGCTTTTTTTTTTTTTGGTGGCAATTTTTTTTTTCTGGTTTGCTGAGAAAGGGAAAACTTAATTCACATTCACTACAGACAGCTTCTTCCTCTGCTTTTGACATTTAACCCTATGCTAAGGGGCCCAGAGCCTGCTAAATCTACAGCCGCCACTGTTAGCACTAACATATCGTATCAAAATTCCTGACTTCTAGCAACCAGGGATTAAAGTGAAACAAAAGTTGGAGAGAATGAGTTTCTCACCATCTCTCCCTTTCCATTATATTCAAGCCACACTTCCTGCATCTGCTATAAATATTTAAAGCAGCAGTAGCCAACGTTTAAAGATTGGGACGGAAGCAGAAATCCAACCGTGTCTGCGCCTTCCTTCGCAGCCTGTGGCAGCTCCAGCACATCAGCCAGAGGTCATGTGCATTCTTAATGAGGTCGTCTACCCTCTGCTTACATGGGAGGCAATATGAAACTTCAGTGAGAGTTTTATTTGCTAACCATGGTTTATAGCCTTGGATGAGTTGGGGAAAGCTTTATAATAACATATGTCCAGGCCTAGCAGGCAATCGTGGTTATGTAAGAGGTTGTAATTAGTGAAAAGCCTGGAAAATGTGTCTCTGTTTCTACAGCCTCCATACAGAAAGTACTGATACCATTTCTCAATCTGCAACGTACTTTTATCTCCTTTGGACACCTATTACTCATGGAGGGATAGCTTTCACAAATAAAAGAAAAAGAGATAGAACTACAGAGACACAGAATTAAAGTCTAAGGGCAAATTCTTAAAAAATGCAGGATCTTTGATTGGAGTTTCCAACTAATGCTCCTGAACTGATTTACTTGCCCTCCATTTTGGAACCAAATGCCTCTCTTTCTCCTTCTATATCACATTAGCTTTTTTCTGAGAAGTTATTTTGGGCACAAAGATTTTGCTCAGGAATTAAGTCCATGACATTTCCTTTAGTTTCTTAACAGTCACTTTAGAGACAATGAGACTTTTAATTATGTGTACAGCACAGCACTGATTTAAAGTTGTCTAAGAACCTGTCTTCCATGTACCCTGAAGAAGTACCACAGACAAAAGGGACAGCCTTATTAGTGCTACCTCTGTCTCTACTTGATGTTTTGGGATTCATTCATTTGAATGTCTTTCACTGAAAAGTCAACAAATCTGTTTGTTACTTTGCTCATTTTCTTTGAGCTCTGGCTCCATGGTATGTGAGGCATGAAATGGCACTGCTCATGCCAAGAGGATGATAACAGCCCCAACTAACTTTCAGATCTGTGGATCTGTAATCCAAATTCTTGGAGGAAAGACATTTGGCATCACACTTTTCATCCATGTGCTTAAGGGGTTGATTTTTTCCTTATGAGTGGGCCTAAGGTTTCTTCTGGGCTCTAGAAGGGCTCACTTTTGGACAGTGCACAATGTTAAGGTTTTAAAGACTCACCAAGTCCTGCTCTTTGGAAGACTGTATTGACTTTTATGGTGAACAGGCTTGTTACTGTGATTTTATTCTGGATTAAGAGTCATCTGTAGTAACTCAATGCAGCCTGAGAGAGGCTCCTTAGGACTTTTGAAGATGACATTTGATTTTCAGCCAGAATAATAGAGTTCCACCTAGATGACCCATAAGCTTTTTTTTACTGCTAAAGCTCTCTTTTGGAAGAGATTATTTCATAAATGAATTGAAGCATTTCCTGGGGCATTGAGTAACGTCTTTAAGAACCTGATTTTAACCCCCTGAGAGGTCAATGGGAATTTTTCATCTGACTTCAGGATGCTTAAACAAAGTATTTCTTTTCTGTTCTTTAAAAATAAAATCTCCCTGACCATTGTTTGTATTATTATACCTGCTTTCATTTCTACTGCTGAACTCCTCTCTGGAAATCAGTCCTTTAATCTCCATAGTAAGAAAGAAAAGAAAAAAAAAGAAAAAGTGCTGATAAGTGGAGACTGGACAGCGGATACATCAGCCCTGTGATTACCCTACTATATTTGGACACTGAAACTGAGAAGTTGCTGCCAATTGCAGCCAGTCCATGGGGACTGGTGAGCTCTGTCAATGGATGTTGTTTGATTGCTTTTTTTACTGGCGGCTGTCGCTATCTTTTTGGCCCAACTAACACCCAGGTCGATAGCTGAAAGGCTGTGTGGATGCAGAGGCTTCCTCTGCTTCCCCAGCTGGTGGCAGAGGTTATGTGCTATAAATCACGTGCCATGATGTGATGAACCCTGGATCACAATCTAAAGGAGACAAATACCTGGATTAATTATGGTGTATTTATAGATGCTCTTCAAAAAGAAAGGATGTGAAATAATTCCTTGCAGAGAATCATTTGGCCCTTAGTTGTCTTTTTACAGGTGAATGTGAAGCAGTGTCACAGCTGCTCTTGCAGGGGAAGCCACAGATCAGCCAAAGCTGGAGAATCTCTGATTTTGGAGAATTCATCTGAAGTGTTTCACACCATCTAGATCTGAAGGTTTGGTTAGGCCACCTATAAATCCAGATGCATTTAATTCAGACCAGGATTGGGAGCTTTCTTTTGAAGTTCAGGAATATTTCTGCACACATATATACACCCCCCCAACCCTCCTCAACACGCTGTGTGCAGTTCTCTGGACAAAGCTGATTGAATTAAACCTGAGTCCTTTCATGCTGTCTGGTACCAGGAGTTAATGAACTGTTGCCTGCAATGTTCAGTGCTGTGTGTAATCAGTCACTAATTGTAGAAACAACTGATTTCAGGGAGTTTGTGGCAATTATGGAACACTTGTAATGGCAGCAGTGTACTAAAACAAAATAAAAGGCATGCTCTTTTCTCAAGCAAAAGCAGCAGCCCAGCAGTAAAGTGACTGTGTTTTCAGGGAGAAAATGGTAGCCTCTCTTCTGACACTCAGGAGAATCTGAAAATAATAAATATCTGCCTCAATAAAAAGATCAGTAGTTGTTCTTTTGCAAGTAACGTTAATCTAAAAGGTTTGGAGGCCATCCTGGTTTTAGTTTTGAAGGAATTTATGCTTTGAGCTCACCTGATGGCGTGTCACAGTGTTAACCTGGCACTGGGCATGGCTGTGGGGGAAGCAATGTGTTCATTTCCGTTTCGTTGTGAGCAGATCGATAAACAAACTGGAATGTCACTATAAATCTTAGAAAAATTGCCTGCTAAGAAAATGTGAACATTTTTATACAGTTCCTGCTTTCAGAAGTTCGAGTAAAGGATAGCCCTGAAATATGCTAAGTCTGAATGTTAAGGTTAAATCTGCAACATAATCAGTCATACAAGCTGGGCCTTCACCATGCAAAATTAATATCCCTATTGGATCTCTCTGTCTCAGTGCTGTGCCACGGTGACAGCACCTCCAAAAAGGTGGTGGTGAGGCAGCACACACCACCTGAGCTCTGCTGGTGCCCTCTGTGCTTCTGCTTGATGCAGATTTATCACACTAACAGGCTAAATCTCACTAAGCTACAGAGAGCTTTTAAGACAATTATACTGCAGTGTCGCTTTTCTGCAGGAGCCACATCTCGCTGAGGAGCGAGTGGGATAATTAATCTGCAGTCTTTGCCTTTCATTCATAATGAATAACTTGCTTAAAAATGTAATGCTTCTCCTAGGTGGCTTGTCGTCTTAATGTAAGTCCTTGATAGGTATATTTTAGATCTGTGTATTTTCCTATGGTTACAGGTAACTGCACCTGTGCCCACGGGCCTGGAGGAAGACAAATGCAGGACAGTGTGTGCACAGAATTTCCAGACCTGGGATCATAGGTGATTTATGGGTGAGGTGCTGAAGTTTGCACAGCCCAGAGACCAGGAATATACAGGAAGTTGTAACTCAATGGGAAAAGCTTTGGCAAAAACTTTTTTTTTCTCTCCTCCCCAGCAAACTGGGCAGATTAGTGTGTGCTCAGCCCCAGTCTGGAGGAGCTGTTGTTATCTGCAGTTTTAAACATAGTTTACTGTCAGTGGAGATGTGGAGAAAAGGTATATTGATGATCATGGTTAACCCAGCTCTGCTTTTTTGCAGTTGGTTCACACATTCAGAGCTTTTTTTCCTCACTGCCTGGGCTGTAAAATTGTCCTGTGTGGTTACAGGACTTCATTTTTTACTGAATACTCACCAAAAGAGGAAATATTGCATTAAATAAAAAGGTGTAGAGATCCCCACATGAGACAATGTGCTCCTGTTTCAATCCACTATGTCAGAATTAATTTGTGAGTTAAGTAATGCTGGATTAACAGGAGATAAGCTAAAACCACTTATCTGTTGGTGGATCTCTGTCAACCTGCTGATCCAGGGATTTCTATCCGATCTGTTGTTACAAAAATCAGTAAGAAAGAGAAAAGAGCTCATAGGAGATGGGAGGTCCTGTGCCTGTGCTGTTTGTACAGACAAGCTCTCCACATGACAATTGACCTGCTGGCAGGTCTGGGTTTGTTGCATCTTTCAGAGCTTTTGGGGATGAGTTCAGCTGCAGTAAGTGCTAGTGGAACTGTGGCAGTTTCTAGTAGCTGATGGTCTGGTACTTCCAGATTTTAGAGTGTACTGTTTCATATTAATTTTAACAATAGACTGTATTGGAGAGCTTTTCCTTTGGTAGCAGTTACAGAAAGGAAGAGAGAAAAGGGAGAAAAGTATTTATGTCCTTCGATTAAGCTTTTTTGGCATCCTTACAGGCAACATCGGAAGTTGAAACTGGGGCAAGAAATATATTAGGTATATCCTAATGTAATTTTTAAAAAGAAAAAAAAAGAAAGGTTATTGAAATCCCCAATTTTATTCCTTTTCTTTATTTTCCTTGAAGTTACAGCAGATCCTGATAATTTACAATGTTGGCAGCTTCAAGTGTCAATTAATTTTTTCAAGGCTGCAATTGCCCAAACCACCATAATAATTTTTAGTGGACTTCCTGTGAAAATATAATCACTAAAGAAAAAAAAAAAATCACGTCCTCTTGGATCTATAGCTTATGAAAGAGAGTGTTTTTAACACACTAAAACTTCTGGATTAGCTGGTGGCTGCTGAAAGCCAGACCAGGCTGGGCAAGGGACCCAGAGGTGTGTGAGCTCACAGGGGGGATGCTGTGCCTGTGCTGGGGTGGAGAGGCACATGGCCTGGTGGATTACACACCAGCAGGTGTGGAAATGCACTTGAAAGCCATTTTTCTCTTTTCTTGGGACTTTGCCTTGCTTCCCAGCGCCGTGGAGCGGGGATGAAGGGACTGGGGCCATGCCTTTGACGTACGTGCATTTGCAGCTCGCTGAGGTCAGAGCAGAAGAATGCTGCTGTAATTATGGCTGCAGGCAAGGGCTGAGCATAATGGGAATCAGGGTCTGGCTCAGCCAAAGATTTCCTGTATGATCCTGGTCAAGTCACTTAATTACTTTTGCCTCATTTCTCAGTTGTACAGTGTATATCCTAAGGCTTCAGTTACCTGCCTTGTCTATTTAAATCAAACTCCCTTTGAAGCCAGGACTGTACAATGAGACTATACTGTTAATTGGAGTCTCTGGGTGATAGTGTAATTGTGTGTAGTGTAATAACAGCATTTCCCTGCAATTTGCATCAGTTTTGCCACGGAATCAGCCCTCTGCAAAGCTCACAGTTGTACACTGCTCCTGTTGAACACCAGTGCACAAAGCTTAATGCTGGCCCATTAAATGTGGGCTAATCTCACTCAGGAGACTTATCACTGAGTGCACTGAAGTCGAAGGCAGACCTCTCATTTATTGTTTTCTGGGGCTGGGATTTCCCCCTAAATCCCTTCTTTCACTGGAGAAATGGAGTGAAAGACCTGCCACCATGTCCCTGTGCAGTGTCCCTGCATCCCTGGATGCAGATGCTGGTGTGGTCTAGTGTGGGAATGAGTTGTGAATTGTTCCACACAGTTTTTCAGGTGTAGGGTTTGTGGACTCGAGCTCACATGGCGGGACTGAGTTTGCTATCTAAAGCTATGAGGTAAGAAGTTCATTAAAAGTTAAACCAGCCCTTGTTTCTTGCCTGTAAAACACTGCTGTTATGAAAGGCTTCTAGCGAAATAAATAAATAAGCAAGTCAAGTTTCATTTGATTTTAAAGAGAAACAAGCAGAACACAGAACTAACAAACTAACCATGGCCATGCAATTTCAGTGACATTTTGAGCAGCGGTTCATGATTTGGGATGAACTGTCCTGACAGAAATTGCTGTTTTGTAACTGTAAATACTGCTGAAATCCAAGCTTATGTAAATATTTTTAAATGGGAGGAACACAGACAACATGTAATGCAGAGTTTAGGTTGATCGTGATGGAGATTGGATCTGCTGGGGTAACTCAGCTGCCTGTGATGGGGTTTATGGTAATTGGGGCTGAAGTGAATGGTTGGGAAAGGATTGTTTTCATAATTTTGCGTGGTAGTGTGTGGTAAGGGAGAAATCCAACCCTGTGTAAAGGGCCTGCACGAATGCCATGGATCTCATATATCCCCCTTAAACCCCTCAGAATGGGGCTTAAATGGGAAATTCATCAGAGAAATCAGGACAAGGTCAAATGGTGTTTGTTTACCCCTGGAGTAGGCAGGAGGGAAAAATTAATTTGAAGTGTAGGAATATGAACATGAGTGGGTTTTGCTGACTTTCAGGATGAATTTGGCTGGGAACCTAAGCGAATAATAAGTGGACACAGATTAAGACAGCTTACAAATTTTTATGGCTTTTGAGCAAAAGCTTCCATTCTTTCCAACATTAAAAAGAAAGATTATTCAGATTCAAAATTTCCTATTTGTTTTTCTAAATGGGAATATGTAATCCAACAGAGAAGCCACAGAATTCCTCATATTCAAATATATTTAAAACGTGTGTGTGTATTTTTTCCTCACCTCAAAGGCAGAAGTATACTTTAATTATGGAAGAAAACCTGGAGGATGAGGCAATTTTTTGCCTGTTGTGAAGTGCCCCATCTCAATCTGGCTGCGCACTGGGCAGCCCCTAACATCTTGTTTCTGCACCTGCTTAAATCAGCAGAGAAAACTCTTAAAATTTTTGATGGCTGGTGAGCAGTTTAACTCTGTAAATAGTATATATACAACAGTTAAATGTGGAAAAGGTGGGATCTAGAGCTGCAGATGGTCTGCAGTTGCTATTTACCTTTGAATTAGCCTTTGTACATCCTTGCCACCTCACAAGAACATTTATAGGAAAGGTTTTTCCATTTGTTGTGAGCACACGTGCAATATATGTGTAGAAGCAGCTAAGAATTTGCCAGGTGCACCTTCTATTAATAGCAGGGGAGAATCTCCTGCTCCAGCACAGCCTCTGCTCTCTTTGGATAAGAGAGCTGTGAGACACTCTCTATAAAATGGGCTAAATCACACCAAGATGAACGTTAAAAAAGTGGAAATTTAGGTGCCTGTGAACGAATGGTTCAGTAAAAGAGCTGTGTAGCCTTGGCTTCCCCGTTTATATGTGTTTATATATGGAAGCAGATATGCATCTAGGCAGTCTTAAGGATTTAGTTGCTGTGGTGACTCTCTAAGATGAAGCCACAGGCAGAGGGAAAGGAGCAGATTTTTGTTGCTCACTCTGAACTTTGGTTTATGAGGTTCTGGTCACAGGCAATGATGGGAGGTCAGTGCCACCAGACAATAAAGCAAAGTGCCTGCACAAGTCAGCCCATTAACTTTTTTCCCAGCAGTTATATTAAGTGGTGAAAATATTCTCTGAATTTCTGACATGCCAATGTTGGTCCTATTTATATCTGCATCATCTGAAAAGGTGGGGCCTGCCTGCTGTGGGATGATACAGACACATGGCAGTACTAAGTCCATAACACCCTGGCTTGACTGAACAAAGAGCTTTAATAAATGTGATGGGTTCTGGAGTCTGTAGCTGGAATTTTTCCTTCCCTTCAGTTACACTAATGCATCTGTTAAATTAATGAATATATGGATACCTTTATGCCAAACAAAGAATTGCTGTTTCTTGCAGTCCATTGACATTTGCGGCTGCTTTTGGTGTTTTTGGGAATTTTGCTCTTGTCTTCACCAGGGCCAGGATTTCTCTGAGGAGCGTGTTCCCACAAACGAAGGCAAGAATAAGAGCATCTGAACTGATTTCTGTGTGCCTTAGATTTCCTCTCAGCACTATTTGTGTGTCCTAAGAAGTAAAATAAGTGCCACTGATGCATTCATATCCTTTTCAATTTGTCTAACACAAAACAATAGTTTCCACTTCTTTTGTGTGATTTATGTTTCCTTAATGCACAACTGGTGCTTTGACATGCTGCAGAAGAGAATTTGTTGGACACGGTAATGCTGATAGAAAAATGTTCCCTCTGTTTAGATGTCATGACTATTTCCTTTTTCAAGTGAAAATTCTAGTGTCACATACAAATGTTACCTTTTCCCCTGATTATCTTGTGGAAAGCTAATAGTTTTGGAATAGATACAGATTTTTAATGCAATGCTATGGTTCTGGTTTATAGAAAAATGGATCAATTACCAAGGCAGGCTTCAAAGAGGGAGACTGCCCTAAGTTATAAATGGCTCAGTCCCTTAATTCTGTCATAATCCTATTTGATATATAGTTCTCAGTGCTGCTGAATCCTTTTAGGGCTCTTTGATCAAGTGAGTACTTTCAAATGTGATGCCTCCTGTCATCTAACCCCCTAAAAATAACACAACTTGCCATTTAATTTTTGGAAATATTAATTTTTCTTTTTTTTTCTTCTTTTTTCTTTTTTTTTTTAATAGGGAAAACAAAAAGTCTCACTTTCATATTAGCTAATTTAAGGAGAGAAAGAAGGACTACCAGAAACAAGAGGTTTGTTTTTTTAGTTTATCAAAGGTTCACTCCAGTATTCCTTAGGCTGATGGCCTGAGCTGTAGCAGAGAGAGGACCTGGTGCTTGGATGCTCCTGTTCTGGGTTTCACTGAGGATATCAGATGTATGAGAGACACCAGAATATAATGGATAGATTCTGTTTTCAGAAGTAACAAATGGCTTGGTAATTATCTTGGGGTACCTTACTGTATGCCTTGAAATTCAACAACTCTGTGTAGTGCCTTGTGTCTGGCTTTTTTCAGTATCCTGATGAGTCTTTTCCAGATTAGGTCATGGGACTCATTAGATGTGCATGTTTGACACAGATCCTTTTCTTCCTCCCAATTTTTAAAAGAACACCAGGAAATTGTACAGTTACTAAGCCTGAGTTAATATTTTTTATATTAGGGTGATGTGGTGCCAGAACTCCTGCTTTTCTGTTGGGCACTATAACTGCTGTCACTGCTAGTCAAAATCCAGCTCTGTAAGGAAGAAAAGCATGCAAATGGAAGGTTTAATATTTGGCAGAGGAGAAGTTCTTTGTTTTCCTTCCCCTTTGCAACCGCTGTCACTAAGTTACATTCAGCATTGGTGTTCTTTCTTCCTGTAACTGATATGCACCCAGGTAAGCAGATCCATCGACTTAACAGAGGCAACTCAGGAGAATGAGGGATTTTAGGATCAAATTGTCCAGACCTGTGCAAAGTTTTCAGCTCTTCTGGTTGGAAATTGGCAGCTCCTGGAGCTACACTTGGCAGTTTCCTGCAGGAGAAGCTTGGTCTGGGGCAGCAGAATCCCAGGAGGGAAATTTGGCTTGCACAGAGGCATGGCTAGCTCAGCACCTCCCGTTTTGCCCGGCCAGTCATGCTTTCCAAGACATCATTTATATCCTGGAAGAGGAAACCACTGGAGAAGTGTGGTTGAGGTGAATCCTGCAGACCTCTCCCCAAGGTGAAATGCGTTTGAACTTTGCCCTCATGGAAGTTTTGGATCTGGGGGGTCCATGGGGAGCTGTGGCTCACATCGTGCACACTCAGCAGTGGCAGCCTGCAGAATTTGGCTTCTTTTCTATCTTTGCATCTCAGCTCAAAAACCAGTCAGCTCTTGGCTTTCTGACACGTGCCTGTGACCTGTCTTCCTGCAGACATCTCCTTTTGAAAGGTAACGAGGAGAGGTTAAATCTTCAGGGTTGTTGAAAATACTCTTAAAAGGTAGATTAAATGTCCACGTCTGTCCCTTGGAGCAATGAGATTTACCTACAGCCCTCCAAATGAAGTGATGGGAGCATGGCAGCCAAATTCTGTCGTGATGGAACCAGGCTGGCTTGTAAAAAGGGCTACTCAATGCAGCTGCTCTGTGACTGTAGAGGACTGGATGTTTTCTCCCATAGAAATAGATTATCCCAACCAATCCCATATCCCTGTTTCAGACCAGCACTCCCTCAGCATTTAACAAGTAGAACAGACTATCACAGACATAGTTCCAACCTGTTCAGATGTTATTCTGCTTCTGCCTACAGGTTATTTTATGTTCAGCTGGAAACTTGAGCATTTTGAACTCCTGAACCACCATCTGCTCAATCTATAGAGTCTGTTTATCAAAGGGTTTAAGTGCACTGTAAGGCCCAAACCATTTTATGGAGCCTTGCCAGCTGAGATGAAATATTAGTTGCTGTATATTTTGAAAAACTGTCGCTTTGTAGGCCAAAAGAGCTTGGAGATCCCAGCTGGTAATCAAAGAGCAGTGTCACATTTTTTATGGTTAGAGGCTCCAATGGCCCCAGATTTTTTAGAAACTGAACTGATAAATTAGCCAATCGAATTTAGATCTGACTTAAATCCAAAATGCCCTCACTGAAAACCTGTGTCACCAACAATAACCACTGCAAAAAGTCAGAGCTTGTGAAAGTAAGCATGTAAAGCATCTATGCAAGATGTTTAGCTTCATGTTCAATAAGTCCCTGCTCAGAAATCAAAAGCTAAACACAGGCGTGATCCTGCAAGCACTTCTGCCTGGGTGGAGATGTCCTAACCTGTCACCATTAGGATCTGAAAGGGTTTGCTATTGATTCCTGTGGGTTACATGAGAGGACTCTTTATTCCTCTCACTCCACAGGGCAGATCACTGTGGGGATAAGCAAGGTTTAGAAGGCTTCAGTCCTTGGTCCTTTAACACAATTTGTGACAAGTCTGATTCTGCACCTTACTGCTCAGTGCTGGGGTTAATCCAGTGAAGGCCACACTCTGAGATATTGTGTTGGAATGGATTGCTGGGCCTTTAGCCTGACCTGGTGTCCAGGGAGAAGCTCCCTCTTCCAGAGCTGTTGCTGCTGGCAGTGTGGCAGCAGTGCCTCCTGCAGCTCTGGGCTCAGGGAGCCGTGTCAGGTTGGCTGAGGGTGAGCCAAGTGTGCACCTGGCTTCTAGGGTGACAACAAGGCAGAGGCAGTGCCTTTGGAAGGTGCTTTCTCCAGCATCTTCCCAGTTTGGCAGGCCACACAGCCTGAAGGAGGCATCTCTTGTTGGTCTTGGGCGGTGAGGACTGGAGTAAATGAAGAAGTTGTGTTCTCTCCTTGGCCTGGATGCTGCTTCTCACAATGGGCTTGTGAGCACACCCCAAACCTGTGACCTCTGCGGCTGTGCTTAGCCCTGCTGGCCGCAATGTGACCTGGCACTTGGCAGGACCTCTGAGACCAAGCCCTGGGCTTTGGCAACAGGGGGAAGGGGAAAGGGGGATTACTCCTGAGACGAGCTCTGAGCACACAGCTGTCCTAGCTGAGACACTTGCCAGCCTTCTAAAATAAACCCACGCAAGCCACTCTTTTCTGATCAAAGAATGAAGTGGCTTAAGCTGGATAAAGCCTGTGTTGGTGACAGACTTCACTGCTAGGGCCAGCTCCTGCATTTCCTTCATTTAGTGATGGCTTTTAAGGATTTTGATTTAATTCTTTGGGACTTAAACATAAGCAGAAAATTCTTATAACTAATCATACATTTTTGTTTTAATTATGGAATTTGGCAGCTTCAAAATAGAATACCCTCTCTGCAGTGTTTCCTGTAAGATTTTCTATTAAAATATATTGTTCTATCCTTTTTCTCCAGCACAGGGTAGCTAAAGAGACCACAACAGAACAGTTTGGCCATGACTTTTCAAGGAGAAATTGTTTTGAGTGACTGTATAACCTCCAGAGCCCCAGAACACATCTGATTTCCCCTCACCTCTGCTGTGACTTGTCCCATGACATGGGACTATCGATAATGTATGTATCTTCTTACTGTACTGCTCAGTACATTCTCCTGGAGGTAGATCTGGTTAGAAAGCACTTGAAGTTTCCTTACACATCTCCACTTCCCCAAGGGATCAATGTCTTGATGGATCACATTCAAACACATTCAACATCTCACGGAGGGTGTGTGAAAGGACAACAGAATCACTTTCACTCTATCCATATCCATTTCCTCCTGCACTCCCTGTTTTACAACTATTGGCATGCCTGGAGGGAACAGCGTTTCTCAAGGTCACAGGAGGTGGAAAATAGCCACTGTTGAGGTACAGAAACTTTTAAATCAGGGTAGCAAAGGCATGACCTTTATCTAACTCCAAGGAGAAGCTGGGATTTGGGATTTGCTGGCAGTGTTTCTCTCTGTACAGTGGGCTTGTGATGATTTTTTTTAGCCTTTACAAACAAGGCTATGTGCTTATTTTTTTAAAGGATGATAGTAATCTTTGCATTTTCAGGGTAAGAATAATTTCCCAAGCTTCTCAACTTTGCATTGTGAAGGGCAATGAAATTCCAGTGTTGCCACATTTCACCCTCACATTCCAGCGTGGTCTGTCCTTGTGCCTTACGAGGTGCAGTGCAGTTACAGGCACTGCTCACTTGCTCTTTCTACTATGTAGAGTTGTTTTATCAGTATTAAAAAGGAGATTCTGACACACCATAGCCTGGGAGTGTCCTGCAGTGAGCAGTCACTTAGAAGAGTTTTTACTGACACTCGCGTGGGGGTGGGAATTAAATCTCAATTTTCCACATCTAAGATAAGAGCCCTGGCCGTTTGGTTTCAGAGGGAAAAAGGAAGAAGCTCATTGCTTCCTTGTAGCCTTGAGATGAAATGTCAAGTGCCTGTGAACCTATCCTAGCAGAGCCTCTCCCAGGTCAAAATGATGCATTTTGGATCTGCCAAAAGGAATATTTGTCAGTGTCAATGCAACTCAATCCAGCCATGTGTGTTTGAGAGTGAATACAGACCAGGCAAGTGCATGGAGCATCCTGCAAGGAATCCAATTGCTATTGGAACTTTCTACCAAAGGTTTTTCTAATTTTTTTTTTTTAATAGAAAACATGATTTATGGAATTTTCTGAGAGAAATTTCATTATCATTACAAAAGTATTCGTCCTCCATTAAGGAAAGCAAATGAAGTATCTTGTTTCTACTTGGACTTCTAGAGTTTGTGGTTTTAGAACCAAATTAAGTTTTGGGTCCCTTTGACATGTTATCTGCTTCTGCCCTGACTGCCAGGATGTCTTATGGGAGTTGTAGTTTTCTAATAGCAGAGCTCCAAACTTCATCGTCATCAAGCCAAGCTTAATCTTCCAAAATCTTTAGCTGAACTTGTGCTTGTACCACAGGAACCTGTGGACTGTCAGCTGAGTAAGGGGGATCTTTGACTCAAATCTCGAGTCCGTATGCCAGAAGGGCTCTATTAAACAGGGAACAGCTGATTTTGGTCTGCAAAGACCTGCAGATTTCATAGCCTTGTAAAAGCAGGAACCAGATGTATATTTTAATGAAATTTAATGAATTCACTGTTGGGCTGCCAGGAAGAGAGGGAAGCTGAGATGATAGGATCTGAAGTGAGGTATTTACTCATTTCTTTGCAGAATTTATTGGGTCGAAACCAAGAAATATTTAAGCTTGAGCTTTTGAAAGGGGTGTAGGTTCTCAGTGCCCACTGGCTGTCAGGATCTGCCAGGCATTCTGATTTTTATGGAAAATCTAAATTGGCTCAATGGATTATTTTTTTTTTCTGGTCGTTTTTTTGTCCTTGAAGTGCTGTGAAATGTGTGTGGTGCTTGTATGTGATGGGTAAATCCTTTTTCCCTGAGAAAAGCAGTTTAGATATTGTATAGCATCGTGCATAACACTCATAAAGTGCCAGTCCTGGAGCATCTCAGTTGTTCCTTAACTTAAAAAACTTGCCAGAGAGGGGAAAAAATGAGGCTTATTTCCTAATTTTACAAACTGGGAAACCAAGAGACAGAAGAAGCCCTATGTAATCACTCAACTGGATCAGAGAGATATTCTGGATTTCCTCGTGTGTTTATTTTTCCTGTGTTCTGTTAGCATTGGCTCAAGTGCACCTTGCAGCAGTGATGGCATTCCCATTAGCACATGGCTTGGATGGTGGGAGCTTCCACACAGATTAATAAAGAAGCAGAGTTTCTGTGCAGGCTGTACAGCCTGAAAAGATCATTCAGGCATTCCTGAGGAGAGCTGCCTAAAATTTTCCTGCCTCTTCTTGTGTGGAAGAGACGTTTCAGCACATTTGACTCTGCCCAACTTAGATGTTTGTTTCACTTTGCAAGTGATATTTTGTAAATATTTGTCAATTTGCCAATGTTTGTGCCTCTTGCAGCCTTAAACAAAGCTTATTGCTGTTAGTGAACATATCTGCCTTTTGGCATCTTTTCATTTCATTCTTAGGATTCCATATGTTTTTAACACACTAAAAATAAATTCTTATTGCTGTTAATTCTGCTACCCTTAAAACCTTTTACCTCTTTTACCATTTTCTACAGTTCTTAGTTTCTCATTTTTATCTGTGACTTTCAATTCTCTTCCTCTTTCCACTCTTATTTGTTATCTGTGTTATTTATGCATACTTAGGATTCATAAATAGCTGCATTTCCTTCTCCCTCCATTTTACCCACTGGCTCCTTCTTTACTAATTGTGTCCTTCTGAGCTAATTAGCAATGCTCTTAGTATCAATCACAACTTTCTGTTTACATTCTTTGTACTTCTAGAAGTGGCAAGGTTGGTTTAGCCAATAACTTCACAAAAGCAGCCAGATCCAGGGCAAGTGAAGGTCCAGGGCAGAAAGAAATCTACAAAATGTCCTTTACATTTGACTCGACTCCTACTCTGTCCAAATGCCCTGACAAATTTCCACTTGTCCTTAGGATGACTGAGGTAGATATAAATAAACCACGACATGTGACCTAGCAAGGAGTGTGAGGGGTTGAAATCCCATCCCAAATAATCAATCCCACTGCAATTTCCTAAGTAAGATTGGAGAAGGGATAAGAGTCAGCTGTACTGAGCAGCAGTGATTAGCCTCATTTACCCTGAATTGCCTAGGAATGGCGAGGCTGTGTGATTGTATAAGTCACCAGCTGAGCCAAAGTGTTGAGGGAAAGGATGGAAGGAAGGTGTGGGTTTGTTTCTGGGTGATAGAAAGTGGTTGGCCATGAACTGTGCAGCTCTGGAGTTCCTGTGCAAATTGCTATTACTTCATGGCCAGCTCAGCGCAGAGATTTTGTGAATTGCTTGGGACTTTAGTATTTTTGTTCAATTTCTGCCATATTCTTGCAATTGCCATTGGGGTTTTTTTTGTTCTCAAAGAGAGACCTGCCTGTTTCTACCTTGAGTTCTGCAAGCAGCATTAAAACCCTCTTAGGTTAGACTGAGACAGAGAGAGGCAGGGTAACTCCAGCCTGTTCTCTAGGATGCTGCTGGCTCACCTTGTGGAAAACTAAGGTCTGCTTTGGCTGGAGAAACAGGCTCACATTGAGGGGCCCTGGCAGTGGAGGAGCAGGTGTGTGCTCGCTGCAAATGAGTTCCCCTGGCAGCAGTGCAGGGATGTGTGCCTACTGCTGATCAGAGCTGTGCCTGGCTCCAGCTCATTCCATCAGGATTTGCTTTTCTGAGCACTTAAAATCAATATAAATTAATAAAAAGAAACCCAACAGCCCATAAACAACATTAGCTATGGAGCTGTTAAAATGCAAGCAGTCAAACTATATTTAATCCACTCTCTCACATTAATGCTGGGCAAGGGTGCATTTTTAAAATGCTGGTTTGGATTAATAGCAGATGTTGCTCAGAGGAAATAATCAATGATTCTCATGGAGAGTTGTTTTGGAGGAGGCTTCTTGGGGCCATCTGAAGTAGTCAATGGTGTGTGCACCAGCTGCCCAGTGCAGAGTGACTCTGGGCTGTGTCAGGGCCAGCCTGGCTCCTGTGACCAAGAGCCCTCCTTTGGCAGGACCCAGACAGGCCCCCTTGCAAGCTGTCAAAAAATGGACTGAATTTCATTATTGCACTGAGATCCATTTCTTCCCAGCTCAGCCCTTGTCTGGCTCCAAGATAGTATCTTTGTAGTTCTCTGAAGTTCACCAGGGATTTCCCTGCTTTTGATAAAATAAGTGTTTAATATTGAATTATATATCAACTTCTCTGGGAAGTGTATCCTCTTGTAAGGCTCATTTCAGTAGGGTCTCTCCATCCAGTATTACAACATCTTCCCTGTTTTGTGTGTGTCAGACTTCTCTGGTCTGACATAATTGGCTAGTTTTAATTATTTTATGAGTTCTGGCATAATCTAGTACAGTGCTGGAGTATCTCCTTCCTATTTCATTTCTGTGGAGACATGAAACAGTTCCCTCTGCAGTAACGAGGCTCAGCCTGGTCACGCAAGTTCCAGAGAGCTGCTGAGAGCACAAATGTACCTATACCCCTGTTGCAGCATCCAAAAAGTGAGCAAAAACATGTTCTTCCTGTGTGACACACAGAAGAAATGCCACATTTTGGTGTAGACACAGAGTGGAAGGTTTGCCCTGACCCTCAGTGTCACAGGGTTGAGGGAAAAGGGGAAGGAAGGATGTGGCTGTACCCCACACCTCTGTGAGAGCTTCCATCAGCTGTAAACTTTGGTGCAGGGTGCTCACAGCTTTATTACCGTGTCCTACTTCAACCCCAGCATCTCAGAAGTACCTGAAACCAGCAGCACCTTGGCTGATTGGGACCTTTCTGCGCAGGAGAGCCCCTTGGAGGAGTGAAGAAGCTGAGAACAGCTCACGTTAGTACAGCAGATTTGAGGCTTTTTGGTTGAAGCAGAATCCAGGCTGTCTTTGTCTTCAGGATGTCTCAAGGAAACATCCTCCCTTCTGCCTGAAGTAGATTCATATTTAGACCTCTCTTCTTTCTCTAATGCCTCTGTGTGGGTGGTTTGTAAATATATATATATATTCACATACACATATACATAAACAGACTCCTATATACCATAACTTCCCACCTCTTCCTATTGTAAGGCTTTTTTCTAAAAACATTTGTGATTATACAGCATCTTGTAAGGAATTAAGGAGTTCATAATTATTTATAAAGTTAATACTTATAATGAAATGGTTGCACTTTGATGTCTGTGTATGTTTTCTAAGCTAGGATGACCTATATTGTAGAGGTATTATGTGTAGTAGGTGATGCAGGGATTGGCTTGGGAATTACCCATGTTTAATGAACACTAAAATTAGAATTTGACTGAAATCCACATAAATGGCTCGACAGCAAGTTTGACTGCCCCTGGGGAGCTGTGGGCAGCTCAAATTTACCCACAGGCATTTTTGAAAATGTTTTTTTTGAATCAGCATAGTGTGCTTTTTGGAGCAGAGAGTGCAGCTTGCACTTTAAACTCCTTTCTCTTCACCTTGTCCCCCATTTTGGTGTTGAAAAGCCCTCCATGGAGAATAGAGCATGAAGTATGTTGCAGGTAAAATATATGCTACACTGGTGGGGTTTTTTTTTTTGCAGTACTTGCCATGGGAAGCCCTCTGCTTTCCCTACACGGTGGCCTCGTTGCTTTTGCTCTCGCTATTTTGGATTTCCAAATATTTGGCCTCTTCTGTGGGTATGTGTACTTTGGATAGTGCAAAACCTGCTCTAGCTGTTCTCCATCTTGCTGCCCACCCCACTGCAGCACTAAAAGCCAGCAGCCATAGAGAATCCCAGCTTTCAGAAGGCTTTTTTTTGTTTTCATGTTATTCTCTCACTCTCAGGAAAGATGAAGCTGTGCCTTTCTTTTACCTTAGAAAAGGGGTTTAATTATCCTTCAGGACACTTGTTTTTATGATGACTATTAATTCCTGGTCACTAGAGGAAAAAACATTCCTGAAAGAATAATATAAAGTGTTCCCACTTTGCATAGGCCTGGGGAAAAAAAAACAGTCTTCATTTCCTTGTATCACCCCAAAACTGGGATCAAGAAACACGGTTATTTCTGTTCAGGATGCAGATGCAGGCTGTCCTTTTCTCCCTTTGCTCTGTCCCAGCAGCTGGCTGGTGACACTCAGCTGTGCCATGGCCATGACTTTGGGGTGTCTGGGTGTAGGTGACAGGACAACAGAGTTTTTCTACAGAGCCAGGAGGGGATGGTTTGGGCTCATGGCCTGTTTAATTCACAGCCCAGTTGTGCAAATGGAAAAATATTGCAATTATAATTGTTACCCGCAGTCACTGTGAGAATTCTTCCTAAGATTCAAGGAGAAATTTGCTAATTTAAGAAGCCAGCGCTTTTCCAGAAAAATCTTTGAGCAGATGAAAATCCCAGGTCTTGAGGGGAATACATCCTCTTATGGGTGGGTTCCTCTGTAGGTTTCTGGTTTGTTTTAGGAGGCACGTATCTCCTTTTGGGATGTACCTGTAAGGAGGCTTTAGATAAAATGGAAAAGTGTAACACTGGTTTTAAGCTTTTTAACTGGAGTTTGTGAGATGACATTACTCTAAAGAATTACGTTCCCCAGTGCCTTTTTAGTTGGTGTACTCTGGATTCAGTTTTGTGCAGTTTTATATTCCTAAGCCTGAACTGTAGCCTAGCCTTTTAAAACTTCTCTACATTGCTGCTTTTCTCCTTCCTCTCCTTTTTTCTCCCAATTTTGTCTTGCCTGATAGCAGTAGGATGTTGGCTGGAACAGACAAGCCTTTTTATTTCTTCTGACTGTTTCTGC
Source organism: Thryothorus ludovicianus (assembly GCA_013397245.1). Classification (NCBI taxonomy): domain Eukaryota; kingdom Metazoa; phylum Chordata; class Aves; order Passeriformes; family Certhiidae; genus Thryothorus; species Thryothorus ludovicianus. Next base: position 1,856,456 of record VZTB01002865.1, on the reverse strand, counting down.
AAAGCCTGATGAGGAATTTGCATAATCAATGAGGTAACCCTGTCACCCCAAACATGGAGTCTTTAAAGAGAATAGTTTCATGCAAATTAGATATTGATGGTGTAATGATTAATTGGCCCCAAGCCTTTATTAATATGCAATTGTTGTAGTGTAACATGCATTAGTAATTATTTTGGTTTGGTTGTTCAAACAAGTGGTAGGCAGTTAATTGCTTGCAGCAATTGAAGAGACAGGATATCAGAGAGAAAAACAAAGAGCTGCTTAACTGGTTGCCTGATATAATGTTAGATTTCCTTGGTGCTTATGGGGTTGCATGGTCAGAGTCTCAGATGATAAAAATCAATGCACTCTCTTACAATAAATAGAACTATTCTGACTTGTGGCAGCTGAGGATGAGATTTGAGATGTTCCCAAACTTCAGTTTCATTGTTGTATTTGGATCATACTGGACTTGGGATGGAGAGCTGTGTTGTTGATTGCTGTTGGTTATTATTATTAAAAATAAACAACTTTGGTTCCAAGGGTTGCAGTGAGCTAAAAGAATTCATTAGTGAGGAGCTGCTTGGACTGTTTCAAGCAAATAAATATCTGAGCTACTTTACAGTCTCCAAGGTGCTTATCTGCTGTGTGTGACTCTCCAGCTAGTTTGGTATCTATTTTCCATACCCTTTGCCTTTAGATCTGCATTTAGCAGACAGGGAAAAAAGTCTGTATTTGGAGGTGGAAAATCCTACATCTCCAGAACTGTACTTATTGCCAACTGCCAGGTGTTTGTCCTGTATGAATTTACTGTATTTTTGCATACAGAGTGTGTTTAAGTTATGAAGTTTCTCTCCTGGGACACCTGGAGGAGACAGCAGAGGGATCCACGTGGGAATAGTGGACAGAAAGGTAGCAGCTGAGTATTATTAAGATCTTCTAAAAATGAACTCAGCTAGTAATTATAGATACATAAATATTAACTTAGTATATAATTATAATTCTGTAATTATGGTACCTATGTAGCAATGAGCACATTTAATGAGGACGAAACCTACAAAACAGAATAGAGAAATGGGAGTGAGTGAAGTAGAGCAGATCCTTCTTGGCAGACAGACAGCAATGATATCAAGATATCAGCAGAAAAGAGAATTACTTAGAAAAGATGCAATTTTTTGCCCTTTATTCTATGAAATGAGGCACTGGGAGTGGGAGCTCTGTGTGTGTACCGTGGGTAGGACTTGCCTTAGCAGTGATATACTTTGGGTCTAACAGTGCAATCATTTGGGCTCCTCAGTCTTGCTCTGCTCTGTTGTTTCCTGTCCAAATTCTGATGATATAAAGCTTTTTCTTGGTTTCTCAAGAGGTACAAAACCCAAGGAGAACCCACACTCCATTTTCACCCCATTTAACAGGACAAATTACAATATGTGTGCGTTGTTCTGAAGTTGGAGCTGGCATGTAAAATAAAATCTGGTCAAAATGAAGATGTAATTTTCCCCAAATAGTTGTTATAGAGTGGCTGATGTGATCTAGGTTGTTTTAAATTAATGGTGTTATCACAAGGAAAAGAAAATGTAGAGCTTTGCTTTCAATCGTTTATGAAATCTCTTACTTTTGTTTAAACCTACTTATAATAGTGGGGATTAATTATACAGATCCACTCTATTTTGGCTGGTGTCCTTTGACATAAGGGTCAAATACAGAATGTGTCCTGTCTTCTTTTCTGTAATATATGCTCTGCTTCCCAAGTAGGAAAATACCATTTAATCTCATTATNTTTTTTTTTTTTTTAATGTAGAGCTAATAGACAAGACAACAAATTAATGCACATATCATCTATATAAAGAGTTCAAGCAGATGTCTTTGATCTTTTCATTCACCGAGAGAAATTGGTGGCAAATGGCTTTAATTTGAAATTGAGTGTGCTGAAAAGCTGCTCAGGACTGAGGAAGTTCAATCTTTAACCTATACAGCAACATCTTTACCACCCATTTGAAATGCAGGGAAGAAAGTGGGTTTTCTTACATTTGGATAGTATCATCCACAAGTGCTGCAGCAAGACTTTTTATTCCTTTCAACAGAGGAGAATTTAATTGTGTAAGGAAGAAATGATGCCTTGAGTCCACAGGAAGGTTGAGTCAAAGGCAGAGTAAAAGATCTGCAGATCCTGGGCTGGTCATATTGTCACTGTAAGCAAAAGTAGTACCAAGTAACCCAAAGTTATCATAGATTTTAAGAGGGAGCTTCACAGGCTCCTCTTGAATTCATCACTGATCATCATGAGCATCATGGATTGTCAGGTAATTTCTCAGCCCATGAGCAGCTTTTTCAGTAAATCCTTTGTAATCTTTCCCTATACCAGGCAGTGATAAGAAACAAAGAAACCTCCTCTTATCTACCAGTTAATAATCTTTAGGAACTGAGAGGCAGCTCTGCCAACATCCAGAGGAGGGGTGCAATTCTGACCAGCATTACAGGATTTAATATCTGTTTAAAAATGAGAGAATCAAAAACAGTCCCAGAGCTAGCAAGAATCACAGCATCTCCCAGCTGAGATATATATTAGAAAGGAAAGAAACAATAAGAGGAGTAATTTTATAAATGCTGGAACACTTCCTTCTCCTCTCCAATCTGATGTAATTTGGTTCAAGGNTTAGAAAGGAAAGAAACAATAAGATGAATAATTTTACAGCAAGATGAATAATTTTACAAATGCTGGAACACTCCCCACTCCCCTCCACTCTGATGCAATTTGGTTCAGGTGGGTAAGGATGTGCAGGAAGAAATAAAGTCACAAACTGGCACACAAGTGGTTACATTTATTAGTTTAAATGAGATCTGGTAATAAAAAATATACCCATTGATAAGTTACAAAACAAGTGATACCTCTTCAGCAAGAATAAAATCAAATTCTATCTTTATGTGCAAAGGTGAAAGCAGCAGAACAGCCCCTTCCAGGCACCTACAGCAACAAACCCCTCAGGGAATCACCAAATATTGAGTGAACAAGTGCTCAGGGAGTGTCCATGCCAAAACCAGACCTCTGGTGGCATTTTGTTACATTCTGTCCCTCCTGGGCCTCCAGGCTGTGGGTGGATGGATCATCCGTGGGCTCCAGGCAAGGGATGTCCCTGTCTCAGGAGTAAAACTGAGTAAAACTGCAGGGCAGCAGACCCAGCTGTTGGCCACAGCTCCTGTTCCTGGGGCCTGTTGAGAACACCAAGGTTTAATGCAGCAAAGTCAGGCTAAATGCAATGTATACCCATAAGTTTCTTCCTAGAAAGGATATATTGAACATGTCTATCAAGGCCATAATCTGCAAAAGAAATTCATATCTTAGAGATGCTACTGTACATTTGAACAAATGCTACAGGACTGAATGAAGTTCCTCACTTTACACTGGCCTAAAAAATCTAATCCACAGGCTTTATTCTCTCTAACATTGCAGATATGTTTAAAGTACAATATATAATTTTAAACTGTGTATTATTTATCCATAAATATGTTTGTAGGATAAATAAAACATTTGCATGATAAAGCAGAAGAGCAATTCGGAGACATTCCGGTCTCCTGGGTAAATTTGAATTTAAGCAGGTATTGTTATGCATTTTATAGACGTGTACATTGAGAGAAGAACTTTCTTGAAGTATTATACCAATACCCCAGAACATTTAAGCTTCATAAACTGCTTAACTTGTGTTTTCTTAATACTCTTGTAGTTTAAAGGAGCTGAAATATTTTATTTTTATTATTCTTTAAAATCATGTTCTCTTCAACTTCTCCATGAAACTTCAAGGAGATGCTTATGAGCAATTTGCAGAATAAACAAAAGAAATGTTTATCAGTGGAAACATGGACAGAGTATTTACTATGGCAATGAGGTACACAAAACTCCAATGCCACATTTAGAATCAAAATGACAATACCTCACCTGCCTGGAACATAAGGCTGCCAACTCTGTCATCAATCTTTGGTTATATTTCATCAGAGCAGAGCTGTTGTCTGTGCTTGAGATAGTCCAGGGAACTACAATAATTATCAAACCAAACCATTCTATTACTTACCCCTAAAAGGGCCGTGACGGGTTTTCATGTAAAATCAATCTCGAGATTAAAAATAATAAAGCATTATGATAAAAGAAGTAAGGTAATTTAAATAACCGATTGTGTGAAGGTGATAGGGAAAAATTATCCTTTCTGCTCACACTCTTCAGTTGTCTGTAGGAAACATGTGCAGCTTGTGGGCAGATTGTTTAAAATGCCAGAGTGCCCCGAGGCGCACTGGTGGTGCCTTTGTTTGTGTCACTGCAGCCATTAAACAGCTTAGCCTGGAGAGCTAATGAAGATGAGGGTATTGTGACGATCACTGTGGGAATGATCCACAACGGTAGCGAAAGGGACAAATCCGGGAGTGGGAAGTAAAAATGCCAATTGCAATTAGTTTTTTATCTTTATTTGCCAAATCACAGAGCTCAAGTTGCATAGGTGCTTTCCACTGACCAGTAAAGTCACAGCCCGGAGCCAGGAATGCTGTGGCTGCTGAGTGCTCTGTGGCTGCCTTACAGAGCAGGATTCTGCTGGGTTGTGTAGAGCACTGAAAGCAGAGGGATCAGGGACATCCTCTGGAGCACTGGGAGGGAGCCACGAGTGCTGCTTGGGGCAGCCGGCAACCATCGGAGCACTTTTAGTTAGTTCATTATCATTTTCCTGGCAGGTAGGAATCCAAAATGACTGACTTCATCCACGTTCCAAGGAGCAATGGGAGGAACAGCAGTTCAGAAAGTGGATATAGCAGCATCAGTGTTTGTTGAGTGGGTTATTTTAGCTTTTTCCCTCAGAGATATTCTCCTCAGAGCTGCCTCTCAGAAACATAACAGAGTGAAAAGTGTGTGTTCTGCAGCAGGGTTTGCTGTATCCCTGTGTGTTCTCATAACTGGAAACCCATGACGCTGTCAGGAAGTTACCTCCTGGCCAAATCCAAAGGTGGCATCTGTGGTACTGCAAATTACACGTTGGTAGCTGTGTTTAAGGGACTCAAAATCGATGGGAGTTGAACAGAGACCCATTTTGACATAAACTTCTACCCTGTTATTAGCAGCTTTTTGCAATTCCTTCCTGCCAGGTTCCAACCACATAACAGAGAGGTGATGAGTCCTTCTGTCCCTGAAGCTGGTGATTTACCCAGCCACACACCTCACCTTCAGTGGCCTCCCCAGGAATGGGTGTCAGTCCTTCACCAGTCCCTAAGGGCTCCAGGGATGTTTGCTGTGGTAGGAAGCTCTCAGGGCAGGAGCACCCACTTGTTAAACTGCAGTGCAGACCCTGCTGGTGGCACAGTGCTGTACAGTCTGTTTGGAATCACTTTTCCTGGAGAAAAAAAGAAAAAAAAAATTACTGGATCCATTATGGTGAACACAGAGTAGGAGACTTAAGCGTTTAGTTTCTGATGGATGACTGTGTGGATGTGATAAATGTTAGAATGGTTGCAGCAATAATGATTCCATGTTGTCCGAGAGGTTGCATTAATTTAATTGGATTTGGAGTCTGAGTTGACCTGCCTCTACACAGTCTTAAGCAGCCAACGTGCATTGTAGGTGTACAAGAGAGAGGAGGGTGTCTGTTGTTTTTTTTTCTACTTCATAGACAATAAATTCTAGATCAAAGCAAAAACAAGCAATGATGTGTGTAATTTTTTAACAGGAACTCTATAAATATTCAGTGCTGCTGTTTGGCAACATTAAGAAATCACTGAAAAATGCAGTCATTGCTAAATGTGTTCATTTGAGAGGTTTGCCGCTACAAATGTGAATCTTCAAAGGCCGTGAAACTTAACAATAGCTTTTTGGTATTAGACAGAGAGTTAATTATAACATCTATCACACAGGCAAAGTAACTAAAACAAATCCGTATCCCTCCTTAGTTTTCAGCTTGTTGAGTGAATGCTGTCAGAAGGAATTTGCCTCAAATGTGTGTGCTTGGTGATGTTATCAAAGTGTCTGTCAGGGGAACATTTAATACTGTTCAGAGGCCTGAGCAAGCACGTTGGGATTGGCAGAGACAGTGACAGAGGTGACCACGGTAGGTCCTGACAGTTTGAATACAGAATTATATAGTGCAGTGACAAAGTGTTCAGTTTATTTAAACCGGGGGACAGGATGTGCAGGAGACAAAGGGAGAAGAAAAGAAAAGGTTAAGTTACTGAAATTTTAATTGAACTCTGAGTGACTGTTTTTGAATAATTGGTTGTGTCAAAACGTAATGATCACTGGCCTGGGAAGCTGCAGCCTTTCACCCTCGGGTCACTGGCTCAAATCTGGGCTGTGCTGGTTGTAATGACTGATGTTCAATACCAGCTAATGTGAAATGAATTGCTGATCTCTGCCCAGCTTCTACTGGATAAGGATCTGCATCACCAACAGTGTGTGCTGGGAGCCCTGGCAAAGGCAGCATCCAGAGCTAATCTCCTTCCTTTTCATGTGAGTTCCCTGCTGGGAGCTGGTTCTTTGGTATGTGAGACCTTTCACTATTGCAACTGTGATTTTATTAAAGCAGTGAAAAGATGAGAACTTTGCTGTTCAACGTTTCCTGCCTGTGACTTTTGTGTGTGTTTGGTGAAACCTGAGCAATCCTTCACTAATTCTAAGGAGCCCTTCACAGCACTCCAGGACAGCTGGCAACCAGGGCAGCAGGATTAATCACCAAGGATTGTTCTCTGGGGTCTGGACACAATCATTTCACCCCACATTTAAGAATGTTCTTGAGTTTTTATCTTCCAGGGGCAAGGAAATAAAATAGACAGACAATATTAACCCCCACTGTCACTCCCCAGCTGTGTCATGAGCCATTTTTTCTGCTGCTGGAGCGTGAGATCCATTGCTGGAAGTTTCCTGGAACACATTGAATGTTTCTGAGTACACCTGTCTCTGCATAGGTCTGTTCCAGAGCTGCTCTTCCCAAAAACATGCCATACTGCAGGCACTGGCATCTTGGAACAGGGGTTTTCTATGGTGGCTCAGTAGATCAAAGCAATCCAGCAGTTGCTGTTTTACCTTCTGAAGTGTAGGATCCTTGGAACAGCTGCCAGATGAAAAGTTTATTTGTGTGTCCCAGAAAAAGTTGTAGAAAGTTCCTCTAGGTTGCCTGAGTGTTTTCTATGAATACAAGACAGCCTTTTAATAGTCTTAAAATAACTTGATTTTGTTGGCACCATTGAAAAGTTCCAGATCTTCTGGACAAGCAACGTAAATGAGAAAAATTCATAAACTTTAGAGTTGATGTTGATTGTTTCCAAAGAAACCTGCACAGCTTTAGCAGCATAAAGCCAATGCAGCTTTGTGTAGCCTGGGAGAAAGAAATACCCTTGCTGGTGTAGTTTTGCCATTGATTTTAAAAGTGGAAAAGGTTTCTCCACTGACTCAGCAGGCCTGGAGAGGAGTCAGTATCACTTTGATGGGTTCATGAAATCTTTTTTCTGATTTACCTGGGTTATTTGCTGGTGAGTCATTTATACTCTTCGGTGAGGACTGAGGAGGGTGTAAGAGTGCATGCTCTCCAATTTCCTATTCCACTGTGTTACCCAAACAGCTGGATCTTCCCTCAGACTCTCGTGGGAAGGGCGAAGGTTATGAACCAAGCTGTTCACTGGGCTGTGGACCCTCTCCAGACACATTCCAGCTGAGAGGGCTGGCATTTGAATGAGAGAAGGTCTTGACATCTTAATTCTGGACTAGCAGGTATCACTCCCCATGCAAATATAATTTCTTAGAGTGTGAGCAAGTAACATATGTCCAGCCCCCGCACTGCAGAAGCCCCAGGGAATGGGCAACTGAAGTCCAAAAGCCAAACATATTTCCTGATTAATTGGGCCCTTGAGGCTTTTGGGTGACATTAAAGAATCTGCCAGTCATTTTTCCCCCTCTCACCTCTTCTTTTAGATAGTAAGTAATAAAATAACATAAAATCTGATTTCAAGATCTCATTGCATTGAGTTATTTGATTGCAGATGCTTTGTACCTTCTGGGAGACCTCATCCTGTAAGGGACAGGGTGCATATCTTGGATACCTACTTCAACTACAGAAAGAAAAAATAAAAGCTCAGCTGCTCCTCTTCCAGCCAGGGTACTGGCTTGGACTGTACCCACCATGTTGTGAAACTGATGGAATGAGAAGTTGCTTTAGGGATAAAAGTTTGGGATTAGTAAAATAGCTAGTTTCTAAAGACAGAAAGTGTCTGCAGATTTAGGAGTTTAGTGGATTATAAAAAGCATGTGATTCTAACTCTCTGTGCCTCATTTTGGGGAGAACAGCCTTGAGATACTCAGGGGCCATGGATATCACTGGANGACTGTACCCACCATGTTGTGAAACTGATGGAATGAGAAGTTGCTTTAGGGATAAAAGTTTGGGATTAGTAAAATAGCTAGTTTCTAAAGACAGAAAGTGTCTGCAGATTTAGGAGTTTAGTGGATTATAAAAAGCATGTGATTCTAACTCTCTGTGCCTCATTTTGGGGAGAACAGCCTTGAGATACTCAGGGGCCATGGATATCACTGGAGAAGACATTTTATTTCCTTTATACATCAGGAAGGTATCTTCTACCTCAAGTTGGCATGGCTGTGTTGGTGAGAAAGAAATGGCCCCATTTCCAAAAATACAAGCAGCACCATGTTCATCTTTTCCTCACACAGTAGATAATTTTTTTCTGTGTAGTCTAGTCAAGCAGGGTGACTGTCTAAGCAGCAATTCAAAATTTTTGAAGAGTTACATATTTTAATTTATGTTTTCACTAGTGACAGTGACGTGATTGATCAGGACCATCATGTACGAAGAATCTTGCTGCCTCCAACACAACTTCCCCAGAGAATTGCCTGTGTGCAGCTGACCATTGGGATTCAGCTACCAAGTGCTTGGCCTTTCCCCAGCCAGGATGGGGAAGAAAATCCTAGCAAAGTACCAGCAAGAACCGTGGATTTTTTTTCTGTTGGTACTTTGCCGTGGGATGCAGCATGTTTTTACATGGTGTGTGTAAGGGGGAGTTCCCTGAGGAGGGATAACACCAGCATGCACAAAGTGACAACCTCTTGGTACCCTTGTAAAATTCCAGCCCGTTAAAGGGAACTGGAGAGGAGATATATGGCTATTAAAGTAAAACATAACTGCCTGTCAGGGAAAAGTAGTGACAACATGCACCGAAAGCTCCGCCATCCAATGCCTGTCAGCAGGAGCGGGGAGTTTTTAACATTGCTCATATTCCTCAACAAACGCGCTGGAATTGGCAGAGACAGGGATGGAGTTGACACGGGCAGGTTCTGTCAGCTCCAATCCGGAGGTGAGCTGTGTGTGGCCCCAACCCGGTCCTGACAGCTGCATCCACACACAGGCAGGTTTGGGAATCGGGATCCGCAGGAGGGATGGGGAGGGACCAGGCAGAGCTGCACCTTCTCCCAAAGAGGTCCGCGAGTAGGAAAAGGAGGGGGCAGGGAGAGAGAAGGAACAACGGAAAACAATGCCTATTATGTTTCATGTCAATGTTGCTGTCATTAGGTAGTCGGAAAGATTTCAAACAGATAAACTCCCCTTTGGTATGGCAGACTGCCTTGGCAGCCAATTTTAGGCCTTGATTTGATTGATAAACTCTTTGTGACAAGGAAGGATAAAAGAGGCTCCTCGTTTGGTACATATAAATAGGAAATTAGCTGGCAAAGTTGTCAAAGATAATTAACTCTCTGATTCTGTGTGTCTATTCAGGTTGACATACTGAAATTATTTAGAAATGCACATGTCAACGCTCTGACAGAATTTGGTGCTGATCAGATAAACAGTTTTTGAGATGCCTGATTGTAAAATGATGTAAGAGCTTAGCTGGTGGTTTTATCATTATGCATTCTCTTAGCAGCAGCAGGTATCAAACGGCAACACCATCCTTTAATGTTCGAGATTCAGAGATCGGGAGACAAAGTTAAGCGCTGCTTCACAGCACTCAGCTCACTTGTTTTGTTCCTTGCCCCTAGGTTAAACAAAATACTAATAATGTGCTAAATTCCTGGGTGTTCATCTGCTCCTTTCCCCAGGCACAATTGGAAGTAACAAAGATAAGGGTCTGTGAGATAAGAGGTCTGAAAGCCCGGCATTTTGTTACTCCTTGAGAGGAGATAAACTACTCTGCTATAATCCCAAACTCAAAGATTGACAAGGTTAGTAAAGTGCAACAGGAAAAAGCCAGTGACTGAATGTCTTTATACTGGCTCCTATTAAAGCAATGACAGAGAACAACAAATATATTTAGCACTGCACTGTCAGCGTCTCAGCCGCTGTCCCTTGTTTACAGATGGCTGCAGTAGCACTGTGTGGAGTGCACACTCTGAACAGGATTTGGTTTCCAAGTTCCATCTCTGTCCTTGGAAAAGTTAATCTCGGTGTGTATATATGTTGTGCAGAAGATGTGAAGGCACCAGAGCAGCTTGGCTTTGATACCTTCTTGGAGATTTTCTCCATCTGAAGGTGTTTTTCAGCCTCCAAAAACAGCTACTCCTTGGCAGTAGGGAGGTATAGGCACCAACATCTGTCTTGAGCATGGTTTCAATGGAACACTACTGGCCCTGGCTTACCTTAAATCCTGGAGCTTTGTGTGGCTGTACAGACTGGTACAGAAAACACGTCTGCCCCAGTTCTGAGTGAATCCTGTGGCAGCACCGAGTCAAGTCACCCTTCTGCTCCCAGCTGGTTGGGATTTTTAAGCCTGTGAAGTCTAAACTTGGACATTGTCTATCAAGCCTTGCAGCTTGATATTAATCATTCCAGCCTTTCACCCTGGGATCCAGCCCCTAGACAGGCAGCTTTGCTTGAATGCTCACCTTTCCAGAGTCCTATCCAATGAGGCTTAACTACAGAAGGAAATGGAAAGAAAATGAACATAGAATAGATTGGCCGTTGCATTTATTTGAGGAGAGAAAGAGGACAGTGCTACAAACCACAGGACCACTAACAGGCATCTCACCTGCAGAATCTCTGCCTGGTGTGTCAGCAGTGCAAACAGCTGCCTGTAACCTGCCCGAGCTGCTGCTGCTGCTCTCTGAAGTACTGACTGCTGTCTCCTGCCCTTTCTGTACCCTTCCTACCATGGCTTTCAAGGCAATGGGAGCGTGTGAGATGTCTCTGGAGCACAGAGGCCAGCATCTGCCATATTCAAATCATGACTCCTGTGCCTCTCCCCCAAATCTACCTTATTGTACTCAAGTCCTGGCTTTGATCATGTTGCTGATGAGGAACTCCAGGATCTTGCAAAGACTTACCCCAAAAACATACCATGTACTTAACCTCTCACAGGATTCACAAAGGGTAGGAACAGGTTCTCTCAAGTCAGTGCTGATGAATGCGCTACTGTCCTCAGTGTCAAAATGATAATGGCACAGGCATTATTCTTCCTGAGAGCCCTACAGTTCCTTTTTATCATATTTTGCACTCATTTGTACAATGAACAATGTCTTGCCTCCCATCACTTACATACCAAGAAGCTTTTTGTCTGTTTATAAATAGGGTCTCACTTGACATAACAAAATTCATGGTATTATTTCCTCATCCATACACATTTCTGTAGTGCTCATTTCTACATTTGCATTCTGCAACTATCTTGTGCAAGTAGGCACCCCAGGGGCTAGAAATTTGGTTTTAGCAGTAAGATCTTCTATTTCTCTTTGTTGCTATTCATCTTAACATGAGATTTTAAGAATTATGGAGGTCTATGGTGGTTAATAAGGGAATGGATGCAGGTACCTATTGAAAGTGCAGGGACAGACAAGTGCTTTTTAAAAGATATCCTAACTACAGATGCCTTTGCTTTATTATGTTCATCATGTCTAATTCTGCCTGCCCAGCACATGGCAGTGGGGGGCTGTTCATAAAGAAATGGATATTCTCATGTATAATTCAGCATTATCTAACCTTCCATATAGATCACTGGTTTAGGATGAATTATCTTAGAGCTGCATGCCCCTGTGTTGTGTGGTATCTATCTTACAATAGGTTTGTAACTTATCACAATTGAAACCAAAAGAATAAACTAGAAGGAAATGCACTTTTCTCTTGAGTGGCTCTTGTTAGAGCTTAGTTGAAATGTAGCATCTTACAGAGACTCCGTTTATACACAATTTGATGATGAAGGCTTTGCTGCAGGCAACCTGGGAACATGAAATAGGGCTTTAATCATAACACTTCCACTTTTCTCCATTGGGAGCTGTAGGTGTGCAGTGCCTCGGAATAGAAACCTGCTTTTATTTTGATGCCCAATATGGATTTATGTGCCGGAGCTTAGGTATGCAGATTTGGAAACAATGTCCCTGTAAACAGAGCTTCCCAAAAGATGGAGGGCTCACAAAAGGGCATGAGGCTGTGGCTGGGTGACAAGCTGACCATGTTCCAGCTCTGTGCCTTTGCAGCAAAGGCCAGCAGCATCCTGGGCTGCATGAGAGGAGCATGGCCATCAGGCTGAGGAGGAATTCCTACCCTCTACTTGGTGCTGGTGAGACACATCCAGGATCTGTGTCCAGGCTCCCAGTACAGGAGAGGGTTGGTGCTGCTGCAGCCAGTCCAGTGAAGGGCCACAGAGATGATTAAGAGGAATCTGACACATGGGGAGAGGCAAGGAGGGCTGAAACTCTCCAAACTGCAGAAAAGAGGGCTGAAAGAGTATTTTGCCAGCTTCTATCAATATCAGATGGTGGAAAGTAAAGGAGGCAGAGCCACTCTTCTCAGTGCTGCACAAGTTAAATACAGGAAATGCAGTTTAAATACGAGGGGGTTTTTCCAATATGAGGGTGGTCAGAAACTGTAGCGAGTTGCTCCAGGGCGTGCATGGAGCCTCCATCACTGTAGGATCTCAGAACACCATTGGATAAACCCCAGAACAACCTGCTCTAGCTGACTCTGCTTGAACAGAGGGGTCAGACTGGGCTATCTCCAAAGGTCCCTTCCATCCCCAACTCGTAGGATGGAATTATCTTTTCCACAGAACCCAGACTTTCCTCTGAGGAGAAGAGCATAGGTGGTTGTGTCCCGGAGAGGGAGTAACTTCCTCATAACTTGTTGGCAGATGCCTGACACATCTGTTTGCTTTAGACTTCCACTGAAAAGACATTTCTGTTCCTGCATCACATGTGTCAAATTCAGCTTCTGGGGAAATGTACAGATGTTCTCACACAGAGAAGAAAATAACATGCCACGGGAGTATGTCATGGTTGTTGATATATCTTACACCGTATTAATGAGGAAAATATGTTTCCTTTAATTAAAACATTTCGCCTGGGCTTCAGATATGTTGCGATTTTAACAGGCTTTTACTTAGTTTTGGCTAATAAACACGTTGGTTGTGTGTGAGCACAGTGATGCTCACATGCTGCTCTTTCCATCTAGCTCTAAGGATGGGCCCTGTGTTGATGGCAGGGTTGTTGTGGGGATTTTTTTAGGAAACTGCCTGCCAATACTTCTGTTGCCTTTCATCTGCTACTTCTTTGTGTGATTTTGCTCAGGAAAATAGTTGGAGTACTGAGACTTCTTAGGAGTTAAAAGTGGCAGATATCTGAAGGACAGGGAAAGTGCTATGTGTGCCACGAGGACTGGGGCAGCCTTGAGTGTTTGGTGAAATAAATAGGGTGAGAAAGGGGTCTCTCACTCATCTTCAATTCATCGCTCTTGTGGAGTTTAAAAAGCAGTAGCTATTCTGTTTTATTTCCATATGTTGGCCATATGATCGTGCCGTCTGTGCATATTCTTTTTCCATTTCCCTGCACTTGATTTCTAGACAGAATTATGTATATTTTGAAGGTGCAGTAAATTTTGCTGTTAGTGGGTTTGGGAGCTTGAATCTTCTCTAACAAAATATATAATTTTTTTTTACTTTTTCCTGTTTCCAGACCTGATTTCCTCTCCTGTACTGACAAGTTTTCTTTTTCCATCAAGTAGGACAAAATGTGTGGCCTTGAATGCTATGAGCGGGCAGTCTGTGATTGTTCTGCTTCTGCAGTCACATTGTCATTTGGGGATTTTGCAGCCTCCTGATCTGCATATGGGGCCAAAAGAGTTCCAGCTGTGAATAATTCTGTCTCCTGCCAGTATTACTGAGGTGCCTGCTACCTAGAAAACTCAGGGTGCCCTTGTGATATCTGACTTTCCTCTGTGGCAGAAGCCTTACATAAGTCTGGGGAAGCTGCTGTCTTGTTCTGGGCTTGCTGAGGAATTATAAGTAAATTCTGTTCTCCCAAAAAGACAAATATTTAGGCTTTTCAGGTGACACACTTTAGTAACTGTTGGCATATATATTTCCCTAAAAATTTGGACTTCTGTTACACAGAGAGAACAAAAAAATCTCGAAGTTCACAGTCCACATCTGCTCCACAGCTGCAACAAACATCAACTTTATCACCAGCTTTTGTGATACAGGGTAAACTATGGCAAATAATTGTCTTCCTAAGCAATTAATGAAAGGTCTTGGGAATATCTCAGCAAGAATGTAGGAATGGGATAAAGGAACAACTATGGAAATTTATTTAAAGAAGAAGGAAAAAATGAGCCATAGTGGCAAAAATAAGAATAGAAAATAGATTTTCCAAAGTTCTTTTAGAAAACAGAATTGCAAAATCCACGGATAAAAGGCAATTTGCTGGATTTACTGATGATTTTAGTAATGCGTTTGATGTGGTTTCTCATGACATTCTTGCTTGCAAAACAAGTTTACACATTGGTTAGGGTATAAGCGTTGTGTTGCAAGGGCTGCAAACTGGTTGAAGGATAATTATTAACAGCAACGTGTGATGTTTTGGGGAGGTGTATAGCAGAGGCTGGCACCAAGATGGGATTTATGCTGATTCTCAGCTGCTGGTAATGACCCAAAAGCAGGCTGTGGTGACAATATCTTTAGATGGCAGTCACTTGGGAATGGAGAGGCCAGTGGAGCTGGCCAGGTGTGTCCAAAGAGAGCTCCAGAGGATGGACAAATGGACAGGAAACAGCCCACTGCTGTGCAGTATGGAAAATGAGAAGCCAATACATGAGGAGAATCTCATTGTGAGGGAGAAATTGAGAATATTTGGCTTACTTGAGGTGATAAATGACAGAAAATGAAATAAAATATTTGTGTTGCAACGGCACGGCAACGAGAACGTCCCAAAGAGGATGGGCAGGAGGCAGGAGTTTTTGATCAGAATGATAACCTCTCTCAAGACTAGGAGCCTCAGATGAGGCTGAGTGAGAATTCAGAGAAAATCTCCAAGTTTATGTGTCCATGTGTGGATGTGTTTATGTGCACCCAAGTGACAGTGGCTCAGTTTCTGAGAACTGCTGAAACTGAGGGTGTGAGGATACGACTGTGAGTAGGAATGTGAGAGGCATAAACACCACGGTGTTAGAAAAAAACAATCCAGGGTTTTATTGAGGGATTGCTAAGAATAATACCAATGAAACTATCAACTGGAAAATTGAAGCAGGATATTAATGCAAACACCCTGAATGAATGAGGTCATTTGGGCTGGAACATTCTCCTTTGGGCCTTTTAAATCCAGTTTGGGGACCACACTCAGTGAGTGCTGTGTGGAGGCCGTTCTGACATGGTCCTGGAGGGTAGGTGAGCTGAGCTGGTTTTTAGGTTATAGGAGCTCCTCAAATCTGCAAAATACTGTTTTCCTTGGGTTTTATTATTGGAGCTTTTCCACAAGAAAACCTCACATCAACCACAAGCGAAAAGTCAAAATTGTCTTCCCCGTTTGGCCTGATCAGGTCACCTGAGGCCTCGCTGGGTGATGTGCTCGTGGACATTTGAGCATCTGCACGTTCAGAGGTTTGTGCCATGGATGAGTGGTACAAAGTGTGCAGGGCAGTGTGGCCCTTCAGAATGTGGGTCTGCACACCCAGAGGCCTCCACCATCGCTGTGTGTAGAAGCCTCAGACTGTGCAGACAAGGCTGAGGGGGTGTGGACAGACAGATTAATGTGAATTTGTGCGGTTCGTTGGTTGTGCAGAGCTTGAACAATCAAATCCCTTCAGTTCACTCCACTAACTGGATTGCTTATGACAAAATCACAGCTTTTTCTCCAACCCTTTTTAATCTCCATTTTGAAAAAAATTGGAAATGACATGGTAAAGTAAGACCAATTAACATTAACAATTGCAGTTTATTTGCTTCCACTGTTTTACAGCACGCAGTCTGGTAGAGCAACATGCATTGCTATTTTGGAGACATCAAAATAAATAAGTAAATAAATACATAACCCTGTGGGCTTACAGATTGAGTCAAAGAGCAGGAGATTATTCCTGGCACTCAGAAAAAAATACTTGCCTTTGAAAACACCAGACATTGACAGTTTTGCATCAGGACAAAATTAGGATGAGGTGGAATCTCTCCATTCGCATTGTGCCAACTCAGCAGATGTTTCAGGCAATTCTGGAAGGTAAAAAGAAATGAATAGAGACTAGAAACCAAAACCACCCCCAGATCCCTTGAGACAAATGTTACGATTCCTCCCCTGACCAACTCTCCTTCACATGTAGAGCGATAGGGTTATCTAAGCATTTATATTTGTATTATTTGTGTTTTAGTGCTGCATAGCACTTTTGTAAAGAAGAGATACCAAAGCTTCTAACAAAGAGGGTATGTGTCATTATCTCAATTTTACAGGTAAGGAAACAAGAGCACACAAAGGTGCTAAGACTTGCTGGCAAAGCACTCAGTAAACCACAGCAGGGCCAAGCACCTGACAGATGATCCTGTGTGTTTGCCTTTGGGCCGTGTCATCTGTCATCTTAATGGTACAAACATTTTGGATTTAGTCACACTGAAAAAGCAGAGGACTTAGAAAGAAAAAAAAAAAATAAAACAACCAAAAAATCAACCACTCCAGAAATTTGCCAAGGAAAATCAAAATATCCAGTTTAAAAACTTCTAAGAAATAAATGTCATGTTATTGTTCTCTGTGAGGGAAATGATCTCAATTAGAGCTTTATAAATGTGAAGCTATGCCCACCCTCATTCCACAAATTAAAACCATCTATACTTGAGAGAAGCTCCTAAGAAGAGCTGCTCAGTAAAAATACCAGTAATTATTCTAACATCTCATATTCTTTTACCAAAACAAAATAACATAAGCTTGGAGACTGACTGACTTCTATCACAAACATTAACATGCTGTGCTTGGACCTCTGGAGATCTGTCAAAACCCAAAATGTTTTGTCTCCACGTAGGTTTTCTGCTAATGGATTTTCCATGCATCCCTTGTTTCAGTTTCTCTTACCATGTGAGGGACTCAGAAACTCATTGCTGCTCTGGGCAATATCAGTTCCTGCTAAAAACCTTAAAAACATCAAGGAACTGATTGCAAGTTACATTTTTTATTATGCTCTATGTGTATTTTTAGAGGAGAAAGGAGCACTATTTTCAACCAATTTAACTCGGTGTTGTGAGTGAAAAAGATATCAGCCAGGGGAAAGAGCAAATTTATCTTTCAATCTCTTACAGTGTGTTTTAAGTGTGCTCCTAGTAGTGAGTTTCATATTCTCTTTTAATTGTATTTAACACTTTGATCCCCAAGCCTTGAAGAGTACTCCACTGCACAGGTTTCAATGAAGGGGAGGTAAAAACAAAACAAAAAGAGGAAAAAAAGGCAATCACTGCCCAGGGAGCTTTGACTCTTATTATAAGCATTTTATTTGCAGGAGAGCTCACATGTAGAGCAATCTGAAGATGGAATCATTCTTAAAAGAAAGAGAGATCCTATTGCTCCACCCTTACCTCCTTTCCTGCCTTGCTAATTGTATTGAAATTGTCTCTGATTTTCACTGAGGCTGTTCTTTACCAGCTTCAGCACACTGTGTTATGTTAAAGTTTCAGAGAGCTTTAGGAATCTTTTTAAAAGGTTTATTATTTGTTCTATTTGTATTTAATGTTTGCTTACCTCTAAAAAATAAAAAACATGGACCAGGAATATAACAAATAACAATATGGAGAGTCTTTTTATATAAATTGTCTCTTTTCATATAATAGCATTCCCCTAACATTTTCCAATTTTTCTTTACAGCCATATGGGCTAAAAATTCAAATTTACCAAAAGCCAACACAAAAATCACCTAAGCTTGGGTTCTTGGGCAGTCTCTTGATTTAAACAATACTTTAAAAAACATCAGCTGTTGGAAGGTTCCATAAAAGAGGCCGCAACAGAGTGGGGGCTGTGGCTCACCTGGTCTCAGTGTTGCTGCTCTCCTGACCTGTGTTGAGCTAGGACTGTGCAGCAGCTGACTTTGTCATGATATATTTTGACTTGCAATTGGTTGATTTTTTTAAGGATTTTTTAAATTTTAGTTTTTTTATTTAAGGGAAATTCTTGAAGTGTACCTTGCTGTATCTCACTTAAACTGAGAATCTGTCTCACTCTGTTTCCCTTACATAGAAGTCAGCCTCTGAATCTTTTAAAAAGTATTTTAAAAACAGCACACAGATGAATACAATTAAATAAGAAACAAATGTAGAATGAGACCCTATAAATGTTGCACAATGAAGTACACAAGATACAGCTAGAATTCTGTGCATTCGAGCAATGTGTCATTCTTCTAGAAAGGTGAGGACTGCTGAGACCCATCCTTGGACCCACAGTGGGGCTTTAGGGCAATCCTGAAGTTTGGAGAATTGAGCTGGTGGCCTGGTGCAGATAAGGAGGTATCTCACCTGTAACTGAGCCAGATTTTACACTGCCCACAGTGTGGAACAGTGCCCACATCTAGGAGGTGGAGAATTGAGCTGGTGGGCACAATCCTCACACTCAGTGCCCCCCAGGTCACTCTGTACAATTGGATCAACCTCTCACTGCCCAAGGCTGCTTGCAAATGTACATAAAAAACCCCAATCTTCCCCTAAGCAGTGAAATGCACTGGCACAGGATGGTGTTTTGGTAAAAGTTTCAGGTGAAAGAGGCATGAGTTTCCACAGTTGCTGTTTGATAAAAGCATGAACCTTAATTTGTTTTCTTTTTTTTTTTTTTTCCTTTGGGTTCTGACTGTTTTGTTTAGTTCTTATTACTTGGTATAATTTCACAATTTCTGTTGTTTTCTCTGAATCTCTGTTTTGCCAGCATACAATGTGCTCTGCTTTAGAATACTCAAAGTATTTGCAGTATGCAGAATGCTGTATATTCTTGAAAAATTACACAGCCCTCTGTTTTTGTGTGAAGTCTTTAGCCTCAGATTTTCACCTGCCACAAGTGGAGAATAATACCAAGATAAGCCCTAGTTAGTTAATGCCATATAATCAAATATCACAGGTATTTTCATACTATATTAAGGGTAGATTTTGCCAATCATATTTTTGTCTGGATTTTCCTTACCCTGTGAAAAACCTCATTACAAGAATTAAAGCTTCTACTGGCACACGTGCTAATCTATGTAAACAGGAATGCAAGAACATGACCTTTGTTACTGATACTTTTGCATATTTTCACTGGTATAGAAAAAGGTTTTATTCTGTGAGCACAGCACCAGTTCCAACAGAATTGTAGGTGGCACCAGAAAGGTAATTTGAATCTTTTCCTAAATATTATTACTTTGATGAAGTGCAAAATATTTCCAGTATTTGTTTGTCATTGCTGTCAATAGCTATTTACCTGGCTTCTGGTGCTCCAAGAGGAAAGCTGCTCTACCTCTTTTTCTTTTACCCTTTTTTTTTGGTTGTTTATTTGTTTTTGCTATTTTTAATGCCTTTCTGCAATAACAAACAATGAGCTTCTCCTCAGCCAAGCCCAGCGCCGTGGCACCCCACTCACTGCTGCCTGGCAGTGTGAAAAGAACAAAAGCCAATAAGCAGTGATGACAACCATGTAATCCAGTGGTTCTCAGCTCTCTATCTCAGGGAAAAAGCTGCATTCCAGTGCCACCCCAGCACAGGTGAATGTCTGCTCCTGTCTGAGACTCAGCAGGAGGCAGAGATACTGCCAGGGTGACTCTTTCACTCTGCTCTTTACCTGTAGTCGTGCTCAGGCCCTGCAGTGACTGATCTGCTGAAGAGTTCTATCCACAGCAGAATAACAGCTTTATTCCTAAATATCATTGCTCTGTCAGAGGGGGAAGAGAAGTGCCAGGATTGCTTTGTGGAGAGGACATGCACGGCAGATGTGCTGCTTAGGCTACTGGGAATGTGGTTTTTCCCAGTTGTCTTGTGGTCATTTACTCTTCAGGGCAGAGCACAAGCCTGCCAAGCACCAGTTCTCAATTGTGAAAATCTCAGATGTAGGAGGAACAGGTGGAAAAGGGAGTCAAGAGGATGGACCAGAGTTTAATGCAGAGACTTTCTTGTTTATTTAAAGGCATGAATTACTTCTTCAGATATTCCTAAAACACTGAATTTCTCAGGACAGCTGACTGTTTATGTGTTGAGTGTATTAAGGGTGCTTTGTAGAGACAAAACAGAGATCAGACAAATTCCTATCCAACCCATGCTACTCAATGGAATTTCAAATGCCAAATTTCAGTGGGATTTCAAATTTTCAAAGAAGGGATTTTGGTATCCTTTTAGGCCAGCCCAAAAGCACTTTTCCTATTTAGAAGTGAAGCCACATGACCTGAGAACAGCTCTGCACCACAGTAGCATCAAGATGATGTGCAAGTGTATCTGAAGGGTGGTATAAGTCTTTGGGTCTTTGTACAAGCAGCACTGAGGTTGCTGTATCCCCATCAAATAGGAACAAGGTGACTATTTTGAAAATGGTTTTCTTTAGGGTAGAGGTAGCTCATAATCTGCTGTCACAAAGATACTGCCCATGACTATTCCCAAGTGTGTTTCTTGCTTTCCCTTAGAGCAATAAAGTTGATTCAATTGGAGAAAAGAAGGGGAAGGTTTCATAACCAGCATGTCTCTATTGTTTTTGTTTCCCCCCAGAGACTGAAGTTACAGGCTTCCTGCAGAAAACCAGCAGCAGCAATTCTGATTTTCTTGGGAGATGCTTCAAATTTCCACTTATTTCAGTTCCTCTACTACTGCTGGAACGTTTCATTGTATGTGATTCTCTGCAGCCATTCCAGAGAATGCCTTCCTTTGCATTAATCTTACTGTTTCCAAATTTCTTTTGTTCTCATTATCAGCACAGATCTTGAAGTGCAGCCCTCAACCAACATCTCAAAATGACCTAAAGAGAGGTGCAGGCACCTAGTCTTTGAAAGAATGATGTTGTTTCTTCTTGTGGGTCCAATTATAATTGCTAATGCATTGATCCATAGGAAAAAGGGTCCCACACAGTAAGATGAAAGCTGTTGAAGGGAGTAGTTGAGGGAAAGATGTGCCACCTTAGATGGACACTCAGAGCACAGAGAGGTCTCAAGCTCCTCTCTGTTCTTTGGGTTGCTGAATTGCTGTTAGGTCTAACAGTTCCCCTTTGTATCAGCCTATAAATACAGCTGTGTCTACTGGATTTTGCCCAAGGGCTCGAACATCATGGTTTGCTAAATTTTAATCATGCTTGTGTTTGCGTTTGAGTGGAGTTCACATGTCCTGTAGAGCCCTTAATCCTCAGTTTGCCATCCCAGGCAAAATGCCCAGTCTCAGCTGAGGCCTCCCTAGCAAACTGCTCTGACTCCATTGACTCTTTGCTGTGTCCTCTAATGCATTTATGGATCTGGTGAGAGCTCTGCTGCAGATCTGCACTCCTTAGACCAACAAGACAAGCTGCTGTTGATGCCCTTCGCTAAGAAATATCATACAAGCATTCTGTCAAGCAATTGAAATTCATCCATCTCTCCTGGTGATATAAAAAAAAAATAAAGGATCTCTGTATCAATGTGCAGGCACATTGACAGCTGGAAAATACTTCAGCACAACTGCATGGAAACACTGGGTTTTGCTCTAAGAGGTTTGAAGAGCACGTTGTAATTACTACTTGACTCCTCTGTGTATAATGTTGCAAGGTTACTCCCTCTTTTAAAAACCAAATTAACTGTGTAGTTTGCATCCAATTTCTGCATGCAATTGCCATGATTACGTGTGCAGTTCACATAACTGCACATAGAAACTGTCAGAGTTGTCTGTTCGGATATGTGAAGTGGAAAGGCTGTTGTCTTTTGCATGCATTGGTTTGGCAGCTGATTTGCAAATCTGTCCCTGCTTGTGGTCTGCTCTCCAGAGCAAAGTACTTGCTTCAATTTAAATAAGTGGCATCTCTCAGTCATTCCTTAAAATTGACAATTATAGACTGAGGTGTGTTCATTTGGCAATGACAAATCTCCTAGAACAAATTGTTCCGAAGAATTTCATTTGTTGTTTCTTTTTTCCCCCTCTTTGATGTATGGTAGTACAAAGGAATCAGTGACATGGTTTTCCAGGAAGGACTTCTAAAATATCCTATGGGCAGCACTTTATTCCTGTGTAGTTCTATCCACAAAACAGAAATATTGTGGATAAGGATTTCAAGATTTGTGTGTCCTAAGAGCAGTACATTGAAACTCCCTTCATAATGTGTTTTCACATTAAAATAGTGCTCTGATGAAAATACATTTTATTAGAATACAAAA
This sequence comes from Thryothorus ludovicianus, assembly GCA_013397245.1. Lineage (NCBI taxonomy): Eukaryota > Metazoa > Chordata > Aves > Passeriformes > Certhiidae > Thryothorus > Thryothorus ludovicianus. Next base: position 1,833,945 of record VZTB01002865.1, on the reverse strand, counting down.
ATTTATGATGTGCACAAGCCCAGGAACTGTCTCTGAGAACAGCAATGATGAGGGCTATCACTTTTGGATCTGTTGAAGAATCAAACCAAACCTACCAATATTTTATAGTTTCCATTTGATTTTGCCTCTATATTATAATTTAACAGCTTCAGGCTGCAGCAGAAATTGAAACCCCTCAAAATATGAAACATGAGTAAGAAAAGAGAGGGCTTTCACCTTGATGACACCTGAAACACACAGAGGGGGATCTGTGGCTCAGACAGAGCCAGAAGCTTCACCAGCATCATTCACCAAGGACATTGTACAGAGTCAACACTGGAGATTAGGTCTTCTGGCTCTCGATCTTTTGCTCTTAACTCTAGGTCAATACAATAATATATTATTTCCCATTTGTTATTATATATTTACTTTAATATTCCTCTCCCTCTTTTCCAAGTTTTTCCCAAAAACTTTGGAAACTATTGATTTTTCTTGAGTTCCCTAGGAAACCTTCTCACATCCATTTAAATACCAGCACCTTCCATGCTCACATCCTTTGGCCTCTTTATCTTCATCTAAAGCTCCAGGGGTAAGTTCTATTAATCTTTATTTCCTTGTTGTTTTTTTTTTTTCTCTTAGAAAAGCTGACCAAATTCTTTAGATTTCCTTTATTCTAAGCCAGATTTGGATGCTTCTGAGGCTCCAGAGTTTGGGAATATGGGTAGTGAAGTCAGAGGGGGCAGAATTTGAATTCCTTTGTGGAGGTAGCCTCAGATAAGGGTCCACCACTGTGATACAAAACTTCAGAATTACCCTATGTCTGATGATGCTGTTTAAGTGTATCTGGAAGGAATTATTTTGGATCCTTGGAGTTATTGCCCAGTCAGGGAGGACCTCACTCCTGTTATTGCTGCTGGAAAGGAGGTTGTAGTGAGATGGGGCTCATTCTCTTCTGCCTTGTCTCAGATGAAAGCATGAAAAGAAATGGCCTTAAGTTGCACCTGAGGAGGCTCAGTTTAGGTATTAGGAAAAAAACCAAAAAAAACCCAAAAACTGGTTAGGCACTGGAATAAGTTGTCCAGGGAGGTGTTGGGGTCACAATCCATGGAATTGTTCAAGAGGTGGCTGGATATGGCACTTGGGGATGTGATTTAGGGATGATTACTGTGGTGCTGAATTGATGATCTCGAAGGTCTTTTCCAGCCTTGTTGATTCTGTGCTACACCAAAATTTTCACCAATCATCTCTATCACTTTCCTCAGAACTGAGGGCGTGAGAGGGAATTGCTCCTCAGAGACCTCCTTGCTTTGCTGTGAGATCCTACTGATTTGCAAGTCAAACACTCAAATGGACCTGGCAATATTGCTTTTATGACAATCTTTTAACTCTTCTCTCCCAAAGACAGGGCTTCAGACACCTGTGATCTAACACAGCCTTGCTGGGTCATGCAATGAAGCCCAAAAGCTGTTTCACCTCCTTCATTCAGCACAGCTACCAAAGGTCATCCACTTGCAAAAAAGGGCTGTTGAGGAAAGACAAAAATGAGCTCATGGTAATGCCATGTCTCAGAAATTACTGTATGACTATTTTCTTGGTTGCTAAAACAAGGCACAAAGCCTCCGAAGAAAATATTTATTAAGCCACAGATGGCAAAGCTGAGCCTCTGATTTCCCTAAATCCTTAAGAGGATTGTGATACAGCTTATAGGAGCATCTTAGTGTCTGGATGCTCAGCTTCTTATTAGATATGTCATCCTTCTATACACCCACAGTGACTTGAGGAGAGACAGTGTTTGCATTCCAGCTTTGCTAATTGCACACCTTAAATTAGGGTAACTGCTTTTCTTTGTTTTTTGTGTGTGCAGTGCTGGGCTTTTGAGTACAATGCAGCAATTCCATTTTGTATGTCTGATTTTAGATATGTCATATCTATCGTTTTGATTTTAGTTTTTATCTTTTTGAGTTTAGTTTTAAAATTGGGAGGAAGCTGTAACAGAAAGGTGGGTGATCAGGGTAGTCATACCTCTGTTTTGAACAAGCATAGAAAAGCACAGGATCATACCAGATAAGCACAAAAAAATAAAGGAAAATATGTAATTACTTTTATTGATGTCTTTTTTCCTGAAATGCTGTTTTACTTCACTCCTTTGTTGTTCCCTATATTCTCTGAAATGCCTGTCTCTTATTCATCTTTATTTCTTCATGTTTTACAGTTGAAGAGAGATGAGAACTGAAAATGTGTTTGGAAGAGATCACAATAATCTGTGTCTAGTCCTGCACAGGCTATTTACAAGTCCTGTCTCAGTTGTCTTTATTGCACTTCCTTACACACTGCTGGGTTTCTCTTGAGTCGTAGTGGTGCTGAGGATGGTTTCCCAGCAAAATATGCTCAGTGCAGACAGCTGACAGCACACCATAATTCTGTTGAAAGTTCCCTCGTTCAGATCATGACTTTTCTAGAAAATCCAGAGTGGCTTTTCTAGTAAAGAATGTGAGGAGATGACAGCAGATGTGATTTTTAAGGGAAAAGCCAGGGCAACAGATTTTCCTCATTGTCGATTTTTAGATGAGGGTAACTTGCACATTTCCTGAATGAAAGAAAACATGAGCCAATATGTGAGGGTGCAGGAGAGATGTAGATGCCACCCAAGTGAGCAGAAACAAATCTCCTCTGCTGCTGGACCACATTTCTCAGGGTAGTTCTCAGTGCTGATTTTTTACCATCCATACCTTTATTACTGAGAGTTTTTGAGCTAAGTGCTGCATGGAAAAGGGCTTGTAAGTTTGGCCCTCTTAGCCATCTTGCCATATTTAGTTTCTGCAGCTTTAGGGAAATTAAACTTTGTATATTGCTTGACAAGATTAATTGGATTTTAGGAAAGTAACAGTTGAGTTTACATTAATGTTATCTTCCTGTCAAATTAATAGATTCCAAAGTGCTGCAAGCACCCAGATCCAAGGAAGAGAGTCACTTTATAAGCACTCGTACTAGATTTTGACAAGTTGCAGTTAATTTTTGAATTTTACTTTTTGCAACAGATTCTAGGAAGAATTTTGTGATATCCACTGAAAATTACAAGCAGCACAATATAGTGGCTGTGCTCTTGTGTCTTCTGTATTCTGGAGAGGTCAAAGGACTAAACCAATGCATAGTATGGATGTTCTCACCAGAAGAGACCTAGGGACAGTCCAGCATGGAAGCAGGGTGAATGGTCAGGAAAAGAAGGTATTGGATTGCAATGGGGAGTGAGAAAAATGAGCAATGTAAATGTAACTGGAGAATTCAGCACTGAGTGCATTCAATTTTCAATTGCCACAATAATAAACCAAACGGTAACAGTGAGTATGAAATGCAATTATAAATATCTGAAATAAAGTCAGCTAGGATAAAAATCAGATATGCTGTGAAGTCTATGGAACCTTGATTTTTCCACTCCATAATGGAGACACACCTACCAAATTTGTAACTATGACAGAGGAAACATTAGTTCATAGAACAAGTAATAGTTTTACCTTACTGACTTACCAGGCTTCCTAATTCATACAAAAGACAATAATACAAAGGGAAGATTTTAGGGTGTTGACTTTAAAAATACATCAATTTTTTTTAAATTTCAGAAAATCTGCTGAAAAGTGAGTCTAACTGTCCAGCCTCAGGTATCAGCTGAAATACATGGACTGTCAGGACAAAAAAGAAAATTTTTGAATAGCAAAAGAATGTTGTGGTTTCTGGTTAGCTCTGCACAAGCCATCGAGGATGAGTTGTTCCTTAGTAGCACGACAGATTATGTCATGAGCAAATACCCTGTGCAGGACAGAGATCATGTGTGATACAGAGGAACCACGGAATTACCTCAGGGTCCTGTGCTGCCGACCTGGGCCACTTGTCCAGGACTGGCAAAGTTGTGGAATTTAAAGGTTGACTTGCGTAAGGGTGGATTCTGATTGCAAACCTGTTCTGTTGGATAATTTGCACTGTAGAAAAACCTGTGAATATTTATTGGTGATTGCAATGTTCTGGAATCTGTAGGAGGATTCCTAGATTAGCTGCTTTTCAACCTAATTCCATTCTTTTGCAGGGTAGTTTGGGGTGACTGTGTTCCAGAAGAGTCAGGTGAAACTGGAGAGCACACAGGGAAGGTTTTGTGCCTTGCAAAAGTGTCTTTGTGGTTTGCTCAAGACTTTCCTCCCTAATTAAATGGGTGTCTTCCTTGACTTTGATCTTATGAGTCATTCATCTAGAAACTACTTACATTCTGCAAGACATCCCTGAATAAGTCTCTCAATTTATTTATATCTGTAAGATGATTTAACACCAAGTTAATGATTTAGGGACCTATCTGATTCCCAGGAAAGCCAGTCAGAGACTCTCACTTGTCCCCATCTAACCAACTGGGTATAATACCTACTTACATTTAAATACCGTTTACATTTCTACAAAAGAATTTATATTGCTTTCTAATACCTTGGATGCAGAGCTTTTTATAGATTACTACCCCATAAATCGTTAATCCTTACTTTTTAAGTTATCTTTCATTAGAAATGGAACAAAAACCAAAGCTACAAGTACAGACCTAAATCCTTCACATTTTGAGAAGTTCCAGATTCAGATACCTTGAACATAAACTTCATTCTGTGGCGTTGGATTTAGACTAAAGAGAAAATAAGCCTATTTTCAGGTTCCAATTTGAACATATGGTAAATTCTTAGGAAATTATTTGGCCTGATGGGTTTGTGACACTGGGAGAAGGTTGAAATCAGAAAAGGTAATTTCCTTGCTCTCTACTGAAAAGCAGTAAAATTGATTTGTTCCTGGTATTTTAGGGAGATTTGTTTCTAGAGACAGCAGGGAAAAGCTAATTCAGCCAAGAAAGTGTTCCTGTTTTCCAGGACAAATCTGTCTGTTTTTCTCTTACATTGTCATTGCCTTCAGCAGATGGGGAATTAGTGGCCAAGGAGCACAGGAACTGCTAAGAAATTCTGTCTTAGGCTTTGGAAATCTAACACGTGGAAAATTCACTCCTGACTTGGGAGCTGCTCAAGGTGGCACACGCCTGCCCCACGAGGGAATGTGGAAAGGTGCTCTGGGGAGTTTAGGAGCTGGGCACCAGCCCTCCTTGGCTGTGGTGTCACTGAGGCACCCAGTTCCTCAGGAGCTGCCTGGCAGGAGGGAGCTGAGCTGGGCTGGTGGGAGCATGGCTCGGGATGAGCACACAGGACAGAGGGACAATAATTCCTGCAAGGGCGTGGGGGGAACGTCTCGCCCTCGCCGAGGACAGCGCGGAGCCGCACCACCCACGAGGCATCGCTGGGATGATGACTTAATTGAAAAGAGTTGCTCAAGCATGTACCAGGCCTGGCACAGAGTAAGAAACTTTTGCTGCAGGTAATGTTTTAACAAGTTGTTTTCTTTTCTCTGTTGTCACCTGAACCAGAAGATTCAGGTGCCTGTTTATTGCGTAGATACACCTCAGGTTATGCACCAAGCCTGTTTTTTTCTTTCCTTTGTTTTGTTTCTTAAAGTGGTTGCATTTATGTGCTCAGGCCTCTTCAGCATGTCAGATCCCAAGTGGAACAAGAAATGGGAGGATGCAGCACAAAGCCACCAAGAGTACACAGGTGAGAGGTGGAGTGTTCTACTTCATTCCAGAGAACAGGAATCATATCTGGTCAGTCAAGCTTTTATTCCAGCTCCAATTTTTATAGAAAATATTTGCAGGAAAAATAAGCTTTCAAAGTTAGACTCCTAAATCTAAATTATGTGTAGTGATTTACAAGAATTGAAAGTCCAACTCTTTCTTATTCATTGTAACTTAAGGTTAAATGCAAAAAGGTACCATTAATATAAATGATATACACCAAAGTAAAAAGGAAAAATGACCTATCCTGACTGACAAATCCTTCTCTTTTGAAGACCCCTCTGCCTCTTTTTCTTTCCTCCAAAGAAGCAAATTGCAGCTTTTCTGGAAGAATAACTAAGTTAAGGTTTTTGGACAAAGAGGAGGGAACCAATTCCTATATCAAATCTCTTCAAACAACACTGAAGTTCCTAAGGATTGAATGGGCTGGAACTTGAGTGTTTTGGGTGATGTGCACTATGGCTCTCTCTGGTTATCTGGATGCTTGCAGACAGAAAAAATTTTACTCTGCTGCAGCAGCTCTGTTGCTGGTCTGGCTTTGCACAGGGACCTGTGACTGAGGAGAGGGTCGGTGCCTTTTGTACCACCTTCACTTTCCATCAGACTCCTGACAGCTCATGACTTGTGAAGTCTACAGGGAAGAGAATATTGCATTGTTTGTGGAGGCAGGTGAATAAAAGCTGTGGGAAACTGTCCAAAAGAAATTTGGGATCTTAATCAGATTCTCTGAGTTGTGAAACAAGGTGGCAACCAGGCTTTAGTATCTCTGCTCACAATCTGTGCCACTTCCAGACCTGATCTTACCCTGCCAGGTCAATAAAAGACACATTCTTGCCTTCCTGATGTCACCAGAGTTGACGCTGCCTCTCTCCTGGTTGCCCTGAGTGTGCCTTTAGTGAAAGGAAGGATTCATTTGGAACTTTGTAAAAACACCCCTTAGAGCACAGAGGCATTTATAATGGTTGCAGATACGCACAGGTGACCTCCTGTCAGAGACTGAACCCCTCTCTTTTCTTAGCAGTGCCCCAAGAAGAGATGATCAGCTGGCCCAATCAGCCCAGCCTGTACCATACACACTGTGGTGCTGGCATTGACAGAGATCCAGGAGATCCCAGCCCCTGGAATGTTGCCGTGTTTTCCATATGGGGAAAGAGAAGAAAAAATTTAAAGCAAATATCCTATTGTCCCTTCTCTACAGCTTGTCCAAAATGAAATCACAGACTTGTTTCCTTATGTAAGCACCCAACACTGTTTCATTTCAGTGACCTGGCAGCCTAACGCCCACCAAGCTGGCTCTCAGGTAGGGGTTAACTTCAGCCTAACCCCCTCTGTCCTAACCACTTTTGGGAAAGTTTAGCTCTGCTGAAAGCTTCTGGTGTTGAGTAGGGAGCCTGCAGCCATGCAATAAACCCCACTAAGCACAGGGACTGCAGGGGTCTGTTTGCAGCCCCTTGTGTGTTAAAGCTGCAAAGTCTCCAGGCACAGTCCAGTTGGATGTAAACAGCATTCCACTGCTGGGGTGGCAAACGATACCTTCCTCCCTGCTGGGCCTCAGGATGTAGCCAAAACTTGTTTACTCTGTAATTCAGAGTTCATTGTAATCTAAATAGGGATTTTTGCAATGCAAATAGGGCTGTACAGAATGTATTACATTTTATTTATCGCTACTGTTAATTATGACTATATAGCTTATCACTCATCACATAGCTTGGATTGCAAAACACAATGTTTCAAACACACTTTAACTCTCAGATCATGATCAGTAAAGAGAATATATTATACTTTTGCTATGCACTTTCCCCCACAGTATTTTACAATAGCCTGCATAAACTCAATTTTGAAGAAAAGGTTTCCAAGAAATGAAATAAAGAAATATCTTGATTCATGTGCAAAGGCAGTTTCTGATTGCAGAAAGTGGGCAGAGAAGGTGTCCTTTCATTTGTTTTCCTGGAGTGCCCAGTTGTCCTGGCTGTTACACATCTATAAGAGAGCCTGCTATTAACCCCAAAATTCTGAGTATTAGAAGAAGATCATCCCATAATAATCTAATGCTAAGATAAATAATTGCAGTTCAGTGTGGCTAGAACAGTCTGATGGACTCACTGCTCTTTAAAGGTGCTGAAACTAGAAGTGGAGCGCAGAGGTTCGGGAAAAACAATATTCAGTGAAGGAAGAGTCTCCTCTCTCCTTGGCCTGTAGGAGGTGATCTAGGTTTGCTTCTTCTCTAGTTTACACCTGTCATAAACTGATAATCATGCTCAATAAAAAATGAAATTAAAATACTGCCCAGTGAAGAGGAGTTAAGTGGTTAATGTTTGTTACATGTCCTGATGCTGGACCTTGACATTCTGACAACACCCACCATTCTGGAGGTGCCATTGCAGATAAATGATTCCCTGCAGCAGAGATAAAGTGCTAAATGCCTCACTCTTGTCCACGAGATACCATGACCCTTATGCCCCAAGAGGTTAGAAATCTTTTATTAGCTGATTACTGTTCTAAGTTAATGTAGCTAGGCTAGGTCTAAGAAGCTTGGTTCTGTGAGTTTTACTAAACCCTCCAGCTCTTCCTGTACCATCACTGCCTTTCAGAGGGCAGTGCAGCTGGGAATAGCAGCTCTGTCTTTCCAGAGAGAGCTGGAACCTCCTTCTCTCCAGCGAGGCTTTCAGGACCTGGCCAGGCAGAGCAAAGTTTGATCTACATTTGGCAATATCCCTGTGCTGGGAGGAAGGTGGATCTAGATGGCAGCTACAGATTTCATCCAGTCTCTGCATCTTCCTTTCAGCTCCTCAACCCCTGTAAGCCTGTGATGAGTGCTGGGGTGTTGTAGGTGTTACACTGCACTCATCACCCTCATATTTGAGATGATGGTTGGTCCTGCAAGGGCTGCAAAAGTGGCAGGAGATCCCAGTGCCTCTAAGTGCCTCTAAGTCAGGCAGCTAAGTTCCCATCCAGCCCATGCTCCTGGGTTCCTTCCCACAATAAATGAGCAAGAGGATTAAGTTGTGATGTGCTGCTGGATTTTGGCCTAAAATGATATTGAGGGCATGGCTGAAGAATATGAGTGGATTGAGGGGATGCTGCATCTTCTATGCTCCAGTGCCTAAAAGAGCTGCTGATTTTAGCTGAATTTTTCCACAATAAATTCTTTTTCAGCAATAAACTTACTGGTGAGGCTGGCCACCATAAGCGAGTCCTGGAGGAGGATGCAGAAATCAATGCAGATATTTGGCAAACTGGAATATCTGACAGTGTTGGAATTAACAAAGCTGGTTTAGCATTTCCCCTGCCAGTATCCACTCTTGTAAATAGGATTTTCGTTTTTGTTGATATAATTGCAATCAGCAAAATGTTTTGTAGAGTGAGAAGTTCTCTCTATAGCACTTTCTCTGACACCTGAAATTCAGAGTGGATGTGACGTATTGTTCTGCTTTGAGTTTCATTTAATTTGAACGTTATGATAATGCTGAAATAACAGGAGAGTGGTAGCAAGAACTCTGTATTTGAATATATTATCTTAGGTCTCATCAGCTGCAGAAGTTGCATTTACATAGACAGATGGTGGTGTAAGAGCCACCACTACTGCCTGTTCCATGATGTTAAGTAGTTTTTCAGTCTGTGCAAGAGGCAGTGCTTATTATGTTTGGAGTACTAGCAGCAACCTGTTTTGTTTATTCTTATATAATCAAAAAACCTCAACAACTCCAAGAACAGCACTCACTGTGGAGTAGCTGGCGTAAAGATGGAGGCAGTAAAACTGTCACATTTGAAAACGCCATTTGGAAGCTTCCACAATTTATTTTCTGAATGATTAGGGAGGCTGTCACAATGTAAAAGATTTGGAAGTGAGCTGTCCAATGTTCAAAGGTACACGGCCTGTCACAAGAGCAGTTCCACTGCAGGTAAATCCTTGGTGATGTAAACAGCTGTCAGCTCTCAATTAAGCAGGGATCACTCCGTGGCTTTGCCCTGCCTCTGAGATAAGGGAGCCTGCTTGTCTCCGTGCCAGAGCATCTACCTGTGCTCAGAGCTGCTCAGCAGATTGTGGTACCAGTTGTTTCCAATGCCCAAAGTACTGAGTGTTAGCAGGAAAGAAAAAGCCTGACACTTCTTCCTCTGCCTGAGGTGCATTGCTGTACAAGGGTCAGTGAAATCCCTCGTGGCTGAAGTGCAGGGCCCAGCCCAGCTCACATGGCTGCTGCCCAGGTGTGTCTGGCACCTGATGTCTCAAGGTTACTGTTGGTCATGGTAGCACCAAGCAGCATTTCATGCTCTTGGTTGAGAGGAGATTGCCTTGTCTTGCTCTGCTTTCTCCCTATGTTACATACCTAATGCAGACATGAACACAATGAAATATTTGCAACCATGTACATGCACACAGGACAGTCTGGGTTAAAACAAACTGAACAAGCTTTACAGTATTTTCTCCAGGAACCCAATTAAAAATGATGCTTTCCATCACAAAGATGCTATCAACCAAAAATCTTTATATTCCCAGGACAGATCATTAATGGTATTTCAATCAAAATTTGATTATAATAATCCTAACCTGTTTCATATAAGCCCTGCAAAACCTTTTATTTTTTTAAACTGGACAAAAATAATAACAATACCATCATCAAAAAAGTTAAAAAAATGTATTTGATATTGAGATAAACTCATTTCAGCAGAGACTATAGACTAGGGGCAAATGTTTTCTATAAAGCTGCTCTTTCTGAACACCAGGGTTTATGAAAGTCACATCCCCTAAATCTGTGGGTCTGTCTCGTTAATGTTTTATCTAATTTCAGTGTTTCTAGCATGTCAGAGGGTTGTGCTTTTTGGGAAGTTTCCAGTTGTCTGGTAGAAATCCAATTACTTTTTCATGGATGAAATCTGATCAAGATGGAAGATACTGCAATGAATGGAATTACCTTTTGGCTTTGATGAGCTGGTCTAAAACTGGGGAGAGAAGGAAAATTCTATTATGTATAATCTTTTCTCTCCAGTTTCTTCTTTTTACCTCTCCTCCACCCTTACACTTTTCTCTGGGCAATTGGCAAATCCATGAGTGCCAGTAATGTTGCACCTTGGCTGAACATTAAATGTATATTTTTGAACACAACCTCCTTGTCTTGCACCTCCTGTTGGCTCAGGGATTGTACTTGTTCTTGGAATATCCCAAGGGAAATCCCATGACTTTTCTCCCATTCACATGACCTAATGACAGTTTGTGCCGATTTTGCAACTTCTTTCTTTTAAAGTCTGAGTTTTGAAGTTTATGTATTATATTGGACTTTAGAGAACTTTAAGTCAGCTCACTTCTTTTAGCCCAGACATGAAAAACTTTACTGGAAATTCTGTGGTGTCCATGTAAATACTGAGGTGTAGTTGAGCAGTGGACATTTGCCTTAAAGACAGAATACAAACAATGAAAATACACCAACCTTTAGCCCACAGGCATTATCTGTGGTACCTCAGTAATAGATGTAATGCCTTGTGCAGAGTTCAAGGCTCTCATATTTAAAGACTGAGGGATTATCTTTTCCCACAGAGTTAAAAAGAAAATGTCGTAACTGAAGACAATATTATTTTTATTAGTTTAAAATGTGTTTTGAATAACCTGAACAAGTACAGAAAGCTCCCATGCATGCTAGTCAATACAGGATATTTTTATCTGCCATTGCAGTATATCCCACTTCTGTATTAACCATCTTGAGCAAAAATATGCCAGACCATTTGGGCCTTAGGATAATGATGTTGTGATTTATTGCACTCTGTGTTTCCATCCTGCAGCAATTACCAGAAGAGCTGATAATGGTCTGCAATTTGTTTTCCAGGACTGGGAATAGCTGCCAGCAAGAGCTGCTCTCAGGAAAAGGCAGTGGCTGTCTCACCTGCCCTGCTCAGCCAGTCCAGGGAGGACAGGTCAGCGGAACCCTTGGGAAAGCACAGCAAAGTGCCAGCCTGAGAAGAAGCTGATTCTTGTGAGGTACTGCTGTGGGACCCAACAGTGTAAAAACTGAATTTTTATTGACTTTCTATTAAAAATGTGAGGCCTGACTAAAAGAATGGGTAATGTATCAGTTTTTCTACCCTCCAGTTCACTCACATCAATTAAAGACGTGTCCTCTATTCCAAGAATCAAGCGACTCCACCCTGTTTTTAAAGAGCTCCCAGCTCTGGCTATTGGTGGAGGTTCTTTATATCAGAATTTACTGTAAGCATTTGCCATAGTTATATGAAATCTTTATAATCCATGGGGTTAGAGATGTTTCCTGTTTCAAACTGGTTTCTTGGTGACCCTGGTGTCAATGTATTGAGGCTCCACACACATTTTTCAGGACTTGATCCTGCCCAGCTCTGACAACACTTTGTCAGCTGATGAGAGATGAGACCCTGTGGATCTCAGTACAAAGGACAAATATTCATCTTCAAATATAAGATGATTTCATACTTATTGAAAGTTTTTGGGTTTCCATTTCTATCAGCGAGGTTGGTTTAGTTCTCTTTAATAGGAAAGGGATTGTATACTACAGAAAGGTAGTTTGACAGAAGATGTCATAGCCTAGGTCTTGGTAAATGTGTGGAGTAAGATTTTAGTACTTAATGAACTGAGAACACCAAGTGATACACAAATATTTTGCAGACTGAAATAAAACTTTTTGGTTTCTCTAAGAAAAAGAAAAAGTTGATCTCTATATTATCATTGGAGAATGAAGCTGATTTTTAAAAAAAACCACTGTATTTGACTAAGCCTGTATTCTGCCTCCTCTTCTGATGGTTCTCCTTGTGTGTTTAGACTCTACTGTGTTCAGCACCTGGTATTTTTCATGAGCAGTCATACAGGTAGCAGTCTGCTACTGAAGCATAATAAATACTATTTGATCCTAACTCCTTTAGTCTTGGTATTCAAAGTTTTAGAATTGTGAAATGAACTAATACTGTGCTTTATTCAAAGGAGAACAATTAAATGGTTTACCCTGCTCACAATAACTACTTTCCTGTAACATGTCTGGAAGGAAAGAAAGAATCCTATTGACATTGCCACTGGTGAAAGTCAGAACGTAAGGGTCTGGGTCACATCCAGTAACAGAGCTAAATCCAGTCCTGTGTCAAGATGATGCAACCACAGGTAAGAAAAGACTCTCCACTACCACTTATTTTTTCTCTCTCCTTTCTTTTGCACTCCTGTTTGTGAGAGTTCTTCCCTGAATTGTCCAAAGTCAGTGGAATTCCCAACAAGTTTTCAGCAAGAACAGGAATAACAGAGTGCAGGCTCTTTAATGCACTTTCAATTTGGCAAGGAGGTATAAGTATTTTCCCACCATTCTTCACCCCATTAGCAGCAGCAGCAGCTCTTTTTTTTTTACCTTTTTTTTTTCTCCCATCTCATTTTGCTCCAACACTTCTGAAGGGTTATACTGAAGTCACTCTTCAGTGAGTAACCAAAATAATCAGGTATTAATTACAGCTAAAGAACAAGGTCCAAAGCATGATTCACTATAATTCTTCAGTTCACCTAGAGTAAATAGGACCTTATCTGTGGGGCTGCCTAGGTTTTTTACCTCAGTGATATGTGGAAACTATAGCTCAAGATCTTGGAGGAAACTTTGAACCCACTACACCAGTTTGAACAGGTTTGTGGCCTTTGGCTTTTTAATCTTTGCCTTGGTTCACTGTAAGATTTGAATGATTGCCAAGTATTGTAAAAGCCTGGAAATTGGATATTAATCTTGAAACTCTTATTTAGATTCTTTTCCCAAGGAAGATGTTGCACAATGAACATTGCCCATCCATCTGGTCATGGGAGAATGTTTTCCACTTTTGTTTAAACTCTTAATGAGAATGGAAGAAACTCATCACTGCAAGAATAGACACTGAAGCTGCAAAACAATATGGAGATGTCATTGTTTAAATGACTGTATGGTTATTTTCATTAGTTATATGGCTTTGCACTCATGGTAAACCTTTTCAGAAAAAATATCAAAATGTTTTGTAAATGATAATTCACAAAGCAAATACTTTTATTTTTGTGTCCTCACAGAATAATTTGTGCTTGAGATTGCAATATTTAAGTGCCCCTACTGGACTAACAGAAAAAAATTAACCTCTTGTACATTATTTTATTCACTATAACTCTCTTGAGAAAGTAGTGATTTGAATAATGGTTTCATTTTAGTTGTGAATAGATATATATTAGTACTTCTATAATTTCTATGGAAGTACACTGGAATTAGGAGTACTTCATAAAAAGAAGTCTTTTCATGTTGGAAGTTCAGCTTATAATTCACATAATGGTTTTGAAAACTCTACCTTGCATAGCAACCTTTCAGTCTTTTGCCCACATAATTCCTATTGTTTTAGGAACTCCAGCCAGTGCTCAGTTGATACGAAACCCAGAGAAATGGACCAAGTTAGTAATAGATGGGGTTATTCCCATGTATGTATGCAAATATAAACAATACTTAGGATTTATGCCAGGTAGTGTTTTTTAGCTTCAGCTGTAATATATGAAGAAAGTGGGTAGTATAACCATACCATGGTTATTTCATTAAGTGTCTTTTCTGTGCATTTATTTGATAAAAGGTGGTGCTTCTGTTCATCCATGGAAAAAGGCAGTATCCAGAGCTTCTCAAGGACTCTGTAGGCCTTGAACTTTTTCCTGCTCTAAGGAAAATAACATCAATTTTTCTTTCTGGGAGATTTTAAGATCTGAAGTGAGCTGTTGCTGATTCCAATGCATTGAGGTTGGGACCAAGGCAGGCCCTGATCTATGAGGAGGTCAGGCAAAAAACCTGAGGTAACTCATAACTTGGGTGAGCAGACCAAAAGGAAAGAGTCAAGCAAGGAAGCCTGTGTATTTCTTAAAGGTGGTGTTTTCATCAAGTGCAAATCAGGTAAGTACAGTACAGTTAGGATTTGTTACTTGATTTCTTGAACCTGTGCTGATTTAGCCTGGTTTTGGTCTGACCCTCTGCTCGTGACATGATTACAAAGAGCAAACTCTATTTGCAAGTCTAATAATGTGGCTGAAACTGGTAATTACTATACATACTTCTAGAAGATCTATAATATAATTAGCAGCTGCTTTGAGTTGCAAAATTACAATAAGAGAAGATTTATGTGCTTCCCTTTAACTTAAGCATGGTTTACTTCGATAAATACAATTCTGAGATAAGAATAAATGCATATTGCATTGGGCAATCTTCCCTGTGACACTGAGATATGTATTACCTCTTTGCTCCAATTATCCAAAATGATGTTGCTTTCCCTTTTTCCCTGCTTTGATTACCTTTTCAAGTGCTCTGTACCACCCTTGCCAAAGGGGTGCAATTATCCCTACAGGTTAAACCTCCTGACTTTGGGTGGAGGAGTTGTGCAAACGCGTTGCCATTGTGGCTGCTCAGTGAATCAAACTTTCTGCCCTTTCATAACTTCTTTCACTGGGAGTCCCACCTGAGAGTCTGAAGAAGCCTTGGTGATTTGGGTAGAAATATGACTGAAGCCAGGGAGCCAGAAAGCTGTTCCTGCCCTGGTCTGCCTGGTCCATCACCACTGCTGTGCTGCCTAAGATTTCTGATTTGCCTCCTTCGATTCTGGATGTTCTAGTGCAGTCAGTGTCCCCCAGATGCAACTGTCAGCCTTTAGACAATTATTTACCACTTCTCTAGAACTTCATTTAGAAGAAGCTGACCTGAAGTAGTGAATGAACTGTGGCCAGGGCCTTCTTAGGCTTTGAAACTTAAGGCAGGAGTCTTGCTGGCAACAGGTCCAGCTGTTTATATCTCAGAAGCTCAGAGGATTCTCAGTTCTTAAAAGCGAGCTCCACCACGGGGAGTTCTTCCTGACACAGCCTTAACAAAAAGAAGTGTGAGAATGCTTTCACCAGAATTTCATCTCTTTCAGGCATTGTTTCTCCAGTGGGACCAATGACTTAAGTTCTTCTGCTGAGGGTTGTGACTGCAGAGCTCATTCCAAGGGTCTAAGCTCTATTGAGGGTCTTCCTTGCTTTCCACTCATGTGTAATATGGTGAAGATAAATTTTTCTGCTGCCTTTAAAGTCCTCTGTGCTCAGAAGGGATTAAGATTTAAACCTTCTGCTGCCCCCTCAAAGAAGGTGAACATCAAAACAGCCTTGTGACAGAAAGTGTGACTGAAGCTAATAAAAACCTGTTCTTTTGAAACATCCTTGTTACTGCATGAGGAGCACTTCTGTAACCTGCCAGCCTTCAGTTCCCTCATACTGCCGTGGTGCAGTTCACTGATTAGAGACAATTCTAGATGCACGTGTGATAAACTCTTTGTTGAGCCTCTGATGTGTGCATGGCTGTGCTTTCCTGAAATGGGGAAGCACAGACTACGTGCTGTGCAGCACTGCTCACCTCGCTGAGGTAACAGCCAAAACGCCAAAAAAAGATTATGACAATAATAATGATGATGATAATGATAAAAATAAAATGACGTCCTTGGAAAATCTCTCGTGTTACCTTGGCTTAGCCTGAGTAACTTATGGAAAAACTCATGGTTCCCAAATCTTGAATTGGGAAAGAAATTCCCAGATGGCAAAATTAGAGGTGTAGTTATAATTTATTTAACAGTGGAGTGGGTTTTTGGAGGTAAAAGAGGAATTGCTTCAGATTTAAACATTAAAGTTTCCTGAAGCACAGAGTGAGTGAATTGATGATAATGTGGAGCTCTGGGTTTGACTCTTCATGAATGTGTCCCTATTGCCAGAATTTCAGTCGCAATCCAGAAAGATTTTAACTATTTTTTTGGAGAGGGATTAGACCCAATGAAAGCTTTTCTGCTGATTTTGGTACAATTTTGAAAAAATCTCAAATGGTAATAAGCTTTAACCAGTGTATTTTCTAGTTCACTCTTGTAGTAGTAGCACTGCTCGCCCTAAAAATTGCACGATGATCTGGGACTTCATCCAACTCAACTGAAGTCTTTCCACTCAAATAGAATCCTTGGTGAGAAAAATTAGAGGTGATTCCTCAGTAAATACAATACATTGTCTGTGATGGGTCTTGCAGTTACTCCTGCATTTATTCCAAAGCATGATACAGGATGTTTAGGAGAACTGCACAGTATTACAGGCCTTTGTTTGAATTAATTCCTTTTTATTTTGCAGATTTTTTTTTTTAACATAAAAAGAAGAGGAGGAAATTTATGAAAATGCAGAGCGTGTCAACATAGTTCAATTTCTCAACTTGTCATCTTGTCTCAGTTCTAACTGGAAGAGCCTGAAGAAGGCCCTATGGCCAACTTGTCAGCTCTAATCTCCCCTTCTACTCTTAGCAGATATTTTATTAACACTTTTTAAGACTATTTTTTATTTGTTTTGCAGTCTACATGCTGAGGCAGCAGCCAGTTTGGTTTTCTTCATCTTTCTCTCTTGCTCTCTGCAGCCTGAGAGAGAGAGGTTGGCTCTTCTGCCATCAGAGTCCACAAATCACAGCAAAAGGGATTGTTGCAGTTTTCATAAATGTGGTGTTACTTGAAAATTATAGACTGCAACTGCTTATTGCAGTTCTGTGCAATGGCTGTAAATTGGGCCCTGTATCTTTCTGGTGACAGTCATTCCCGCAACAGGCCTTTTAGGAAATTGGAAGGGAAATTAAACAAGAGCAAGGGGTAGCCTTCCTTTTATCTTTGACATGCCTTCCTGAAATCCTTATCTATCATATTCAGGCAGAGATGCTGCTGAAATGGTGGTGGATTTAGATGTTGTCTGAAGCTACAGACTGCTGATCCTGCATGCTCTTTGAAGCAGGCCTGTTGACGGGGTCTAGATACACATAAATTTTATGAATGATGGACCATGATGACATGGCACCAGTGGAATATATTCTTTCTCCATTTTCACTGTCCATTCATTTAAAAATCAGCTTTCTCAAAGCCACTGTGGCCATAGGTAGGGAACTGTTTGCAGAGAACATTGAGTGGTCAGTAAAGGGAAGGCTACAAAGGTGACTTTATTTCTCTTGCCGAGGGGATAAAGATGAGTGCACTCAATGTTCTGTTGTCCTCTTTTTTTATTTTTTTTTTAGCTATCTGGACTGTCAATTGAAGTATGCAGGAGTAAACAAGCCTACCTGTTTGGTTGCTCATTCCTTGCAGGATGTGTATGGAGGTGTGGACAGCTTTGTCTCTCATCCACTGGCCTGACTGCCTGAGCCAGCACAAAGGATGGCAGGTAGTGTATAGAAAACTAATATAATCTACTGTTTTATATAGGTATATATAATATCTAAACTAATAACTACATAATACCATACAAGGAAGGAAACTGTAAATGCAAGGTGGTTTCTGAGACTCAGAGCCTTCTTGAGGTGATGCACGTTACTGCCCTGTGTGCTGGGATGTGCCCAGTCCTAATCCAGCCCCGAAGCCCTGGCCTTCCTTCAAGTTTGGTTTGATGGGAAGGGCTCCTCACCTAACCTTACCTTTCTCTTCACCGCTGAGCTTGCCTGAAGTGAACTCTGTGTTGACACTCGTGCAGGCAAAAAGTCTGGAAAGAAAAGGCCTTTTTTATATCTGTTCTACAGAAGAAGAACACATGTTAATTCTGGCCATGGCAGATCCTCTAGGCCCACACCTCTGACACACCCAATATAAAGATAGTTTAAACAAGCACTTGCCCTTGAGGATGGGAGGGATGCTCAGTTTTATCACCTCACCACACCCCAGTCCTGGTTCCTCCAGGCCCTATTAGAACAGCCAGGTTCATTCCCTGTGTGCGGGAAGTGCTGAGGTTTGTGTCCCTCAGCAATCACCTGCTCCAGGGTGCTCTGTGCTGGAAGAAAAGGGTCAGGTACAAAAACACCTTTTTGCACAGGTTGGGGGGAATTGGTCAGTGCTAGGGAATGATGGATTTAACAGCCTCACACATCTCAAACCAAGCCAGAAATCCGGCCTCAAGACACCTGTGCCTCTGCAGCTCTGCTGGTGCCAGTGGGACAGAGCCTCACCTGAAGCCAGCAGGGCAAACCCCAGACACGCCCGGTGGGAGCTGGCACCAGCCCATGGCTGTTCTCACCCTCTGCCAGGGCAAAGCCCAGAGTGCTCTCTGTGCCATGTTTAAAGGAGCATGGGCAAATTACAAGGCAGTTAAACCCAGTGATCTCCTTATCTTTGCTATTAGCGTTACTTTCGATTATTCTGAATGATGGCAAGAAACCAGATTTGCTTTTGATCTGTAATACCGTGTGTTTACTTTTCACTAAGCCCAAACAAGGAAAACCTATAACTCTCTTTCACTTTTGTCTATCCCCTATTTGTTTTCATGTACGAGCACAGTGCTTCAATGTTCAGGCTGTAGATGATGCCAAGGAAAATTGAAGTCTCAACCAAGAAGCTGCTTTCACTGGAATTTAGAAAAATAAATACAGAGAGCTTTCTGTTGCTCATTTTATTTCATTTTCAATAAATCTAAATTTTGGGTCAACTTAACCTGACAGTGTTTATCTAAATAAAAATGCAATGGTTATGGGAATGAGAGTTAGCCCTTAAATCAGAGGAGGCTGAGACTTTGATTAGTGTTTGGCTAGGAAGAAGGCAAGTGTCTAAAGAAAGAGGATTTGAAGACCTTGCCATGTTCCACTGAAGTGGGTATAAATTTTATCTGTACCTTTGAAGCAAGTACAATCAGACTCTAAATTAGTGATTCTGCATTACTTAATAACTCTTACTCAAATCTAGTGCTTCTGGCTAACTTCAGTTTTTAGCTGGAGAGCTAACTGGAGGGGTTATTTGGAGTTGCCTTAAACCTATATACTACTAAATGATTTACTGGATATTTAGATACCTATAATGCTGGAATTAGACCTACTGGGATATAAATCCCTGAAGCTCACAAGCAGTTAAATAATGACTAAACGGAAAAAGAAAAACCCATCTAATCCTTTCCACGCTAAGGTATATAATAACACAAAATTGGAAAAATCCGTCTTCCACACCAAATAGAGTGATTACAAATGAAGGCAAGAGCATTATCCAAAAATATTGGAAGCTAGAGAAGTACTGTGATCAAATAGAACAACAAACAATTCCTGAAAGAAAGGGAAACTACACAAATATTTACGTATGTATTTTACAGGATCTGCACAGACACTAAGTTCCTTCTGTACACGCTTTTATCAAAATTCTTAGCCAACTAAATTCCATATGTTTATTGCAAAGTTTTCCTCTTTCTTTGCCAGGAGGGCATATCCAAACCCTTCATGAGACTGAAATCATGGGCTGGATTTGCTAAGGGCTGTGAAACTTTTTCTGCCTTTTTGGGAGCAAATATGGACTGGATTGCTGAGATGGCATTTTAGCAGCCTGCCTTCAAAGCCTACTGTAGACAGGAGAAAGCTGCCTTAGGACTCCTGCAGCACAGGAACCAGGCCCTGTGAGCATCCTTGCTGTGTGTTTTCCACTCCCTCTGGATTGGTAATACAGTTCTCACTGTAGACAGCCAAACTTAGGAGCAACATCCACAGTTCTTGTTGCATTGTTCCAGAAAAATTGGTTTTGAAGGACCTCATTTTGGTTCAGTGCTAATCCAAAATACCCCACAATGCTGAAGAAATGAGGAAAATAAGTTTAAGCTTATAGAATGGAGCTTTGCACAGCTATTGCTGAAAGGGGCCAGCAGTGTTCATTTGATGGAGTGAGTGAGGCTGAGTGCATGGGAGCATCTCTTGAGTTGAGGGGTTACTGTGTGCACTGCAGGGATCCTGTGGGAAAGGAAGTTAGTTACACACTTCCATCCTCATTCCCAAGGTGTTTCTGGCAGGAGCCAACTGCTGAACTGACTGTGGTGCTTCCAGCACCTTGTCTGGTCATTCTGAAATGGATTTCACAAATATTTCGTGTGTGCCAGGTGGGCTGATGGAGATGAGGTGAACTCTAAGAATTGATTCTACCCTTGCTCTGCTACAGAACTTCATCACCTTAATATTGCACAAGTTCATCTGCGTCCTGCAGTGCTGGTGCTAAGAAATGAGGAGCAATTCCCTCAATAAGGTGACTTGCATGTGACTAATGACAAATACTGCAGGGTTTGGCCCTGCATCTCTTCTGTAGAAATGTAATTTTGTACAAATAGTCCCATTCATGTGCAACCACTGGATGTATTACTTTGATCATTTGACAAAACGAGCAGAGGCAGGTAATTAGCTTTGGTCATTAGGTGTTTGCCCAGTATTCACAAGCAAGAGTGGATCATGGTTACTCTGCCTCTGGGGTTATTTGTTTGCATAATTTCCTTTGTTCAGTAACAATGTGTGATCCAGACCTTGGGGAAGAATCATATAATCCTTTTATGGTGGAATCTGTATGTTTACAGTTTGTGTGAATGTATTTGTGGCCAGTCTCTGCCCACTGACCAGGCTGTGTTCCCATGCAGGAGAACCAGTGGGCACCTGTGCATTTCAGGTGGAAGCAAGAGGCCTTGGGCAAATGTGATATGCTGGAGTCATGTCTTTCCCAAACTGCTCCAAATCTCAAGGCTGTTTTCTGTGCTTTGCCTTTCAACATATGATTTATGTTAGTGAGCTGTGGAGGCAGTGGTTCCCTTGGTGGATTTTATTCCACAGTGGGAGTTATTGAAACGAGGAAGTGACAGAGGTCACGGGCCAGTTTCTCACGTGCAGCACTGCCTGTCCTTCCCCCGGCTCCTCAGCATCAGGCATTGGGGACTGGCTCTTTGATGAGCCTCAGGATACAAAGCAAAGCCATCAGCTTTTCTGAAACTTGCTACTAGGTCAAAAGAGCTTCCTTAGAGGTTTGTGTTTTCTTGGAGATGCACACTTTAAGAGCTCCTCCAAAAATTCCAGTGAGAGCAGAAACAGATAAATGTTAAAGCTTCCTTTGCATTCCACAAGAGGTCCCAGCTGATCTTTCTCTTCCAGCAGTAACCCTGGGGCAGAAGGCAATGCTTTTTATTTCCTCTCACACCCTGCAAAACAAAACCTTAATAAGGCTTGACACAGTTGTCCTTCTCCAGGTGTAGTGTGGGGGCTTCCCTAAAAATCTCTCTGGATGCAGGGTTGCCTGAGACGTTCTAAACACTTTGGCTGAAATTCTGTTTGAAGTTTTGTCATAGGGTTTTGCATGTGTATGAATTTTGACCACAGTTTCTATTTCACCTGGTTTTTAAGGCCAGAAGGAACCATTGTAATCATCTTGGCTGAGTCTCATAAGCCAGAGGGTTTTGCTTAGAGATTGCTGCGTGAAGCTTGTGGTAGAGCTTGAACACATTGTTTAGAAAAGGCATTCAATCTTGATTTAAAAACTCAAATGACTGGGAGTTTGTCCTGGATAGTTACTACCTACCCTGGCTTTTAGTTTTCTGAGTCACAGAATTTAGGCTGTACAAGAAAAGGAAGCAAAATATAGCAATGACTCCCTTCACAACCTAAGCCTCAGATGAGACTAAAAATTGAGTATATTGAGATTTATGTTTTACAAATCCGTACACAAGTAGTTTCAGAATTTCAGAGAAATACACATTAAAAGATTCCTGGAGAGTTGCAGTTTTTCTTTACAATATTTGTAGTGAGCTTCCCTATATGTTTTAAACACCATCATTTTTATGGCAGTTGAAGTGTTTATTTATGTACTAGGAGGCTTGATTCTAGGAGATAGAGAGGTTGGAAAAAGGATGCTGTTGAGCAAGCCAACAGAGAACTAAGAGTTGACAATTTGCTTTCAAAGAAAAAGAGTGTTCCATGTGCTGAAAAAGTGTCTGGGCCTGTGTTGATTGTGCTGCAGTCAAACTGTGCCTGATTGGACCTGTAGCCTTGTGTTCCAGCCCAGCTCCTGTGAGTTTGTCCTGGTTTGCTGAGTTCATTGCATTCATTTCTGTGTTGGTAAATATATTCGGATTTCTTGCCTCACCCTGAGCTTGTTTGTTCAGTATAGGAGCACAGGGCACGAGCTGCTCAGGGGTGACCTCAACCTTTGCTGGCCTCTTGGCAAGTGTTTTGGGAAGGTCCAGCTGCAGGCAACACCAACTTTGGCCTTCCTTGTTAAGTTGGATCATTGCAGGAGCATTTCCTTTGGTGTCAGGGAGTGCTGAAGGTTCCTTGAGAACCATTCTGGCTCTGAGCCATGAGAACACTACTGTGAGAGTCAAGGACAAACAGAGGGCAGGGTACCAAAAGTTATGTAACATTAGACAAGTCCAGGTTAAGGTCCTGTGATAATGAAATAAGGGTTGTTCATAGGAGCAATCATTTTCTTGGTTGGTTTTTTCTTTTTGGTTTTGGTTTTTGTTTTTGTTTTGTTGTGTATGGGGGTTTGTTTGTTTGTGGTTTTTAGTTTTTCTTTCATATTCTCATATCAAGCTCAGAAAGGAAGTCTCTGCTAACAAGCATGGGGAAGCAAATATTACCAGCTGAAGGCCAAGTTAATAAATAGTTGCCTATTTATTTAAGACTTTGCTTGTGGATGAGAAGAATAGCTGCATCAAGAGTTGATTAGGCATTAATATCTGTAACAGCCATTAAACGACTGGGAACTTGTAAATGGGGTAACTGGTATAGAACTGGCTGGGTGCTGTTTGACTTCAACAAACCTTAAAGAACCAGGAAGTGATCGGGAGCAAAAAGGTGTTCTGCAGGTGCTGCTAATGCCTCTCCTCTGCTTTTTTTGTCCAGATGAAATTTTTAGTCCAGATGAAACTAGATGAAAATGACTTTCATACTGAAAAATGGAACACCTTTGACTATCCAAACTTAAAGTGGATTCAAATGTTTCATAGTCAATAAGTTAAAGATTTAATCTTTTGCAGGTTTATCTATCACCTAAACATCCGATCTTTCAATGTTTAACTGATATTTGGACTATAATGTTTCTATGTCTTTAACGAGGAGCATTTTATATGTTATATAAGGTACTTGTTTTTAAAATGTTTTCATTTGCTAATACAATTGTTCTCTATACTTACATGAGAAAATATCTGAATCACCACACGATGCTAGGTAATTTTTAATTATATGTAAATGTTAATATAGTTCATACATACATAAGTACACAATGAAGTCCCTAGGAGAGTGAAACATTAACCACAGCTGAGTGGTGAGAACGAGAACGGCGCTCCTCATGTGGAAACGAGAAATCAGAGGGACAAATCCTCCTTCTCTGCATTTAATTTCAGGATTGAAGTGTGTCCCAGAGGATGTAGGAATGGGATTTCGTTGCCTTGCCCAGTGTTCTCTCTGGCAATAGGTGTCCCCATGTTCCAAGCAGAAGTGCCATGGTTGGCAGTGCCATTGCTGGGGTCGTGTCTGGGGTCTGAGCTGCAGCTCTGCAGGTGCTGCTCGCTCTGGCCCATTCACATCACAGCCAGTGAGAACTTTCTCAAGGCTCCAATTATTTCCATCTGGTAAGGGAAGGATGCGTTTGACACAGGTGTCTGTTGGCCTTTTCAACTCTCAGTGGCCTCTCTCCAACTGGCTCAATGATGGGACTGTCCACAGAGGGAAGGGGAAACATCGCTGTGTGCACATTTCCTTTCAGAGAAAATCTTTGTGCTGTGAAGAGCCTGAGATATTTCAGCATGCTTTGGATTGATTTTTTAGAGAAAAGGTTTGATGCACGTTATTTGCTGCCCATTTTATCTTGAACAGTCTGGAAGAGATGGTTACCATATCCTGTAAACTCTTAACTCAGTACTCCCAAAGCAATGTCCTCTCTTTTTTAAATTGTAAACTGAAGAGAACCCAGCATGCTCTAGCTTTGCTTCTCAAGTTTTGCCCTTTCATTTATTTTTTTTCCTAACAGGCACAAGCCTTAAGCACAGGTGGCTGCTGTGGCTTTTTATTTCTGATGATAGCTATTGACCTGCCAACTGGGTATTCTCTTGGTAATAGTAAACAGGTTCCTAATGGCTAAACTTTCTTCCATTTAAATTCTGAAGTCCAAAAATAATCTAGTTTTTTATTAACCAGGGAACATATTATTAAACACGTACATCATTTTTACCAGACTCTACCTCTGTAAACCTAAGTAGTTTTAAGTCAATGTTTTAGGGTTTTATTGTTTTGATTTTATTTTTTTTTTTATATTTTGGGATAGGCTTCCAAACAATGGAAATTAAAAAGTAAATTTAATGATTTGTGTGTAAGTAGGAGGCCTGGGAGCTAGAAGCCATACACAATTTTGACAGTGTGTTTGAAGCTACGTGAGAAAGAGCATCTGTCTGACGAGTAGCAGACTCCTTGCTGGTTATGACAGCCTCAGAATCAATAGGTGATTTCAAGGAGTGTACTTGTTTGGATTATCTTGTTTTGTATGAGTTATGACACCTATTTTTTTTTTTTGCTATTTACATAACTAGTTTAAATTGTAAAAATCCATTTTACTTTCTCAGCTGTTAAAAAAAAGGTGAGACTTTCCTGAGTTAACTGATTATGAAAATATCAGAGCCTTTCCTATGCTAATGTGGTGTGGGCAGAACCCCTCCTGGTACAGCCAAACCATATGGAATTTATATCTCAGTCGGTACACGGGAAAATGAGGTTATTTACTCCAGGATATGGTAATGCTCTCATTGACTCTCTGAATCTTTGTGAATGAGTGTGAGAGCTGGGGGAACTGACAGGCTGCTGTCACAGGCTCGGCCCAAGCGCCATCCAGCAGGCTCTGGTCAAGCTCCTGCACACGCTGCTCTGCCAAAGGACTTCAGCCTTCACCTACAACATCCTTGTTTTTCCATTACTGAGATTTCCCAAACATACAGAGCCAAAGGGACATATTGACACATGCCTGCGTGCCAGAAGGCACAGCTTGTCTCAGTGACCAGGAAACACGCTCGTTTTTTAACAATGGATGGAGCTCTCTGCGTTTGTTTTTCACCTGAGTTAATCTTGGCCACCTTGCTTGGATCATTTAGGTCACCTAATATGTTATGTAAGTGAACTGTAGCTGGCCAGTATGTCCATATTTCCCTTTCCCACAATAATGGGAAAAGGCAGCTTTAGTTTTCCTCCTCTTGTCTCATTTGGATGTCCTGTCCTATTGTGCGCTTCCAGAAAAATCTCTGGTTTCAGCATTGATGTTCCAACTCATCTGGAGTTTTGCCTGGCTAAAAATCCATGTGTCACTACAGTCAGTAACTCCCATTGGCATGGCTGCTGCTTCTTTTCAGCAAAATTGTAATTTCCTTCTTTTTTTTTCACAATATATTTCTACTCTGCCTTGAAGGATGCATATTTGTATGCCTTTCTACTTATCCAAACAAAAAAAAAAAAATCAAAATGGGATTTTCTGGATTGCTTATTTCTTGAAACTATCCATGGCCATAAATGGGTAGTCTCAGTGGAGGAGGTGACAGAATTCTCCAGAGCAGATAGTGCTAAATGGCATGAAGATAAAGTGGCCTAATCTAAAAATGTGGCCTGCCCAAATTATGGTTGTGTTTTTATTTATCTTTTAATAGGTTATATATTTATAGGTAATAGTTTTTTTATTTATCTGGTAATAGTGAGAGAAGACTGCTTACTCTAAAATATTTCCTTATTTTCCTGGATAGTTATAATGTATTTGGAAATTTTCCTTATTCTTCTTCAAGGGATAAACTTGAATATTGTAATGTTTTAGTCATTTGTGATATACAGTCCCCTCTCGGTACATATAAAAGTTAAAAAGCGTATTTCTGCTTTTTTAGTATAAACACAAACTTCTAAATCCACATGAGCTTTTCTCATGAATAATGAAAACTGAACCCAATGGGAAGAAGTAGAAGAGAGAGAAAACATGGATGTAATTGGTTCAGGGGTGGGAGAGCAGTGCCAGGGAAGGGGCTGCTGCAGGTGTCCCTGTAGCAGGGCTCTTCCTCCTGGAGCCATCCTGCACATAACACAATTTTTTCACTGCTTCTCTTGCAGGAGTCGTGCTGGGGGGCCCTCACAGCTGACTTGAGGAGAGCAAACGTGGTGTTGGGTTCCACCTTTGCACTCAGTGTGGAATTTGGGAGCTCTGTGGGGCACCCAGTGCTGCTCGTTAGCCTGGCCTCACATCTCAGCAGCAGCCTGGCCAAACCTCTGCTCTTCGTGCCTCTGCTGTGCCCCAGACACCACAGGCACAAGTGATTTTGGGTAAGTCTGTACTGAAGTTTGATTTAATAAATCCCTCTAATAAGTGCAACAAAGGAACAGAAAAGATCCCTTTGGTGGCTGAGCCAGCTTAAACGAGCAGAATGCTTCCTAATTAACAAACCAGTGGTTCAGTTCACTTGCTTGGCTTTCTGTGAAGTGAAAAATACCTTTAAAGCATTCAAAGGCATCTTTGTTTTAAAGGAGCAGAGCAATGCTGCTCCATCCACTGACCACCACCCCTGATCCTAAGGCCACGCAGCCCCAGGTCACTCTCACAAAGTGGTTGCCAATATTTTCTCAGCAAAGTCTCTATTGATTGCATAAATACAGTACAGTACCCATGAGGTAGTGTTGACCTGTCACATAGTAAAGATGTGGCAAGCCCCATAATTCATTACCAGTTGGAAATAGAACATCATTGGAGAGATAAGGATAACAATGACTTTCCATCCAATGATAAATTACTAGCAGCTGCATTATTTTCCCTCACTTATATATGGCTCTCTTTATTGAATTTAGCTTGAGATAAATAAATGATCTGCCAGGAGCCTGGTTAATATTACTTCTCTGGGACCCATTTCAGGCCCAACTAGGCTTTTGCTGATAATATCTTTAAGCTTTTCAGTAGGGAGAGACATAACATTTGTTTCTGACAAGAACCCTATGTCGCCTTATCTGTTTCATTTGAGAGGCCGTCGACCTCAGCTTCTTTAGTTAAAATGAGAGCTTTACTGTAGAGGCTAAGTTCTTGAACTTGACTCTCTTCTTACAATGAGATTATATGTCCTGGTTGTAAATTTGAAGCCACACATGATATACTGTTATTCTTAGCATTTCCTGTTGATCACAGGGTGATATTGATTGGCCCCTGCTTTTGAATCATTCTCTGATTTGTTTGGAAAGGAATTACACGTCTTTTTTTTATTATTATTATTTTTCACCTCATAATAATATGTGAGCTTGTTGATGCACACTCATATTTAACTTCAGGTATTTGTTCCATTTGCAAATGACAGTGGGGTTTTTTTCACAACCTCTCCCTCCTCCTTCCAGCTTAGGAAAGACATCTTAACAAACATAAACACTAAGTTAAAAATAAAAAAAGCCAGTCTAAGAACAAAAGATTAACTCTTTCTGTGAATCAAGATGCCAAAGGAGGCAGTTGAAGCCCCATAATTATTTTTGTTATCGTTAATAATTCCTGTATTGCTCCAGTGATCCTGGCTTTGCAGGTTCCACTGGAAAATTTGAAGCAGGGAGGGATGGAGTGGAGGTGTGAGGCAGCAGACATGATCAGCCTGCACTGCACTCCTCCAGCTACTGTTTGGATACCTTCATTGTGGTATTTTTGTTATTTCTGGGAAGCCCTATCATCAGGTTTTAGATTAAAATCGGACAGCTGCCATTTTTCATACAGCGTGAATTAGAGGAAATTAAACCCAACCACTTCTGATAAATCCTCTCATAAATAAACTGGCTAGAGGTGTTAGATACATGTCCAGCCACAGTTTGATTCACATTGTAGTGAACAAAGAACAAGTTCTGTCTATTCTAATGCTCCATCATCGTTATTGTTATTTATACTACAGGAATGCCTGAAGGCTCCAGCTGAGTTTGGAGACCCCCATGTGCTAAGTGCATAATCAGACTTGCCTGGAAGAGCTTGCAGTTGGAATGAGAGAGAAAAAAAGGGAAGAAAAACAGTTGTACCTTCCTGTGCCTTTTACTTTACAGTCAGGAAACTGAGGCTCAAGGAAGGAAAGCAGTCAGCTCAAAGCAGCGAGGAAAGTCTTTGGCAAGGGTGGCAACTTCCAAAAGATCTTCTGAGCTCCTGCCAAGTGCCTTGATGTAAGATCCTTTCCTACAGTCTTTTTGGGGGGTCACCTGTCTGCTTTGTGC
This sequence comes from Thryothorus ludovicianus, assembly GCA_013397245.1. NCBI lineage: Eukaryota > Metazoa > Chordata > Aves > Passeriformes > Certhiidae > Thryothorus > Thryothorus ludovicianus. The sequence continues at coordinate 1,805,355 of VZTB01002865.1, read as the reverse complement.
TTTCCCACTAGGCAAAAGTTAGAAGATAAAATAGGGATATGACGATAAATCTCTTTTATCTGATGTTAGAAGAATTCGCGGTTAGAAAAAGAGGCACGCCCTAAATAGCATTTTGCATAGATTCGTGTAAAGGAAGATATAATCTGTGTGCATTTTAATTTTAATTTGAACAATGTCTTGTCTTGAAATGAAGTAAGGAAAATTTGCCTTTTTATATAATAGGAGTAGTTTTGGCATGTACTGGCCATTTACCCTGTCACATCAGAAGATAAAAAAATCTTGTACAGTGCTCCTAAAAGGCAGAAAGGTTGATACTTTTTAAATTAGAAAAACAGGACAGTCATGTGACATGCAGTTGGTATAAGCCAGAACCCATTCTTATTTATCTTGAAAAATTGACAGGATCTTCTCACCAATAATTATTAGCTAAACTCTTCAGAAATTTATTTCACTTTCCATCATGAACATGGGCAGCAAGGAAAAATAAAAAAAAAAGGTGGCGGATATGAAATAAATTTGTTGCTGCCCAAGAATGAGAATGCTTTTCCATTTCTGCTGTGGTGCCGTTCTAATGTTTCTCTGAGTACCCAGAAAGCATGAGGGTGAGATTCACACACTTGCACAAAGCCAAATTACAAAGGCTTCATGCAGGGCTTTTTTCAGAAGACTGAATTGACTTTGTGCTCTTGTATATTCCTGGTGTGTGATCAGAGGGAGAGGAGGGGACTGCAGCAGTTGTAGCAGTCCCCAGAGCAAGCTGGGACAACTGTTCAGGGGGTTCTGACCAGAGATTCCAGTAGCTTTGTCACCAGATTACTCATCTCATTTTCTGTGTGGTGATCCCTTTGGGCCTGGAGGTGCAGGGATTGCTTCTTGGAGGGGTGAAGTCATCAGACATCCCTCACTTCTATCCAAATCATCTCCTTGCAGCAGGGAAGGCTGATGCATATCACTGGAAAAGTTTCCTCTGGTGAATCATTCGTGCTAAGAGCCTGTGCAGTGGTGGGTAAATACAGCCTCTGCTTTTTGTGAGTCTCAGAGGTGGAATGCTGTAGTCACTTGATCAGCATGAAGGGAGGTTCAACTGGGAATAAAACTATTTTGGATTTGATTAATAGAACACCTTTCCTGGCTAAGAAGGGACTGCTTTTTCCTGGTACATGGGTAGTGCCTGGATTACCAACCATGTGACATTCATCAGTACAGTTATTCTGTACTTTTTTCACTCTGCCATGGAGGTCTCTTGATCCATATTGCTGTTTCCACAGAATTAGTTTTTCTATACAGACCATATCTATTACCAAAGTAGTTTCTTGTTCTGCTATGAGACTACTAGAGAATTTTATGTCAGTGAGCTGCTGAGAGGTTTTACAACATTGCTGTCAGTACAACTTTGACAAGAATCTTCTACAAACCCTGGCAGAGGAAGTGTAGCTTCTGTATCTGCTCTAAATCTAGTTTGGTTCAGTTGAACCACAGACTCTTTCTCTTTTGATGTTTAGTCAGTCTGCACTCTGACCACCTGTGTGCAGTGACACTGCAGTAACTCCCCTGCGAGTCACTAGATGCCCCCTTCACAGACAATTTCATAGGTGATGATTTTTATCCCTCCCACTAGGGATGACAGCTGACTTACAGCAGCAGATCACACCAGTGCTCTGTGGTTCCTGCCAGTGCCAAGTGTGCAGATTTAACCTGTCTTGCTCAGTGGTGGTTCAAGAGTGGTGTGGTGTCAGTCACTTGCAGTGTTGCTCACAGGGACCTGGGCCAAGGCCAACAACTCAATTCACGTTATTGGCTGAGTAAGAAAAATGCCACTGGTGCTGACCTTGTCATAAATTCACAGCCCGTGAATGCCCATGCCACCAGTTGTCCAGACCAGCCTTCTAAGGATTGATTGTATCTGCATTCTGGTTGCTAAAATTGTTTGGTTTTTTTTGTTATTTCAGCTCTGTTGTCTCAGAGGAGCAAATTCCTCAATAATTTTGCCTTCTCATCCCCACTGTGTGCTGTGTGCCAGCAAGGCTGGAGAACAAGTCTGTCTTTAAATGAAAAAGCCCTGCCTTTTCCTCCTCACCGTTGTACAGGTTAAACACGACCTCTAGCTTCTGTCATTCATCCCATTAAGAGAGCCCTAGACTGCCAAGTGCAACCTCATTTGCCAGGGGATGGCAAGCATTTATACCTGAATCACACAGCCTGAAGGAAAGGCCTTATCTGATGTGGTACACCAGGCTTAATGGGCTGGTCCGTGCAGCTGCAGCACCTTGGGTAAGAACTTCAACAGCTCCTCTTGAAAACAACCAGCTTGATGTTCCCTGCACTGTGCCGAAGGACACGGCTGTTTGTGTTTACAGAGCTCGCTCTTCAGTGCTGCAAGTGGCTCCTTGGTGGCAGGATCTAATTGAGCAATATCCTCCACTGGTTTGATTCAGTTTGGAATTCCAGCTCTGCAGCAAGATCGAATGAGGTTGGACCAGTTATCACCCAGTTCTGCCTCGCTTGTAGGATGGACATGCTTTAATGTGTTGATGATGTAAGACTGAAGGAAGACTTTGCTTGGAGCCATTATTGCTGAACCAGTTGTTCTGATGATTTACCCAGAAAGCCCTAAGTATCCCTATAAATGTAAAATTTCTTTTTTTTTTTTTTAAATTCTTGAACAGATGGAAGACTTAGATGGAAAGGAATAAAAACATAATTTACCAAAGCCCTCAATTAATCATAATCAAGTTTGTGCATGTTATATTCTACAAGGGTAACAACAATGAAACACAAGGAGAAAAGGATGCTTTCCTCAGGCAGTTCTGGAGACATAAAAGCAATAAAGAAGCATACTTCAGAATAATGTGGAGATATATGACTGCACTAAATAAAAATGCTTCTTTAACGTACTGTAAAAATAAAGATGTTTAGTTAGATTTATCATTCTTGTTACAAACACAAATTGATCCCTTGGACTACACCACTGGCTCTGAAATTATCTGAGGGATGGATGCAGCCCACTATTTTCTGTAATTACTTAAACATCGTTTTATTTGTTGAGGAGCTAACTGGATTATTCCTTCTTTTCACTCCAAGGTTAATATATGAGGCACTTGATCATGCAGATATGGATTTTTGACTTTTACACTGTATCCAAGACATATTTTAATTTGGTATACTGAGAGGAATGGTTTGCTTATTATTTTCCATGAGTCACATCTAAACCTGTGAAAAGACATTTTTAAAGCTAGTTTTACAAACAGCAACACGAGGTAATTGAAAGTGACCCCACTCCCCAAATCCGCTCTTGATTGACTTGAGAACATTCAAAACCAGTGAGATTCATTTCTGCAGCTTCATTCAACCATTGCAATGAGCAAATGAAACAATTGTTTTATTTGTAAGAGGAGATTATCCCTTGAAGGCAGATAGAAGGATACTGCCCACAGAACCCCAGTTGCAGGCACAAAGAGCGCTTAGTCAATTTTTGGCAGTGATACTGAAGCTATTAGTTTTGGATATGAGTTCACTGATGTTCAGTGCTGTAGATTTCCAGTTAGTTCATGAAGGGCCTTTAAAATTACACACAGAGCTTCATTAATTGCTTCAGAAAAGAAGCAACAAATATCAGGCCCTTAAAGTGTGTGTGCACAGAATGGCCATTGATTTCAATGAATATTCTCCACTGGAGAGCTGGTCCTGTGTCCTGGGAAGGCAATCACAGTTTGTACAGTAGTTGCATCAGCATTGCCTCAAAGCACAAGGGCTTTTGCAAGATCAGGCTGTAGTAGCTGTACTTTATTATTTTTTTTTATATCTTTCTTTCTCTCTCTTTCTAACTGTCTATATACATGGTTTACATACGTGTCCACACACGTGTATCACATATTTAGTGTGTTAAATTTTAACAGTGAATGTGTTAACTCAAGTTAGAGACCAAGGCAAGATGACAAAGTCAGGATCTTTCAAAAGAAAAAAAATAGAAATCCAGTTCTGTGGTCTGAAGGGTTTGTGGTTTTTCCCCTTTTCCATTTGATAGAATAGTGCCTGAACATTTGTTCAGCTATCCATAAAGGAGAATTTCCTATGCCTTCCTTGCAAATGGCACAACCTCATGTGATCCCTGATCACAACAAATTGATTTATTTAAATAAAAATAATGATCTTCTTTCCTTCCTCCAGCCCCAGCAGCAAAATCCCATGTAACCCTGATCAGCAAATTGATACAGTTATCTTCTTTTGCCCTCCTTTCTCCAACCCAAACAATACCACCCTGATCCCCAAGTAATAAGAAAATGATTTATGCAAACAAAAATAATTATCTTTCTTTGCTCTCCACCCTCTGACTGTATAATCTCAGAAGCTCCTTGTTTAACAAATTGATTTATTTAAATTAAACAAATAGTGATCTCCTTTTGACCTCTGTGGAGCACCTCTGGGGCAGTCTCCTACCACTGCAACACCTTACCCATATGCTAAAGGATGTATTTTGAAATATAACAGCATTTTAAACTAACCTTGATACTTTGTGACTCCTCTAATCAAAGCTTGTGGAAGCTCCGTTCCTGTGAAATGGAATTAGGACACGTGTCATCTGAAAATTAGGAAAAGTTGAATTCACTGGACCATCACTGCTAAAAGTTTGATAGAGAAGAGGCAGAGCCCTGCTTGTGGTTTCATTGACATGATCTTGTTCTGTGTTTGATAGTCCTGAAGGTGTATAAATACTTATATATGTACATGTTATCTGTGTACTTTTTCCTGTGCTGGTTTTATTCAAATTTGTATTTTCTGTGCTGTCCAACCAATGCCTCTTTTTTGTGCAGCTGCTGCTTAAACAGTCATTTGGGCATTATACAGAATTACATAATTATATGTGCCATAAGCAAAAGTGCAAATAGTCCCACTTAGCACCTAATCAGATGGTATCTGTTGTGAAATGCTGGTGGAGGAGCCAACAGATATGACTTACTTTGCCATTAGCTCTGCTTCTTTGGAGGCCAGTACTGGCTGCAGCTGGAATTTGGCAGAGATGGAAGAGGGATTAAGTGATAGAGGGGCCTGAGAGTATTGTGTACAGAAACATTCTTTCCTGGACCAGTTTCTGTGGTGTGCAATGCTCAGAGCAGGACAGTGGTGTGAACCAGTCTCCCAGATTTTGAAATACTTTGGTTTTTTTTTTGCAGTTCATTCACACTCTGTGTGTGCTTTGGTTTCAGACCCACGGTGCTCTCCGACAGAAGACAGTGACATGACAGGAATGGTGACACAAGGCTCTTACTGTTACATTCAATAATTGATTCTCCTGGATGGATTGTGACTCCCTAAAGGTTGTAAAGAGAGGTAAGAATGATTGGACAGCTTCAAAAACATTAGTTCCTTCCGAAGTCAGAAAGTTTTTACTCCTCTGCATCATTGTCCTTCACGGTCTAGCACTCTTTGGGACTCTTTGGGAAATACATGGGAAAATCATTAGGAGAGATTGTTTTGATTAACCAGGCATTTTCTTCGTTCATTTTGGGGTAATTTTGAGTGGGTTTTTTAATGTTCAACACTGAATTGAGGATAACCATGTGAAAAAGCTGATTGTGTCCATTTTTATGGTTGCCACAAAGCCTACATGGGAAATTCAGATGAAAGGGAAAACATTGCAAAAACTGCTCAAGTTGCAAAATAGAAATATAGATACCTCTGAAGATTTTTTAAATCCCACATGTTTATTATGTCCATTTGAAATACAATTTTTATTCTTTCAAAGTCCAAATAATTGATGGTTTTGCATGTCTACACCTTTGGAGATATAATCTCAAAATATACTTGAATATTTGTTTCAGAATATTCTATTTCAAAGTTCAGTCCTTCCCCTGCATTTTAATTACCTTTACTCCTGACTTGCACAAGTAAAATGAGGTGAGACTCACGCTATAACATTATGCAAAAATGCTCCCATAAAAAAAAATAACAATCTTGTTCTGAAATTATACATGGACTATTATTAGAGCTGCAGCCTGTAAAAAAAATTGTCCACTGTCTATTGACTTGCCAGAGAGGCAAGTATTTCTACAGATGGCTTGGAATTAGTAGAACATGAAATAATGTCAATGGTACTGGTAAGAGGATTAACCAGCAGTTCTGATGTTATTGAACAGTTTGCAGAGACCACATTAAACAGCCACATCAGCCCACAGGTCAGCCCTGCAGTTCTTCAGCTAAGCAAACACAGATGGAGAACTCCCTTTCATGGCCATCGTTTCATGCCTTTGACATGTGTTGGGCTCTTGGGGCTCAGTGACATATTTACAGCCTGAACATTAAAGATTCCTTTTTGTAGATCCTGAGTGGACACTGATGTCCAGGTCAGCAGCAAAAGGAAAAGCAGGAGCCCAGGATGCTGGGGATGGACCCCAGCAGCAGCAAAGTATCAGTGAGGAATTAAGCTGCTAGAAAGTTCTCTGATGAAATTCTAGGGCCTTTTTGTAAAATTTCCAAAAATTCTCCAGTCAGTTTTCAGAATCCAGTCAGTTTTAAATATCTTTTTTGTTTGGGTTGATCTCTGTATTTTGCCAAAGCTGCCAATGAAGTCGCAGTGGTTGAGTTTCACAAGGTGAGAGGGTTCAGCTCGTGTCAGCACTGCCAGGCCTCTGTGCTGGTTCAAAGTTTCTGCAAATCTGCTGGGACTACTAATTGGCCAGTAGAAACTGAGGGAACAGTCTGTCTTACAATATTCCTGTTCCTTTTCTAGCCAACAGAAACTTTGGCAGTTCTTTAACATTTTCCTTAGTTTTTTGTTTCTCTGAAACTAGGACTCAGAAATGAAAAAAATAAACAGCACAACTATGTGATGAACAGGTATCTTTTAGTTACACAAAATACATACTTAGATGTGTCTAGTGAGAACAGGATGGGACAGGTTCTTCTTGTTTATCTGAATAGTTTTGCCTGTCTCAATCCTAAAAACTTGTCAGTTTTCAGATAAAGATATAAGTATAGACATGCTATGTTCAAAGTAGAATTCCTGAATGTAAAGGTTGCTGACAAAGAATTGGTATAGAAAGAAGACAAAGTGATAAAATACAGAGCTTTTGGTTAATAATTACGTAATATAGTGTAAAATTTAAGTGAGATTTCCAGCATACAAGTGCTCCACAGAGCTTTTGGTCAATAATTACGTAATATAGTGTAAAATTTAAGTGAGATTTCCAGCATACAAGTGCTCCACGTGTAGCCACTTCTTCCTGCAAGCGGAAATAAACGCTCAACCAGAGAGTGTAACAATGAATTACATTCAACCTAGAAGTGCTTTAGCATGTCTTCAGGAGCTGCTGCCTGCTTCAGTGATGGATTATAAGTTAGCATGGAATCCCACAGGCATAGCAAGGTATTTATGTAGTGTTCTGATTGCTCAGACACTCCCAACAAATGTACAGTCAGAGCAGAAATCAGAGTATCACTATCTCCCACTTTATTTTATTTATTTATATTTAGTGAGTGCCGTAATATTACAAACCACCAAGCACAGCTGAAGCTGGAATATACTTTCCAAAGCTTATTTACAGTACCTCTCACTCACAATGGGTAATGGTATATTACTCCATAAGTAGTTCCATTGATTTCAAGAGGTCCATTAGAGAGGTTCCATTCCTTGTAAAGCTGAGTGTATTTGGTCCATGGTTGAAATGCAAAAAGAGCTCCTTTACTGCTGGGTTCTTAAATGCATGAACAGTTTGAAAAAAGCCCTACACCAAGCCCTTCCCCAAAAGCTCATAATAGTGCAAAATACTGATGAGGCTGGAGGGATAAGGTTTTGCAATGTTTTATTTCCTTGCAGAAGCAGTGATACATGTTCTTCAGTTATACATAGATGAATGTTCATTCCATGTGCTGTTTTCAGCTGTGTACTTACACCAGTCCAAAATCCCAAAGAGAAAAGTAAAAGCTGAGATTCACATCAGTAGCAGAGAACATCAGGTGATGTTGATTTAAAGAAAACATTAATCAACCCAGATTTGCTTGGAACGGGGCCCAGGTTCTCTCAACAGGTTGGTGAACCTTAGCAAATGTTTCTGTGAATCTGTTCTGTGTTTTGACTTTGTAACATGATCTGAAATCATCTGAGTTTCATGTGGTTTTGTTGTGCACGTTTGGAACACTCGTGGGGTGAATCCAGGGAAAGACAGAGGTGCTAAATTTTGCATGACGTGGTAAGGTAAGGAGTGTTTCACTCCTCCTGACACTCCCTGACACCAAAGTGAGCAGCAGTTGATGCTGTCAGCACAGTTTTAAAGGAGGAGACAATCACTGTCTGTCAGGCTCCTTGTGTCTCCAGGAGTCTTTGTTTTGGAGCCAACAGACAGTCTTCAAATCATATCCTGAAAAACCCTATCATGAGTTTTGGACTGTTATTTTCTTTTTCTCTGTTTCTGGTAAATGTCAAAAGTTTTACTGCGTAGGCAGGTACTGGAGTTGTGAACAGTATGTTATGTTTCTTGATGCATATTGGTTTGAAGAAGTTTTATAGTGTTTCTAAAAATTAGGTTTTTATGTTGAGTCTGTGGATGAACAACTTGTGTTTTAACTTTATTCAGTTTGTATCTGAATTCATAAATAGGTGTACTCAGCCTCCATAGCTGGATATAAAGTATTTAAGATCCATCTACACCAATCAGGTAAAAAATATGATGAGGTGACACTTTCTATTAATTTTATTTTTAGTCCAAACTAGAGCCCAGAGCAATAAAGATGTGAGACACTCTACACGAAAAACAAAATCTAATTCATCAGAGGATGCCAAATTTTTCATTCTGTTTCAGGGTGAGCAACAGAATTTTGCTGGAGCTGAGAGCTTTTGGAGGCAAAGGCAGGTAGGAGGAGCTGTTTATTTTTTTACATTGATTCACTGCCTCATAATTGAGACGTGTTTGTGGATCAGTGGGATGGCAGGGAGCTTAGAGAGAAGGAGGCCAGTGAGTGTAGCTTAGTTGCCTGACATATATACCAGGGCAGAGCAGATAATTTAATTCTCTTTTCTGGCCTTGAAACTGAGGAAACTCAAAGAAAAAAATCAAAGTCTGCAGAGGTTATAGGTAAGAAAAAAGTGTAACAGGCTGGAGTGTCCTTTAGTGCCCCTGAGGTTCAGCATCCCTTGGCACTTCAGGCAGACTGGGGTGCAGCCACAGGTGGAATGGTCCTGCCAGTGCATTCAGAAGGGCAGTGGGAAGGAAGAACAGCTTGCCAGTAACACTCAGGTTTAAAGTGATCTCTTTATTCTCCTCTAGAAGAGTTCTGTTTGCACCCGCTCGTAGCATTGCATTTTTCCACTAAGGTTGTCTCACTTATTTAACTTGACACAGGGAGCCCCCTCTGAGGTCTTTGAGATTCCAGGCAGCATTGGAAGTGACAGCCCAGATAAGGCAGGTAATCATATCAGACCTTGGGGGACTGCACTGACTACTTTTTAATTGATAATTCCAAGTTTCTGTAATAAATTTATTTCTTAATTATATACATCATGTCATACGTGGTAGCTAATGATTACTACTAGTTTAAGTCTGCAGCCTTCAAGACATCCTTCTCCTACTATATAATCATAATTTTCCTTCCAAATTAAGATTTTCTCAGAAAGAAAATGAACGAACCCTGCATATTAAATCCAATTCCTTCCAAATAAAATAAAAGTAGGTGAATTTAAGATACTAAGTTAAGTGATTTTAATTAACGGATCATTTCAGGAAGATCATAAAACATTTAAATAACACTGAAGTTATGTATATTTAAGCAGTTTTATGGAGAATTAAAGTCTTAAATGGTAAATTTCAAATGTAAATACAAAAGTCGATGGAGGAATGTTAATTGCTTTTCCTAAGTTTCTCACATGGTCTCGATGTTATGGGAGGTATCCAGAATTACATTCATAGTAATAATGTGCCCAATTCAAAGCTTATTAAAGTCCTTGGAATTTTTCCATGGATTTTAGCAGTCATTGTATGAAAACAACAAATGCTTTTCAATGTCTTACTTCCAGTGCTGAGGACTTTGCTTGTATGTCAAAATTATATATGTGATGTCAATATTCTAACATAATGGTAAATTTTTAGTTCAAAATTTCTTTTAATAGCCAGGAGATTTAAGCTGACTTTGAGAACTTATCCAGTTACCTCTTTAACAAATAAAATTACATTTGCAGCAACAGACATTTTGCACCAGCAGATTAGTTTATATCAAATAAAACTTATACACCCAGAGAAGCTGCTACAATTAAACAACAAAACGTGCCAACAAATTGAATTATCAAGAATATGAATTCTCCTATGCCTATCTGTAGGTCAGCAATACCATTATATTAGTTTTGACTTAAATAGACCAAATTAAAACTTAGTTTTACAGTTTGATAATAATGAAATGTGTAAGGCTTAAATATAATGAAATTGTAATCAGAGGTGGTAAGGCTGAAAAGTCGCAATGTGTGTATTTTCTGAATTCCTTATTGTAAACCACATGGACACGAATATCCCGTTGGAAGAACGAGCACACAAAGTAGTCCTCAGCAGTTTTCCCTGATTCCCTGAACACATTTGGTCTTCTGTGAGAGCCTGGAAGAACCACAGGCACATCTCTCCCGTGTCAGTGTCAGAATGTGGATGGAAGTGGTAACTTTCCATGCAAGCTTTTTATTGCATGTAGACATGGAAATCACATTGCAGGGACACCAGCAGTCAAAAAAAAAAAAAAAAGTGTGAACGCTGTCACTGGGGTCTCCTTGTGTCTAAATTGTTGGCATGTGTGAGGAAAAGATACCTCAAAGGACTGGTAGTTCTTAGTGCCCAAAAAAATCCAGCAGGAACATTTTTTTCATCTAGAAGAGATTTTCCAGGGAAAGCTGCCCTGGTGCAGATGGGAGGCGAGGCTGTGCCCACCTCTCCTGTGCCCCGGTGCCTGCTGGAGGTGATGCCAACCTCAAAGGCTGTCCAGAGCCTCCATGGGCATTTCTGGCAGAGGCATGTGCGTGCATGGCAGGAGTTCAGCCTGGTGGACAAGCCACCCTGCCTGTGTGTGTGAGAGCAGGGCTGGAGGCAGCACAAACCTGGTCTTTTCTTGCTCTTCAAAGCTTTTGACATCCCCATTACGCACAGTCCAAGGCACGCGATCCAGGACCTTGCTGTGCCTCTGTTTCTTCAGCTGTTGGATGGGGATATTATTATGCTCCTGTCTCAGATGCTGAGAGGGTTAATTAATTATGTTTATGAAACCCTTTGAGATTCTCAGATGAAAGGTGGCTTTGGAATTGTTAGGTGTTATTATAAGAAAAAAAGAATGATTTTATTGCTTTATGTTAATGGTTAACATCTGCACCACAAAACCTGCTTGATCACATAAAGATTCTGCTAAGCATTTAATCCTAATTTGCAGGCTGATGCATATTCATTTTATTTAGAAGATTAATTTAGTCATCAAAGGTTAATCTGCCTCGGGTTTGTAATTAGAGCAGTGACTTGGTGTCTCTGGGCTCACCCAGGTTGCACTGGGTTTTCTGAGTGGGCAGGGCTGTAGCTGTCACCAGTTTTCACTTCCAGATAGTGCTCAGAGAGGGCTTATTTTTGGAAAAATGGTGAGTGGTAAAAGCCTTGGCCAGTTTGAAGATTAAAAATAAAAGGAGAGGCACAAGCCAATGAGCAGTCAATACAGTGAATCTCAGAATGCTGCTTTAATTCATCCCTGACAGGTTTGCTCAATATGATGCCAGGGTAATAAGCAAGGGATTTTTTTACATGTATATGTAAAAATGATTTAGCAGATTTCACGTTTGCTGTGTGAATCCGGCCCCTCTTTCAAAATTACTGATTAGCAGTATGCAGAAAGTTTCTGAAATGAAAAACTGTGAGGCTTTCTGCTTAAAAACTCAGATTTTAACTTCTAGCTCCTGTTAGGAGACATTGTTAAAAGGTCATAAAATGTGACCTGTAGCTGCTTGTTCCCCTGAAAATTAATCCTTTCGTGCTTAAGGTTGGCTCCTTTAATCAGAAGCCACTAAAGAAAATGTGGTCCTTGTGGAGAACGAAAATCATGTTTCCTTTGCAGGTGCACCAGAAGGCATCTTTAATTACTGTTTGTAAAGCTGGCTGTTACTAAGTGTCAGGATTATTAGTGCCAGGGTATTGTCTTTTGAAGTGAGGAAGAACAGTGGCTGCCTCTGTCGTGTGCTCATCGCTTCCCCTTTGTGGAGCTGCGGGGAGGGTGATATCAGAGGGTGTGTGCCGTGTCTCTGAGCTCAGCACTGGCGTGAGGCAGCCAGGTGGCCTCCAAAAATCCGGGGGGTGGGACAACAGGGTGGCCTGGGACGTGCTCACCCTCCCTGGCAGTGTGATGGGGCTGCCAGAGGGCAGCTCTGTGCCTCGGGGGTGAAGCTCACCCAGGGTGGGGCGTGGGGAGCTCGGTTTGGGAGATGGAGCTGGGAAGTGGCAGAGGAAAACCTCGCAAATGGAAAATTTGTCACAAAAATCGAGGTTTGCCCAACGTGAGATTGATACGTGCTGCAAAATAAGCGCTGGAAATGAAAATCATGATACTAGAATTTAGGAATTTGGCCAAAGCTTTACATTTCATTGCAGCTTGGCTTTGGTTGAGTTTAGAATCCAGATTCCATAGGGGTGGTTGCTCTTTTTCCCCAGCACAGCGCTCACATCTCTATTATGATTTGCCAGTTCTCCCCTCCTCTTTCTGGTGCAGAACCTCAGAAGCATCCAAAAAGGGATTTTGGAGACCATAAACAGTTCTTAATTGAGAACAGCACAAAATCAAGTTAAGTGCTAGCTTGACTACCAGAATACAAATGAAACTCTTTTATTAAAGCATTGTATTTTAATTATTATGAAGAACAAGTGGCCTAACGTGAAAAAGCTTTTAACGTTGTAGTTATTTACTTGATAGCTGATAAGTTAATTTTGGATAGAAGATTGCAGCTATTGCTTCTTGTCTTCTACCCTTTCATTTTTACTTGATCTAATGAGTGCTTACTGATTTTCATTTGGACTTGTGGTGAACTTCTAATTCAATTGGTAATAAATTCAGTTTGTTTGAAGCCTGTTATTGCAATCAGGTGTCCTATTTCCAGTTTAAAAAGCCAATGGAGTTTTGCTGGTGTTTTGAAGGAAGTTGGAATTGTTTTGAAACTGATGATTTGCAAAGCTGTTTGCAGGCTGACCCATTGGTAATCAACAGTAAACACTTCTCTGTTCTTTACAAGAAGGATAACCAGCCTAACCATGCAATGAGAGTACATGATGGCAATTCACTAAAACTGAGAAAAAAACCCCAAACAGCCAGAGTAGGTGTCACTCTAGTCAAGTACTGACAAATAATGTTACCCTTGCATTGTTCAAGCCCTTCATTTGTAAACAAGAGATTGAGAGGGGAGTTGCACACACGTTTACTGCAGATTTTAGACTGTTTCTGCTGTTTCAGTTCTCTCCTCAACCTGAACCTTTAGCGTCTTCACTTGCATCTTAATCCTGACCTGATTTGTCTGAATGGTAGACAGGTACCACTGAAATGTGGATTGTGAGCTTCATCTGTCATCCCTGCTGCTGTATCATTGACTCCAGTGAGCTTCCAGAGGAATGAGTCTGGCCCACAAGAGGATGTGAACTGTCAAGAAGACAAACCTCTTTCTCATCCATTTGAAATGTTTGTGGGAAAGAATGCCCTAAATATTTAGCAGCTTGTGTAATTTCAGAGGCAATGCAGAGGGTTTTTTAATTTTATTTTTCTCCCTACCTTTCCATTTTCTTTATTAAAGAGAGGAAAACCTTGCCTTAGGCCCAGTGTGCTTATGACAGGGAAAAAATATCTGCCAAAATCTCCATTATTGTTCAGGCCTGTATATATTGTTATTGCTCTTGAATTTGTAATAGCAAGAAGTGACTATGTCGCTTCTGAAAAATCCTGTTTGCAGAAAAACACCCTCCTCCCTCCACCTTTTCCAAACCCAGAACAGTGTGTGAAGAATCCAGGAGAATTTATGTTGGTTCTGTCAATGCAGCAGGGCTCAAAGCAGCATGAGTGTAAGTGCTGGGCACGTGTGCATTGCAGTGATGTACCCGAGTGATGCAGCTCCTGCAAACAGGAGGGAACAGAGATGTTTTAAGCTGGTTTACCTTCTTCTCCTTTAATTTTTGGGAGTCAGTGCAGCTGCGCAGAGAGCATCACTCAAATCTTCTGCAGCCCACCTTAATTTCTGTTGGACAGAAGAAATAAGGTGGGACTTCAGTGCTGCAAACTTTGTATGTCCCCACTGGGGTCACCTATTTCAGCACTTCCAAAGACAGCCAAACTGATTACTTGCTTCAACCACCATCAAAGATCTTACCCCTTCCTATTTCAGCTGCAGGGAGCTGCAGTGAGTCAGGCTTGGGTGGAGGGGGGAGATCCTCCACCCAGATTTCCAGCTCAAGCTTGCCAGAGCTTTATCTTGTGTTCTTAGGCAATGTGTTAAAGTTCTGTTTCTGGAAGAGCTCAGGGTTACACTCTCAGAGAAAATCACAGTCCATCACCAGTGCCTGGCTGCTGCCTCCTCAGTCCTGTGTGGAGCAGGACCCTGAGAGACACCCATGTCTGTGCTTTCATGCAGCTGGTTTACATTCCAAGTGTGAAAAGGGATGGCACGAGGCTTGTGAATAATGCTGAGCATGGGAATATTCTCCCTCAGAGTGGGGCCATTTATGTTTGTGCACGATTGCAAGTTCCCAGTCTAAGTGAATCTGTAAAAATTCACATTTATGCACCAATAAAATTGCATGATATTGTCCACACAATCAACATTTTGGAGCTTTTAGACCATTCTCAGCATTTCTCCTCTGTGCAGGGCAATGAAACAGATTCTCCTTTACTGGGATATCTAGGCAGCACATCCCTGGCACTGTATCTTTCTCTCCCAGAGATGTGCCAGCTCCCAGAATGGTTGCTGGTACCTTCAAAGGATGAGAAGTTGGCACCTCCTTTGGCTCCTGTGCAACCAAGTGCTCTTCTTTCCCAGCAGAAAGATCTCTGCTTTCTGCCTTTGCCCTCGCCTAGGGCTGAGATGTCTTTATCACGTTTACCCTGTGGGCACAGGAAGTGATATTATATAAGAAATAATTTTGCAACCCTATTTCTACTAATCATTGCCACTCCTACTGTAATAACAGACAGATGCAACATACCCAATTCATGTTTCTATTATTTTTTGCTACAGTATGCATGTATTTTCCATTTAATTATAGTATGTGAATTTCATATCTCTCATTTTTTCCCTTCTTGCATTTAAAATTGAATTTGATATCTGTGATACATAGATAGGCCTGTGGTAAATTGTTTGATGCACTGTACACTCTTAAGTCTGTCTCTGCAAATCTCTTAAGTGCTCTGAATATCTTCCAGTTTTGTTAGTGATGCAATAGTATCTGGGATAGTATTGGAGTAGTTTCTGCACAGGGCAGAGGAATAGCTTGAGCATTTAAAGAAACTTTGCTTGACAACAGTACCAACACCAAAACCAATCACAACTATTTTTAGTTGTTAAAAAACTCTTTGCACTTTTATGTCTCAAAACAAAGTGCAAAGGATTTTGCAGGAGGAGAAAACGGAAGTGTGCTGCTCAGTGATGACCAGGATACCATCAACAGGGTAGTGACATAAAAACCAGATTTTTGTGACTGACCTACTCAGTGGGAAACAAAATAATTCAGGCTTGAAGATCCTGTGGTGTGCTACTCATCAGATCATTTTGATACCAACCTTTACTCCCATGATTGAATTGAGCATGCTGTAAAACTTGAGAAAGGAGATTTAAATCCAAGTTTTGCATGAAAGAGGCCAGCTGAACTAGAGAGAAACAAAAAAAGCTAAATGCTTATTCCTACATTAAAATAATGTTAGTGGAAATCTTACTAACAGTGAACTCTGCCTCCTCTGTAACTTCCCATGTGTTTCAGAAAGAGTTGAATTATCCTGCTACTTATCAAGAGGAGAAAACCAGCACAAGAACATTGGTTAATGGTCATGCTTTGGATTCACACTGGATCCTGGAAGCAGAATTGTCCCTGTGGATGTAGAAGTATCATGGTAACTCCCCTCAGGTAATAGTCAAGTCTTTTTTTTTCCCTAAAGTGCAATGTCTGATTGCAGTGTGTTCTACAGATCCATCAAGCCACTGCAAATGACACGTTTTTAAAACTATGGGTGGGTGCTTGCTTAGTTCACATACAGCCCACAGAGGCTTTGAAGGCTTGATGCACTCTATTGAGTAAGGAACTATAAATAAAACAGACTATTAAAATGTCTTTAAATGTGCATTATGTCATCAAGCTATGCTGTTTGGAAAGAGCTGTGGTGTTTGGGAAAAATTAAACATTTTCAACAACTGTCCAAACACATATTTACATGTAGTTTATGGTGTACAGAAGATATGTCTGTGACAACTCTTGGACCCCAAATTTTAATTATTCTTTGAATACAGTATTTTCAGTCTCTTAAACACTTCAAGTAGACAGGAGACAGCTAATCATAGGGAGAAATGCTGATTTCAAGGGAACTTGCAACTTACTTCTCCCAAAACCTTTAGTAGCAGATGGCAATATATTGATATGAGGTGTATGGAATAGACCTCTGTGGGGAGAGGATAGAGAGCTGTAGTTCATACAAGCTTTTAGTACATGTTTGTTCAGCCAGGTGAATAAAAAGACATTTCTCTTAGTGAGAACTCCCCTGGTCAGTTCCAGCTGGAAAGGACCAGCACTAGGGCTGCTATCACTGAAACTTTCTTTCATCATTTGTATGTGGGACCATCTGGGACCTGCAGATATTTTGGTATTCTGAATTCCCTAGACACCCAATATTAGATGATTTCAGTGTCCTAATTCTGTTCAGTCGATGAGGAGCACAGTCTGTGGGCTTCTGGCTTCGTTGTTTAACGAAGGGTACAGTGTGATACTTAAAAGACAAAATTTCTTGAGATAAGAAACTTCAGAGCAGGGACCTTACTTTCCTGCTTGCCTGTGATGTTATCAAGCAATAATCCTTGTTAAGCAAGGATTAATGTTCAAACATGATCACGCTGATGAAATGTCTTTTTGGCTGCAGAGGAGACCTGGCAGAGTCTCCCCCTGCCTGCCTTTGGATGGTTTTATAAACCTCATTCACACAAGCCACTTTTACCTGTGAGTGGGGTGGGGAATCATCAGCTTCTCCCACCACCACTGAGGAGCATCTTGGGCTGAGATCTCACCTGCATCTAAGAATAATGCTCTTCAAAAACATCTTTTAGTTGTAAAGCTCTGAAACCAAGTTCTCTGTCAGCTCTAAAGTTGTTTTGGATTTCATCAGCTTGTTTTATCACATACTGGAGAGTGCCAGTGTTAAGAAGACTTGTCTTAAGCAATCCTCTTAGTGTTCCTGAGAGAGGTGGTTATATTTTAAATATAGTGAGTCAATCTGTTGTCCATCTCTTATGGACAACTTGATCAGACCCCATGGGGCAAAGTTAATGGAGTCTTGTAATATCTAAAAAGCCCATTTAGCAGCAGCACTGTTTATTTTTCAGTTGTACTTCTTATTTGCTAATTCCCATCTCATTGCAAAACTTTCTAGGTACTCTGATTTCGTTATCTGACTTGTTAGGAGTGAACATGGCCCTTAAGGACTCCTCTGTTTTTGGACAGTTGTCAATTTTACCAATTAAAAGAACGCCTTTGGATGGTTATCAGAAGCTGGAGCTGAAAACATGTTTGCAGTTACTGATGACATAGCTGTTTCTATTTGCTGCTCTCTCTTTTAATTCCCAAAAGTGATAT
Source organism: Thryothorus ludovicianus (assembly GCA_013397245.1). Lineage (NCBI taxonomy): Eukaryota > Metazoa > Chordata > Aves > Passeriformes > Certhiidae > Thryothorus > Thryothorus ludovicianus. The sequence goes on along the minus strand of VZTB01002865.1, from coordinate 1,787,548 downwards.
TTTTTTTGGCAGTAGATATGAGAAAATATGTCACTGTGTATAATTACAAAATGCTGTTCGTTTCTGTCTTGTAACTGTGGGGGGTTATTTGGTACAACACACTTGGCTCGTTCCTGGCTCTCTCAAATGCATGACACACATTTAAGTGTATTATTAATTGTCATGTTAATATTCATTACCATGTTAATTTCCATGGAATCATATAATTCTGCATGCCTCCAAATTAATGTTCAAGAGTATTTGCAAGCATGGAAAAAATCCCACTGAATGGTTTCCTAGAACATTGTAATACACCTTAAATAAAATCACCTTCTGAACACTTTGCTATAGGACATCTGGGCTTTTTCAACAGACTTTGTCCCCACCAAGATCATTGCTACCAAACAATATTCATCCCTGGGAATGGGCTTTGTACAAAGCTGCTTTAAATGTTCATTGTGCTTTCAACCAGATTCAAAATACAAATCCACAGTACTGGCTTTACTTTAATTTCCTAGGTTGCATCTGCCATCTTATCAGAGCAATCTGACTGCCCAGTGCACTGAAGAAGCTGCATAATATTTTCAGTGGCCTGGATTTTTCACTTGATATATAACAAATATATGAATAATGGCTCTGTAAGTATCTGTGAATTCTTCAGAAGATTCTTTTGCAAGAGAAAGTTCTGCTAGAAACAGCAGCTTAGGAAGAGCAAATCTGTGGGATAAGAGGTGAACCTCAATTTAAATGACTGTTACCTGGGAATTTAAAAGAAAAGGATTGATACAAATATTTTGAGGAGCACTGGCTCCTCAAATCATTGAGAATCTTTCATTGGTTTTAAATGTATATCAGACTTCCAGTACACATTGTCTATATAAAAGAGGGCACATAATGTCTGATGTCCTCTGATTTTCCAGAAAATAGGCTCATCTAAAAAACCTTGTCCATTTTTGAGGCATTAGTTACAAGGTGAGTGCACCTGCTGCAGTTTGTAGATGGGTGTGTTCCTTTCTCTAATCCTGGTGAAGTTTGAAGAGGTTTCAGATACGTTCATTATCCACTTTTGCTTCTCTTTCTTGGAGAACTCACAGGCTTAGGCAGCAGAGAGGGTGGCTTTGGCTTCTTGCCTTGGCTGGGGGTTGTCACTGTGAGCAGGCGTGAGGCCATGGCACGAAACCAGGGTGGGATCACAGCTCTGGAAATTTTATTGTAGCATAAAAATAGCTCCCTGCCAAAGTCCTCATAGAGGAATGTATTTCAAGGTCAGTTACACTCCACAATCATCTCCAAACATGCTTGTAAATAAATTGTATGGGCTTAGCTCTGCTGTCATTGACATTTCCCCCCCAAGTAAATGCCAGGCCTGCTGCGGAGAAAATTCCCCTGACTGAGAGCCCCACACCTGAACAGGCTTAGAGCTTCTCTTCTCAGCTGGAATTTAGTAGTCTCAGTTCTAGATGGCAGCAAAGCCCTTCTCAAACCCTCGGGGCTGCTTGGGGTACCCCTGCCCTGGGCAGTGAAGAGCAGAGGTGCCCGAGTCACTGCGGGACAGGGCGGCCCTGGAGCAGCAGCCTGGCCGGAGAGCAGCGCTGGAAAAGCAGAGCACTGCTGCTCCAACAGCTCCTGCTGCTGCTGCTGGGGCTGAGCAGGGCTCTGGGGCCTCAGCTGCCTCTCAGAGATAGCCCGTTTATTTGGGCAGGAGTTGCATATTTTTCTGTGCTGCAGCTTCAGTTCCCAGGGCAGGGCTGCTGCCGTGTCTTTCTGGGGACAGTGTAGGCAGTTCCAGGCACAGGTGAACTCTTACCAAACATTTGTGTATTTGCCTACAACAGCCAGCTCTGCTCTCATAAGAGACACAGCAGCACTCTGCTATATATTATTATTATTATTACAACATACTGCTATATTATTATTATTAATTTTAGTCAACAGCTTGTATTCAGAAGTCATAAGTCTTGTTTTAGGATAAAAGACCTGTTTGAACACAGCCGTTTAGAAGTGTGAATTAATATATTGATATATTAATATATTGCTATGTTAGGGAAGATGTTTTGGAACCTCTTTCTAAACAGAAATTAATATTTTATCTGAAAAGAGTGATGGAAAGAGAAAATTGTGTAGTCTAGCAAGGTCTATCATTTAGACTTGATGATGGAATAATTGTTTTCCATCAAGTAAACCAAAGAAGAATCCATAATAAAATTTTACAAGTTAGCTGCCACCAAGAATAAACTCAAGAGCACTATATGAAATGAATTGTGTGTTTTAACTGAATCTTCTCTCAGGACAATAACTCTAATGCAGAGCCAAGGTCTGAGGAGGTCACCTGCAGAAAACCCTCCTGGGGCATTTCAGAGGAGAAAGGAAATATTCTTCTCCCTGTCAGGTTCACTTCATGTCCTAATATGTCTGAGGATGTGCATTGAAAACATAATCCACAGCCACCATTCTAAGTCAGGGTTTAGATAACAAGGGTCATTAAGAAATCTCTGAGGATGACAAACTTAACCCTGTGTGAACTTAAGGATCATATTGTGCTACTAATGCGAAGAGTAGGTCTGGTTGATATTAATTGTGACTGAACTAAAATGTCACTTACCATTAAGATCAATTTGTCTTTTTTTGAGAATCGCAGCATTTCTCTAAAAATATGTGTAAGATCATAACTGGCATCCATTGAACACGGCCTGTTCTGGTCTTTTCCAGTGCTACATGAGAGAACATCTGGATTTCCATATGTTTCCAAATGTTTGCCATATCTCACATTGTGTTTGCAGGACCAGGGTGTGGCAATTCAGTGCAGGATCCCAAATTAAAATACCTATTGAGAAACCTCCACATTTGTCATCACAAGCATCTAACTCCACAAATTCTGCTCAGGCCCTTCAGGTAAACCAGGAAGTATCGCGACTCCTCCTGTGCCTGGAGGATGATGTGTGTTCCTGAAGAATGTGCAACACTCCTGGCTCTGAATTCAGAACCAGGGGTGCTGCTGGGCTCTCAGCATGCTGCTCCTCAGCTGGCTGTGCTGGGCTCAAAGGCTCCAGCATGTTCTTAGGGATTCCCATGTTGGCTGTGTGGGAATGTCAGGATGTTCGCCTGTTGGGATGGTTGGGCACTGGAACAGGCTCCCCCGGGCAGTGGTCACAGTCCCAAGACTGAAAGTGCTCAAAAAGTGTTTGGACAAGGCACATGTGGGGTTGTTGGGGTGTCCTGTGCAGGGTCAGGAGTGAGACTCCATCCTTGTAGGTTCCTCCCGGCTCAGCCTATTCTGTGACTCTGTGACTCTGTGACTCTGTGATTCTGTGACTCTGTGATTCTGTGCTTCTGTGACTCTGTGATTCTGTGACTCTGTGACTCTGATTCTGTGACTCTGTGACTCTGATTCTGTGACTCTGTGATTCTGTGACTCTGTGTGCCACATACAGTGGAAGGAGTCTGAAGTTGCCCTGCCAGTGGCAGCGTGAAAGATTCCTGACTGTTGTCACTATAAAAATCAGTCCCTGAGCATTCCCAGACCTTTATCACAATGGCCCAATTTATGCCTGAAGGAAGCAAAGAAGCCAATTTAACTGCCCTTGCCCAAATCCCCACACTCCATCCTACAGGCATGCCTTTGTGCCTTGAGCCTCATGTAAATTTTTACAGCTCCATTAACTGGGATGTCATCAATTTGAACAATTATAAATTACAATGATATTAAAATATCCAAGCAGCACTAGCTAGAAGTCAGCAAGGATGAGAATTATCACATTCCTTGCTCTCCAGTCATGTTGAGGCTCCTTGCTTGGTTTCTGTGCCCCTTGTCTTGCATCAGGGAGTCAGGATGTCAAAGTTCTCATTTACATTTTAGCTTCCTTGAACTCCTGAAAGCAGAGGAACTTGGCTAAGCATAGACTTTCAGTATATTGTGTTTACTTAAGGTGATTTAGGTGCTTACAGAAAATTCTGGGTAGATAGAAACTAACGACATGGATTAGGGGTGAATTTTATTTAGCTATACTTCTCTGTTCCATTCAGTGAGGCTTTTTGGATTTCTAAGCTGTGGGTGTCTTTTGTTCTAAAATAAATGAAAATATCCCTTGGGTGTCATTCATGGACAAGAATGATAGAAGAAGCCTTCTTTACAACAGATTCAATTCTGTGCTCACTTCTCAGTGGGGTCCATCTGTGTTGCTGTGCTGGTCTCGGGGTGTTGCAGGTGACAAAGCCATCTCCTTTCTCCTGGGATCAGCATGAAGTTTTGTCTCATTGGATTGTTTTTCCTCAGAAGGCTTTTTTGATTCCTGATGATTGGATGCACTGGCTTTATGGCTTTTTCTCCCCACTTCTTTTTCTCTTGGTTTGGTCACAGGACACAGTTCCATTAATTTTTAGAGTGGTCCACGGTGCAGTATAAAACTGAAGGCACTGTGCAGCATAGAGTCTTTGGGATGTTAATAGACACACAGTCACCAGGGAGGGACAAATTCAAGACCCTGGGAGATTGGAAGCCCTGCTTTTTGGAGAGCTTGTGGTCTTGTGATGAAATAGGTTCAGACTAATACTCCTCTCAGTACGATCAATCAGGAATGATTTCCTTGAACTCAAAAGGGGTACCAAGAGATAAAACTAGTGACAGGAGAATCATTGCCCTTCTTTCTCTCTTAAGAGCAGACAGTTGCTTGAATTCCTTTGCTCCTCAGATAGTGTTGAATGTCATGCAAGTGATCATTGGGTCTGTGGGGAGTGGGATACAATCAGGATGTTAATGTGCTGGGAGTGCAGCTCTTTCTTCCCCGGTGTCTCCGTGCTTTGACTCACCTTTGATGCCAAAGCACTCCTTCACTGCTCTTCATTTGTAACTCAAATCTTTACCTACACACATTTGCGACTGAGATTTGTAAGAGACAATTTTATGCTTGAAAAGGGGAGAGGTACTTTACAGCTATACCTGTTGTCTGTGCAACTGCTTGACAACCTTGCAAGAATTCCTTTCACTCTGTGCCTCTGATTCTCTTTGTCAGTAAGAAACAGAACATGTATAGTCCTAAGTGCTGAAAATCAAATACTGGTGTGATATATTAGCTTCTCTCTACCCCTCCTCTGCTCCCCCCCAGTGTTCTAAATATGGCTCTACTTTGAAATTAAGTGCACTACAGAATATTCGGTTGCAGCACATTGCTGGCATACAGTTTATAAATTGTTAGTGTTTGGCAGCCCTTGGTTTTTAAATTCCTACTGATCACAAGTAGCTGGCACTAATCAGCTCCAATAGAGTTACGGTACCGTGTACCTTCTTAAATGGCTGGAGTGGAGATATACATCTAAAACCCCATATATAATAGCCACATGTCAGAAACACTTTACTCTGAGCAGGGTTTTTATTTTACTTTTTACATCTCTCACATTTTACATCTGGTTCAACAGTTCTGAAGGAAACTACATCTGATGTGATAGCAGGAGATCTATATCACACATCTCAAAACCTGCCAGAAATGCAATTTAAATATAGTTTTGGACAGAGTAAAAGAACTATTATTGGTATCAGATGTTTGGGCAGTGAGAAGCTGAGCTCCATCCCCCCTTGGTTGTTTTTTTTTATACAGAAGGAAATCATAATGTGAAATCCTAGTTCTGCTAAAACTTGTGAGAGCTTTGCTGTTGATTTCAGTCCTCAGTTTCACCTTGCAGTTGTGAGGTACCTGCCAAGTTCAAGCAAAACTTTGTGGCTGGAGCAGCAAAGACAGACCTAGACATGGCCATTTGCAGAGATGAGCAGGGTTTGAACTGGTTTCAGTGGGGATAACTATCAGCTGTACTGTGTCACAGACTTCAGAGAGACCTTCTCCAGTATTTGGAGCCACAAAAAGTTCGTGCAGGGCATGCTTGTTCTGGTAGACATCACTCCATTCCAGTTTATTTTTATGGTGCAAGTTTAGAAATATCTGAAATTTCAGATGAGCTAGTTCAAGTCAGGAGTTTTATGTCTTGGTCATCTGAGAGTGCACATTCCACCTGAACTGAACTTGTGAAGTTTGTGGGAATCATTCACCAGCAGTGGATGGAGAACACGAGCTGCTGGCTGCGTCTGTCACAAATTAGCACCTCCCAAGGCTCGCGTCTGAAGGGGCTGCCTGCACGTCCTCCACACATGGCACTGGGCTTAGTTGCTTGGAAATAAGAGAGCCTGTGCGTTAAAGAGGTGTAATTTTAAGACTGTTGGTACTTGGGGTTTGCTGAAAAACAGACCTCGCTGATCCAGGGTACTGAAACCTGCTAATGAGAGCTGCCAGTCAAAGCTTGGGAAAGTGCTCAGGCACTTGTGTGTCAGCAGTGAGCCAAAGCACCTATGCACGTGTCCCAAATGCCTTTTGTTCTTGTGCTGGGTATGGAATAGATGTCATCGTGTGAGTCTGGGGCTGTCTGAACAGGCAAACCAAGGTTCAATGGGTTATTAGGGTCCTAATTGTCATTATTTCATCACTCTGGAGCCCTAACAAAGAGCTGGGGCCTCAGTGTGGTGGACTCAGTAAGAAGATGAGCTTCAGCTCTTTGAAGCACACTATGTATTTGTCTCATTACTTCTGATCATAATCCAACACCAAAAGAAATCAAAAGCTGTCTCAGAATTCAGTGAGGGCTCAGGGCACACGAAAGCTCTCAGGAAATGCTCAGTGTGTTGTCAGGATCAGGCCTGTAATGTGTAACTCCAGCCTAGAAAACTCATTTCCTTTGAAGCTCAGTTGAGTGTTACTACTACACATCAGCATGTTGCACCACACAGAGTATATCAAATTTGATGTCATTTTTTTTTCTTCCTTTTTCCCTGGGAACCTGTAAATATCCTTTGGTAGCAAAACCAGAGAGGAATAAATTCTCCTCCATGTATTTACAAATGTGAGAAGCTTTTCAAGTTGTATTTGCAATTCTCTTTCTTGCAATGACCTCTATTTTCATAATCCTTCATGGAATATCATGGTTTAAAGAGCTTTCTCTCCCTGCTGTTTTTGTTAAAAGGTTTTTGGTGTGATATTTGGAAAGTCAAATTCTGCATTTAAATGTTGTGTTTTCACAGATATAAATGAAAGAGGCCATATTTATCTTTTCCCCCCTCTTTTCCCTTTTTCTGAGAACATCAAGCAATTCCACTTTTCTGCATGTATTGTTAACTAAACCGTGAGAGCATACAGCAGCTTTAATAGTAAAGCAATTGTGATTACATCTTGCTTGTAATTACATTTATTTCCTCACATATGTCCAAAAAGGCAAGCATTAGTTTGGCCTGTATAGGCATGTGCTAATGGCAAGAAAATCGTCTGGCAGCTTGACAGCAAGGAAAATAGCTTACAGTCACTTAAAGTCTTTCATGTCATGGACACTTGCAAAAACTCTGAGCACTCAGGCTTTTGCTCACATGCTTTTAAAATCGATTGCGTTCTGAGAGAGGGGGAGTTTGCAGTGGATTTGCATCTAAATAATCCAAATATGAAGAGATAAAATTGGCAAGGTACGGGTGTGTGATGACAAATTTGAAAACCCTGATGATGGCACTGTACAGGACTAATCTACAAATATCTGTGGGCCCCGTGCTCCGCAGAAACGCCTGCAGCTGTCCACGGGAATAAAGGTGGGCAAATAAAGAGTCCCTGGTATCTGGAAGCACTCTGAGGCTCACTTGACTCCCACATACCATCCCATTGATTTAATTGACCTCTGTGTACAGGACAGTGCAACCCAGAGTGACCCAGAGGGTCACAGCTTGTTCCTGTAGGAGCAGGGCTGTGCCAGCCCTGGCATTCCTGGCACGAGGTGACCACATTGGGGAGTGTTCTTTTCACTTTTTAATAAAAACCTGGCTAGAGATTTTACAGACTGATTTATGGCAAAGCTGAAATCACATTCGTTTTCTCAGTGCAGAAAAGTTTCTTATTGGAAATGATAAATGCTACAAGTTCTTCAGAAGCTGGATATAATGTTAAACTGAGCAGTGTCCCAAATGCTGTCTGGGAAGAGTGAGAATTTTTCAGTGTCCATATAAGCCACAAACTAGGGGCATTTGCAAGATTTTCTGAAACTGGAAGTACATTTGTGTCTTCTGTCTAGTCTGCTTGCCTTCTGCTACTGTGGCTACCAAGAATCTCAGCAAATTCACTGGATTAAGTGAGTGCCTAGCCAGAAAAAGTACACTCCCAGAAAGTATGCCTTGACCTCACTTTAGATCTTCCCCAGATTTGTGGGCACTCACATTTGATTGTCAATATCCATGGTCCATGACTACACAAATTATGTCCACAGCTGTAGAGATCATTACTGAAAATTTGTTCAGGAGTTGGTAAATAAATGAACAAATGTCAGTCTGCACACTCAGCTCGGCAACTAAATGCACAAGCTTGCAAATATGTCCAATTTGATATTTTCCTTGCTTAGCTAGAGAGGAGCCACTGCATAAATCCCATAGCCCTGTGCCAGGTGGTGAGGCAGACAGACAGACAGACACATATCCAGGTATAAATGACACAGCTTCCCTGACAGGAGTGGTGGTCCCTGGGCTCCTGTTACCAGATGAGCCATCAGCCTGCTGGTTTTTGCTGAGTAATTAGGCTGGGCAACCAGGGCAGCCAAACAAATGCTCCTGCAGAGCTGGCTCAGCCCTCCAGGCTGCATGGGCAAAGGAACAGCAAAATAATAATGGGTCTGTTGCTGCTGTCTGCAAGGGTCAGGCATGTTTTAGTTCTCTTGGGGCAAAAAAAAACTCCCAGCGAGTGCTGGGCACAGACCTGGTCCTTTTTGTAGATATCTCTCATCCTTTAGGTGCTCACAAAATCATTAAATATTTTGAAAGGGAATTCTTGAGGGTAGCTGTGAGATGTTATAGGACTAAAACGTAAGGCTTTTTGTTTGTTTAGTTTAGTTTTTGGCTACTTTGTAGCTTTACTGAGTTTATTGTTCCCTGTCTCTCAAACCTCCCATTGAGTTAAAATCTTTCAACAGCAAGAGCAAAGAGTAAATCTAGTTAATATTTATAATTTACTCCCCAGAATTAGAGCCTAAGCTTTCTCCTCCAAGCATTATAAGGAAGATAGGATTATTATTTGCCATAGAAATGGGAGAATGGAGGAATTAGTGTGGACACAATGATAAAATAAAGGTTCATGATCTGTGTTACACTACAGAAATGAGGTTTGTCTTCTGGCTAGAATCGAGGTCAAATTACAACATCTGAGTACTGGGTGAGGAAAAGCAGAAGGTTGGACTGGAGTTTTGGTCTGTTCTCTGTGCCAGAATTTAGGGAGTGCTGAGAAATCTGCCTTTAGATCTATTTCTGGATTTGTATGCTGTGTCTCTAAGAGTTATATTAGCTTTTTCCATTCTACCATCTGAAAATGTTAATATTTAAGGGATTTTTTTCATAAAAACAGCAACAACATGGAAAATATTAACAGGAAACATTTTAGATGCTACAGGAAATTACAGCTGTGAAGACTGTTTCATATTGTATTAGCAGGAGATTGAATGAGGCATCTTCCCATCCAAACTTTTAAATCCATGAAGAGGAGGAATGTCTCTGACTCCATGTACCTGCTCTGAAGGGGTATGAAATCTATAAAGAACAGGTAATATTCTTTGCTTTGCTTTCATTGGCCTGGGAATCAGCAGAAACACTTAGGTTTTAAGACAGCTGAGTTGCACAGTTGTGGGAATTGTGAATGAAGTGACAGAGATGTCCCAGCCAACAGCCTGATATCCTGACTGGGGTGCTGTCAGGTTTGGCAGGCAGTGTTTGGTCCTGCCTGGGATCCTGCTTTCCAAAGTGGAGGATGCTCTGTCCTCTGTGCCTCACATCAGAGAGGGCATTTGATATTTCAGAGCTGTTCTCGTGGGACAAGGGGACTGTAGAGTCACCTTCTTTTCCACCTCACCAGCAGCCAGGACCTGGCAAGGTCAGAGTGAGCAGTGAAGCTCCCTGAGCTGCTGACAAACAAAGCAATGCTGAACTTTGTTTTGTTAGCTAGCTAGCATATATCTAGTCTGATTATTTCAATATTAAAATTGCAGTTTCCCAGTTTATATCCCTCAAGCATTATGGTGACTCACACTGGGTGACTGGTTTGCTGTAAGATCCTGCCCATATTCCTACATATGTGGTTTATTTTCTGATTTGACTGACCTAGAAAGAACAATGCTGATGGAGGAGCCTTTCCATGAGAAGAACAATGCTGGTGGAGGCGCCTTTCCATGAGAAGAACAATGCTGGTGGAGGCGCCTTTCCATGAGAAGAACAATGCTGGTGGAGGCGCCTTTCCATGAGAAGAACAATGCTGGTGGAGGCGCCTTTCCATGAGAAGAACAATGCTGGTGGAGGCGCCTTTCCATGAGAAGAACAATGCTGGTGGAGGCGCCTTTCCATGAGAAGAACAATGCTGGTGGAGGCGCCTTTCCATGAGAAGAACAATGGTGCTGGAGGATCCTTTCCATGAGAACAATGCTGATGGAAGAGCCTTTCCATGAGAAGACAACGTGCTTGTTTCATCCTATTTAGGAATCTCCTTAGACTCCATGCACAGAAATAGCAACAGCAACAATAAAATAATTGAGGTTATCTTGAGAGAAATTCTCTACTCTGGAAGTGCGTAAAATCAGAGATAACCTCTGCTGCTGTTGTGTCTGTCCTCAGGCCTGTAGGGAACCACCAGATCCCCTGTGATCTGAACAGCTTTGCTCTGTTTGTAGTCTCAGATCCTCCCCTGCACTGGAGAAGTCGACCCTGGCAATGTGGGAGTGTGTTCTGTCCTCCTCAGGGTCACCTGCCCTCCCTGAATATCCACTTTGCACCCCCACAGGATGGCATCCCTTCTACATGTGCTCATACCCACAGAAGTGCTGTGCTCTGCAGTCTGCAAGGGGTGGATAAACCTGATCTGCCTCAAACTAACAAATCCCCCTGTGCTCCGAAATAAAACAAACCTCAGAAGGGGGGAAAGCTCCCTCTTCTGAAATGATCAGATGCTATAATACAGTTTCTTTTGAGCCGAATTCTGTTGGGCAGACAGCTATTGATGTGGTCCCCATTGTCACTTAGGTATTTGGTCTATTCATTATTTTCATTTATATTGTTTATGTAGAGCACCTAGAGGCCTGTGATAAGCAAATTTCACCAAATAAAATAAGCCAACTTTAGTAGGTCAATTAGCATTCTCCAAAGATCATACATTTTAGCAGGGAGTTTTGCAGTTTACTGCTGTTGTCTAAGGAGAAAATGGAAAGTAGACCCCTCCCCTCATATACAGTGTCAAATATCAACTCTAAATTAGAATGTTACTTATTCTCACTGAAACTGGGAATTCATTGTATGAGCTGAGTAATCACAATGCTGTGCTCTGATTTCGTTTCTGGAGATCATCCAATGAAAGCAGCCTGTGTTACCTACTGGGAAGAAACAGGCAAATACAGTCATGTCTCTAATATGTGTACTCAGTATATCAGTGCTCTCCAGGTTGCTTGCTAAATGCAGCTTAAGAATGTTCTAAGATACAGACAGGGAGATTTGTAATGAGACCTGTGCAATGTATTTCTAGTGTCTGCTGTTTTCTTTATAGTTATAAAATCAATAAAACTTAGGTGTACCAAAGAATATAGCTCAGTAATACAGTGTTGCAGGCTGATGGAAGTTGTTCTGATGGGGAATTTATTTTTGATTTGAACATTATGAGCTTCCTGCTTTCCCTACTTACACAGCTTCTGACTGTTTTATTGCTCCCTTCTCTTCACTTGGTTGTCCTCTTTCAGGGGTCCTCTGAGACGCTTTTTCTTCTGCTTAAGTTTTCATCAGCTCTTTCATGATGGCTCTCTGCTTTAAACTCTTTCCTCATTATAAGTAGCTCTTGATTGAGATTTTTCTGCAATACTGAGAGTCCTAACATAAAACCAATTAATTGGTAATACTGCTGCAGCAAGACAATACAATATTTATACTTTGTGTGTCATGCTGAGTTTGTGTCTTTCATCCCGGTTTGTGAAGATCTACCTGCCTAGAGTTGGTTATTTTTACCTTTATAGCTCTTCATCTGAGTAAGTGATCTAATCTTTACTCAGAGTTTTACTGAATGCTAGGTCTTGACTTGAGCCTGTTGATGTGTTTCTGGTTTGCTAATTTAGACTTGAACTTCCTGCCAAACTCAGCCAGACCAAGCCATATGAGCTGTCTACCTTCATAGTCTGCCTCATGTCTGCTCTTTCAGTCAGCAGCGTTTGGGAAGCTGACCTTCCCAGGAATCTGCTACAGAAACTGGATTTATTTATTTTTTTTTTTTGGCTAAGCTTGTTCTGACCAAAGAAGTCACAGAAGTGCATGAATGGGCAGAACAATTGGGAGAACAGAACAGGGAGTAGTAGGATCGCTGCTGTCCAGACTCCTGGGTTCAGGACTCATGATCCTGGGTGAATTCCAGATGGACACAGAAATGCAGCGTGGCAGGAGCTGTGCCAGGGTATGGTCAGGTCTGAACGCTGGGGTTTGGAGGTTTGGAGCCTCCAGTTCTGGAGTTTTGCCTCGGGGGTCTCTGTGTAGGTGGTCAGCAGATCTGTCTGGTGAGGGGACCTTTTTCTTCCCTCTGGCACTGCAGAGATGGTTGGCATAAATGATTCCAGGCCCTGAAATATATTTAAGGTTCTGACTGCAGTCAATTTTGGCACGTTCAGTGATGATGAAAAATGGACTGTTAAAGAATTCATGAAAATCACACAACTCTCATTGGTCTGAGCATAAAAACAAACTGAATAAAGGAAAATCATGATTTAAAAGGTGTTCAGAATGACTATATTAGTGTAAAATACAAAATATTAGTTTTTTCCAAGAAATCTGAGTACCTGAGGCAGTTCTCAGTTTTAATTCAGCTAAACTGATTTTTTTTCCCTTGGTGATTGGTGTTGTTCATCAGCCTAATCATACAGTGACCATTTCTCTAGACCAGAACTTTTCCTTTGCAGTCATAGATATTTCTGCTTCCTACCTTATTTACTCACCAGTCATACAAAAGTCATCACATGCTACATTGCAGTCCAAATATTCCATTTGTAATGATAATACGTAAAATATTTTGATTTGTGATTGTGTTAGACTCTGAAAGCTTGTCCTTTGTTCATGCCACAGAAATCATCCTTAAAGATAGAGCCGGTGGCTTCACAACTTAATGATTTTTATTAGTGCTGAGAACCAAACTAAGAAAATTAGATACACAATCACCAACTCCATCCCAAGAACATCAGCTACATCCAACTGCTAGTACTGCATTGGAAGACTTTTAATCCTGGAATGTGAAATGCTCAGCCCAATTCAAAACAAAACTGAGACCCAACTACCACCCGAAATCTAGTGAGGTTTTATCTAATTTTTTTTTCCTGGGATATAATGAATTAAACATAGTATGAAATGCAAAAAGGTTACATTGAGACATATAATATTTGAAGGTTTAATTCATTTTCCTAGTGTATAAGACACAAGGCTATTAAATTTTTAAAGCAGTGATCTCCTGAAGTCCCTACTTTATGAGGGCTTTCTTCATAAAGATAAATGGTTTCCTTGCCAAATCAAATGCAGATTTGAAACAAATTAAGTTAATGTTCAATGGTACAAGGTAGAATGGATGGGGGAACTGTTTTATTTTGCATTGTAATAACCATATACACCTAAATCAATAGCTGTGGAAAAAAAGGCAATAATATCACGTAACTGCAGGAAATGAAATATAGTGAGATGAAGGGGGGAGCGGGTTGCAGAATGAAAGGATTTGTATTGGAATAATGACATTTCATTAAAAAGGGAAGGAGTGCTATTGAATATAAGTCCATACCAGTAAATTCTATTTCTTATAATAACACTTGAGATGAGTTAAAGTTGCCCAAGTATTGTGATAAAGTATCTTGCTGGATTCCTTTCTTATATTATGCTGTAATTTTACGTTAAAAGAAAAATTTGAAATGTTAAAGAGGCAGTGCATGTTTTCTAAAGTGCTTTCTATTTCTCCTAATGTTTCATTTAACTTGTTATATTATCCTGTGCTCCTGCAATCTGAGCAGGAGGAAGTTTATCAGTTTCGTTCTTCTGTAAGCTCGTATTAAAGGAACAAAACAAAATGTGAATCTGGCAGTGGTGAAAGGCATTGGATTGAGAGTCCTGGGGATTACAGCCCACTATTTATCTGCAGCACAGGCTCAGGCTGGTGAGTAACAATGAGGACTGAGAGAGAGAGAATCTCTGCAGTACAGGGATCAGATTCCTGCCTGGTGCAAATCAGCAGCAGCCAGGGCTGATACATTGGGTAACGGCACTGAACAGGACAGGATGCAGCTTTTTTCACAGTATTTAACAAAGAAATTGTTGTTCCTCTGAACTCAATGGCAAAAATCCCATTGATTTCATAGAAGTAGGGATTTTAACCTTGTTTTTATTGTTTGTCACACTAAAGTCTCCCTGAAAGACTCTCCAGAAAGAAAGGGAAATATTCCTGATTTGTTTCCTTTTTTTGAGGTTGCCCACAAAGGGAAGAGTTCCACTGACTGGGCAAACTGAGAGACACATGTGGCTGCTAGAAATTAAACTGATACCTTGTTCATGTCCCATGTGTCAGACCAAGAGGAGTTCATTAGAGGGACAAATCCATTTTGTTCTTTAGTGGAAAGAGTGTCTTCTCTTTTGGGATACTCTAAAACCTGGGTGTGTGGGCACCTCTTTTGAACCTCTGCCAAGCAATCATCTGGAAAATCACTTGTACTAGAAAGAGGTGTATAGGATTGTAAAGAAAGCAAGATTGACAGTGTCATAATACTTCTGTATCAGTGATAGAAACGTTGTGGAGCATGGATGTCATCTGTGTCAGAGCTTCTCTCTCCCCTTCCTGACACGGCGTGTGCAGGCTGCATGGAGCTGTTGTTATCCCTGTCAGCAGTTTTTGAACTCTGTCTTGTTTAGCAAAACCATAAAAATGCCATGGCAGGGGGTCTCTATGAGGTGGAAACAGAGCTAGCTATCAATGTATTTTCACGTTGATAAGGAGAAGGTTTGGAACTTAGCTGTAGCTCATAGAGTTGCTCGTGGCTGGGTGCAGAGGAGCCCATCAGGAGAATGTGGTAGCTCCCTGTGGCATCCTCACACCATAATATCCTCTCATAGTCTGGTTCCTGTGGTGAATTTCTGGCAATTATAGAAATCGAGTAATGCTTCACTTAGAACTCCTGGACTCATTATGCAAATTTAATGTGGTCAGAAATGCATGAAAATCCAGAGGACGTTTGGGTAAGGCTTGGCTTTTCATTTAGGGCCTTGGAAATTGTTGTGTCCTGTCTCCCCATCACAGAAGAGGCATTTTTGTGCAGAGCTTGTGACAGAAATTCTTCTGAGCAGACATCTGAACAATCCCCTGTGTGCATTTAAAGGATAAAACTTGTCCATACACACAGAGCTCAGCATCCTCCTGTCCCCAGTGCAACGTGCATCTGTGCTGCTCCTCCTTATACCCTGCAGAGCCAATGAACCATCCCTTTGTGTGAGCCAGTGGGGGTCTTGCTTTCAGTTATTTTTACACTCATAATCAGCTATGTGCTTCACTTGTTGGTTCATTTGTTTCAGTAAGAATGGGCAAAGCATTCTCAGCCAAATTTCAGACCTCGTTCAGTCTGAAGTGCCTCATCCCTATGAGCATTATGGAGAGGTACATAACTGTACAGGACATTGTCTCAGTTCCTTAGTCTGCTTCAAAATAAGATCCAAGGTTGAGCTTCCTGAAGCAAATCAGCTTTTCAGAGCTGCATATTGTGAAATTGGTGCTCACCTCTACCAGCAGGAATTGATACTGTGTGCTGAACAACCCTGGTAATGTACCTTACCTGAGTGTGCCATAGGCTGCACTTTTCCTGCAAAAAGTATCAGTTTCAGGAACATTATTTATATTCTCTTCTTTCATACATTCATCAGCTAAGGTGTCACCAGATTTTTGCCAAGGGGCCAGGAGTAACTGATAGTGTCTGAGGAGATTTGGCTGTCTCCCACTCAGGATATGAGTGAAATGGTTTGCTCAGTGAAATGAAATATTTTTTTTTAAATAAAAAAGGCCACCAAATATATCCAGGCTCTCATATAAAATGCCACAGGGATTTTTATTTTAGAATATGTACAACTAATCAACCTCTGACTTGTGCATTGCTATCACATTTTCTGGTCTCTGTTTCCTCTGGATAGGACACTTGGGATGTGATCCTTTCAAATTGCTTTTAATTTTGCTCCCCATTAAATTAATTATTGACAAAGTCCTAGAATCTGAGCCACTCAAACCGACTGTTCATGGATTTTTCATGTACACGTACCAGTAAAATTCACAAGTCACGTTGTACTATGAATTGTATAAGTCAGTTGGAAAACAGAAAGAGAGCTGCATGGTTTATCTAAATAATAAACACAGTTATAATGGTAAACATTCACTCTGAACTTTCCAAGAACATCTTGTATCATAAAAAAATTTACTGCAGAAATTCTCAGATAGTGTTTTTAGATAATGGTTAAATGTAAGAATTTCACTGTGTTGTAGCAACAGTAAAAAAAGATGAAATATATTGAATAAAGATTTTATTGTGAGTTATTTGCTCAGCTCTGTAGCACCATCAATTTTTTCTCCCTATATAAAAATAATGAAGTCAATAAATGTGTTTAGGTGACCTCCGAGACTTACAAAAAGGATGTTATGAGATGGGTGAATACTGGATACAGTATTTCATTCAGATGCTGAACAGCTGTTGTGCTAGACAGTGCTGGCATCCTATTTTTCACCACTGGTGCTAATGCAAATTGTGCTTTGATTGTATTTATATTCTGTCATATTGTGGGAATGTGAAAAAGACTTTTGGCCTGTCAGCCCTGGTGTCCCACCTGGTTATGCCATTTGCTAATGTGTAGTTGCAGACAGTCAGGACCCTCGGTGACCAGAGTGGGAGCCTGCTCTCAGACTGGCCCAGCCACTGCTGACAACCAGCCTGGTGCCTGAACTGGGCTGCAGCCTCTCCCAAAAACCATTGGGCCTTATTGTCCTGATCAATCCAACAGGCACGTGACAGAGGTATGAATGGTTACCTTTTTTTCCCCCTTGGAAAATTAGATTTTATTCAAATGCATTGAAAAACATCTGGGCTCTATCCTGGCCCCGTCACTGTGGGCTGTGAATTGTTCCATCTCTTTTCCATATCAGTGATCCCAGCTCACTGCACATCATGTCAGCGAGCAGCAGAGGTTTGTTAGGGATCAGATTTGCCTCTGTGTGTTCCAGAACATCCCCTGTGAATCACAAAATGGGAGGGGAGGGCCCTTTGTTCTTCCCTTGCCTCTGTGCTGCTCCTCTGAGCTCGCCTGCCCTGGCACCTGTCTTGTCATCAGTGCTACATGTTCATAGAAACTGTAAAAGTATTTTTCAAGGAAATATACAAATTTGCACTTTAAAGCTCATTCTTATGCAGATTTAATATTTATACCTGTGGTGACTTTTTCCTTTGCAGGATGATGAAAAAGGAAATATGCGCTAACATTAACAATTAACAATATGATGAGAATTTTCTGTTTGATTAACCATGTTTTCTATATATTTTCTCTGAGTTCAGTATTTATTTTCTTTTCAGTCTGACAGCTGTTCAAAAGTAGGTGCACACCTTGTCACTTACAGAATGGTCCCTGTTGTAAATTGACTGAGTGTGTGATTTGCCCCGCAGCATCTTTTTAAAGTAATTAGTATAAATCAGTCAATAGATTTGTGTTAGTGACACCTGAAAAATTGCAGTAGTTTGAAAAGCACTGCACTCTGTTATATGCTATCCCCTTTAAGTGCCATTGGTTTAAAATGTGAGAGAATTATCCATTTCAAAAAGTAGATTACTGGTACTTTGATTACGCAGCTTTTGTTTTAGACAGCTCCATGCTTTTTTCAGGAGACAGTTGACACTACCTGCAGATTTCTGCTTCTTTCATGGGATCACAGAATCATGGAATTGTTTGGGTTGGAAGGAATCTTAAAGACCATTTTGTTCTAACAAGAAAACTTCCACTTAAAAAAAGTGCTTTTAAAGTACTTCTCCATAAACTGCTCACACTGAAAATAAGGATAGAGAAGGATCCTTTTGACCTGCATACAAGTGACCTCTTCAGAACCAAATTGCCCACACTCTGGAATGTTCCAGCTTCTCTGTACTCTAGTTTTCTGCAGTAGCTGGTGGTGGTGACTCAAGGCTCTCCTTAATGAGGGAAGCAAAGGAAAGATGCTGATTGTAGCCAAGGAATTGGTGGTGTCAGCTACACAGAGAATTTCCTTGTGAGTGAGGGATTTGTTAGTCAAAAGGCAAGTTCCAGTGTCCATTTTGGCATGTTAGTGAGTCACTCAGGTCTGTCAGGCTCCAGTTTAACTTCTTGGGTGCACTTCTTTCATCCATAAGCCGTGAAAACTTCTTTGCCACTTACTGAATTCTTGCTACATTAGTCCAGCCTCTTTTTATTTTTTTTTTAATTTTTTTGTTTGTTTGTTTTTAAGGGAGTGGGATATCATTTCAGCCTCTGCCTCTGTCAGATTTTGTGGTTTTGCAACTCTTGTGTTTCTGTTTTCTTTTCAAAGTAAGTCTACCCTTTGTGTCTGTGGGGAGACTTTCTCCAGTGAGGCTGCCATGAGAAATGCTCTCAGAAGCACTTCTAGGAGCCTTTCCTCTTCTATACTCATGTCCTGGAGTCCTCTTGCTTGTTACTTGTGTGAATAACTAAAAATGGGTTTTTTTAGTACTTTGGATGATTTAATCAAAACTGAAAATAATCTTAGATCCTGAATAGGTACCAGCTTTGAAAATGCTGAACACAATAGCTCTGTCATCCCCAACATAAACCTTGCCTGCCCTTCTAGCTGTGCACAGAAAACAAGCTGTTTAGATGAAAAAAAAAAAAAAAAGGCCAGGGAATTTTTTTTAAAGATCTATAATTAAGCAATCATAACAGCCCTTTAAATAAATACAGATTGCATTTACATTTTAACATGCACTTCTGGTGTTTGTTTAACTTTATTTCTTTTTCACCCCATTTCAACATAATAGAGAATGTACAGCAGGCTTCCTGAGTGCCTCCCCTGCCCCAGCCTGTCACAGCCTGTGAGCTGCTCCTCGGAGCCCTCCGGACTCAGCCTGGCAGGATGCCTGACACTGTCACTGCTTAGCAGAAGTGGGTTAGAGCAGAAAAGCCAGCCACTTAGAAAGGCACATTGTTCTGCCCATCCCCAGATCAGAATCTATTAAAGCAATTAAAACTTAATTGTGATCAGAAATGGTGTGTGCTCGTCTCAGGCCCCGGCTGAGGAAAGTTCAGTGTTCCCTGGCGCTGGAGATCTGGGCTGGCTTTTCACACGAGCTCAGCACGCAGCAACTCTTGTTGAGAACAACAGGGGTGCTCCTCGAGATTGGATGCCTTTGAAAATCTGATCATGTCACTGTATTTATTTATGTAGATTTGTGTGTGCACAGTTATATACAACATGCCCAGAAACAAGCACGCACACATACATGACAGCTCTAGGGTCTGGATTTTCAAAGGAGCCTAAGAGAATTCAGTGAGAGATGGGTGTCTAATTAAAATTCATATCCTTCTTGCCTTTGGCATAACTTAAGCCTGCAGCTAAGTTAATACCAAAACATGACTAAAGGGCAGCAGGATAACTCAGTAAAACCTACAAGAAGGAAGCCAGGCAAATTAGCCTTCCTTTCACCAACCTCACATTTTCACATTTCTTGTTTTCAAAGATGGAAGTAAAATGAAAAAGGAATGCCTAATCTCTTTAAAATACTGCCCTTAGGTGGGATGCTTTAGATTGTCTGGGGTCAGGACCTATCTCTGGTTATTTTTGTGTGTAGACAGCAAAATTTGTGATTTTTGCTGGGACTTCACTGTACTGTTGCACTGGTGTGTGAAAATCATAGCCAGGTAAACAAGGACTTTAGGGCACAAGTGAAAACATAATGTAAGGTGTAAAATCATGGCAGAAACACGTCTCTTTCTGTTCAATATTCTACAAACCAAATAATAGCCAAAAATCTCTCTTGATTTAGGATTTCCCAGAATGTGGTTCCTCATCTACATATACAGAAAGAAAATCTTGCATCCTGGAAAATGCTTTACCAAGCCAACTTTTTTTATGATAGTGCACAGCACAGTTTACATTCCAGCCCTGGTCCCGAGAGGCAGGAGGGCACCGAGTTCAGTGCCCAGCATCTCTGCTTTATCCAACCCAGGTACCCCAGACAGCCCACCAGGGTACAAAATGGAAAAATGGAATGCAGTCTTAAGAAAGACGTTTACACCACCATAGATCTTGAATTCTGTGCTGCCCAGGATATATCCTCAACAGGTAATTTGGGAAAAACCAGCAGAGATGATAATTTTTTGTTCTCTGGAGACTACTGTGGGAAGGAATCTGAATGCCCCTCTTTTCTAGCCTGGGTGAGAGACAGATTTGCACGCCTACAACAGAATTGTTTCTCCAGCCGCTGAATTTAAAAAAAAAAAAGTGGCTGCAAATACATTTTGCAAGAGATGCAATCTCTGTTTTCCTTAGAAAAGATTTACAGGACTGGGCCTCTAAGGGGAGACTTTTTAATTCATGTGTCCTGCCAAGAAGTCAGTGCCAAATCAGTCCCCCTGAGCTGGTACTTGGGTATCCAAGGAGACAAATCTTGGCATAGGGTGACACACGTGGGCAGGTGTCAGTTTGCTACCTCTGACCAGAAATACAGGACTCCTGAAAGGGATGAGGGACTGGCTCCCAGTTTTGCATTTTTCCTCATGGAATCTGCCTGAGTTGTATTCACCCAGGGGCACTGAGCCACAAGGGAGGGCTTATCAAAACTAATAGGGCCGAGTGTTTTCTTCCCTGTTTGTTGGTGTCAATCTGTGCTTTTTTTTTTTAGTGTGAGCTGCTTTATGGACTTAGAAGGAATGAATCCCAAACTTCTTTCTTTTCCAGAACCAGTCAGGTTTGCTGCAATTCTCTCACTTGTCCTCTTGGATGGTACTGACAGTGGAGAAACGGATTTTTAATTAAAGGGAAAAAAAGGTATTAACAAATACCTTACATCAAAGCAACTGGTCTCTAACCTGAGTAGCCCAGGATGCTTGCCCCTGCTAGGCTCCTGGACAAACACACTTCACCACTGTGATCTTAAGAGGCTGAAGTATCTTTCAGACAAGCTCATTCCTTAGACTTAATTAAAACCTAGTTCGCTCCTTTATTCAATTTATGAGGCCTAGCCAGTAGGATTAAGCGATTACAGGCAAAAAGCCCCATTTGTGAAACACTCATAAGCTCAAGCTGCTAGACTGCTCAGTTGTACTCCATTAAATTAATAAGGAATGAATAGACTGATCCATTATGAATAAAGCTGTGGGGAGCCTCAGCATTGCCTCAGACTCTCTGCACACTCCTTAGAGAACATTTGTGCAAAATGATTATGTTCATATTCATTCAATTGGAATTCTACAAAAGTGGAATGCATAAATTACTCTAAAGATGGGGAGTTTATCTTAAACATTAACTATGTGTGTGAATTAATAAGACTATTATAAAACCATTAGCATTCAGTGTATTTACCTACGTATGCTGCATACCTAAACTAAACTCAACAATTGTTCCTAATTGCTATTCTTGTTGTGTGATCAAGCTGTGGTTCATTTTCCCTTGTAGTCATAATATTTATGAATTGCATTTTTCCCTGTTAAAACTTCTCAGTCTCCCCTTTCCCCCCACCAGCTTTTCACTTGCTCCTGCAGTTTTTGTATTGGGAAGAGAACGATCAACAGATGCTTACAGATGTGCTAAAATAAAACATTGGCTATCACCTGCAAGTATATGTGTCAACCAAACCTTTATCTTTTACAGAGTTGAAGAAGCATGTCAGTGACTCCTGGGTGAGTGTACCCTGAGTCTGCTGCTGTTCAGCAGAGTCTCAGTTCCAGAATGCAGAGGGTACAAAACCCATCCACCATTCTTTGCCGTGTCTTGAACGTGCACAGTCTGTTTCTTCTGGAAGAGCTCCAAATGAAAGGCAAAAAGCAAACCCAAAAACCAGAATGAGGGGGTGCCTTAACCAGAACAAAAAACCCAAACAACAGTTTTTAGAGGACTTTGCAAACAAGGAGTTAAAATGAACGAACACGGGGCTAGTTGCTAAGGTTATAAAAGCAAGAGCTCAGGCAGTGGCAGGGGTGTGCTGCAGGATGAGAGAAGGGCTCAGGGCTGAGCTGCTGCAGTGGCCAAAAAGACTGCATTACCCTCATTATTAGGGTGACTGGATGTGATCTCGATGAGATGGCAAGCAGGGGTACCTCGGCACGGTGTTATTTTCAGAGCTGCTCCTGAGCAGAGCGAGGAAGCTCCGTGTTAACACAGGTTAGCTGGCATGTCTGACCCTCATTGTTCCCAGAGGAAACAGTGACAGTCTATTAGTCCTCCACGAGGGATATCACTGTCTCACAGCAGCTCCGAAAATCCCCCAGGACACTCCTGGAACAACAGTAATTCTGCAAGAGTTCACACAACGTTAGAGCTCTGTGAAATGTTTGCAGCAAATCTTGCCTGGGTTGGAGAGGGGGATGTGGAGGGAAGGGGGAGAGGGATGGCTTTGAACTCTGCAGCATTTGAGAGGAGACACTAACCTTGCAGGCAAGTCAGACCAGGTGGGACTTTTGCCATGGGAAAATCTTGCTAATTCTCTTGAAATGAAACAGCCAAATGGATAAAAGAAAGTGGAAATTAGTTTTTTAACTTAATCTTGCTTCTGAAGTAGAATATCAGCCTTTAAATCTGATTTTTAAAATGAAAGACAAAGAATTTAAACAGTGAAACTTATAGGGGCTAAAAACCAAAGAAACCAATTTTCAACTGAACATTTAGGAAATGGAGTGACAGTGTTTTAGTACAGCTTGTAGGAAGTAGAAGTTGAATCAAAAGTACGATTGCCTTTGATACAAAAATAATGCTATGCATGGGGAAGTAAGTCTGTAGAATTTTACACGTTGAGTAGCTGCTAAGATCTTTTCATGGCTGTACTTTTAGAATTAAAGGGTAGGAGTAAAGAAACTCCTAGGTGCACTACTGGATTTCTTAGACCTGATCTTCTCCTCTTTGTTTACATTATCCTTCCCAACACGTTGTGCCTTTCTAACATTCCTGCAGCCTGTGGCACGGCTGTGTGGTGTGTCCTGGCCTCAAACTCAGCACAGCCCACAGTGATGCCTGTGCACAGATAACCTCACACAGGTGTCCTAGGCTTCAGTAAAGATAAACCTGGGCTGTGTTCAGGGTAACCTCGACTTGCAGATCTGGAGATTTTTCACCTGGGGGTTGTACCTCAAGGCACAGAGTTACTCGATGTCATTAGGGCCCCTGGATGACTTAATCCAGGCTTGATCGAAAGGATTAATAAATGAATTCTTGACAGAGCCAGCATGTGAAGTCTGTATTGGAGAAAGGCTTATTCCTTGGCCTGGCTCCAAGAGAAACTAATCATCATGAACTTCATGCAGATTTACGATTATTCTTTCTGTAGAAAGGGTTAGGCCGGCGCTCTCTGGCAGTGGTGGAAAGTCTGTAGAAAAGGAGAAAGCCAAACACACACAGGATGAACATTGTATGTGGGCTCGTTTCCTTGAAATCCTTCCCTTGGATTTTCTGCATTTTCATGGAAAAACTGATGTAAGAGCACTATCATGTATTAAACCAGATAGAATCATTACGCTCCTCTCAACTCCAGGAGACAGAAATATCATATGGTCTTATTTTTCCAAGGGAGATGATATCATGGAATAAAGTGATAAGAAAGAAAGCTACCGTGATAGTATGAAATATGTCCACTGACTGCCATCAGCACAGTAATCTTTTATGTTTAAACTATTACTCAAAGTAGGGATTATTGAAATGCTGGTCTTCTGTGGCACTCTCTTGGGTGATCTATGGAACCCTGTAGAAGTCAGTGAAAGGAATCTTATCATTTCTTCTTGTTCCTTAAAAAAATGGTAATAAAATTATCTATTAAATTTCAGAGCACATATATATGTGTATTGGAAGTGCAGTATGATAGTGGGGGTTTAAAAAGTGCTGTTTCATTATCAGATTTCTAATAATCTTTTAAAATATTCAGGAAAAAAAAAGGAAAAACTGCAACCTGTTCATTCAGATTTTTGGGCTTTTTTTTTTTTATTAGAAGCTAGTTAAAGACATTTTGTAATCTGTTTCTAACATTGCATTTGCAGATATGTTTGGATTTGTTAGGTTATCTCCTATTCATAGGATTTTGTTAAAAAGGTTTGTGGAACAGTCATTAAAATGAAGACCAAAGCTTTGTCCAGGGGCTTTTCTCCTTGGTCTTGAAATAACTTTTTGCTTTTTCTTTTTAATGCTAATTTTTTCACATTAAAGCATTATTTTCTTGCCTCTTACGTACAAAAAAAGACATAATGAGGGGACAGAGATAATACAGGGGCTGCAAAACTCTTTAATTTTATGAGGCAACAGACCAGTGGTCTGTAAGATCTAATATCTATCCCAAAAGAAAATTAAAATCACTTGGTCAGGCAGGCAGTGCAAGATGACCACAATTCTGTGACTCCTGTGCATGATCAGGGTATTCCTAGAGCCAGGGGGATTGTTAATCCTTGTGACTTAAGCTAAATAGTCTAACTACAGATGTTACAACTTTGTAGATTCTGCGTTATTTGGATCCCATTAGTGTGTGACAGGGTTTATGAGCTGCAGAATGTGTGATGTGTGAATGGGTGTACAAGGACAGGGAGTGGCTCCTGCTTGTGAGGCTGCATGGAGGCTGAGTTCATTTTGTGCACATGGGCTAATAAGACACGAAATCCAAGATCAACATTTTGAAAGATGGGTTTGATAAATGGCAATACCCCAGATAATGCCCTCATGACTATACATGTCCAAGGATGTTCAGTTTTCCTGTATTGTCATGATATGGGTGGGTTTTGTGTGCTCAGGACCACTGATTCAACCATGGCATGGAAACAGAGGAGCCACTGCATGTGGAACTGAGGAATCATTTCCTCCTGTGTTCAGGACAGGTATTTATTTAACAGTTTGTCATAGAAAATTAAGCAAGGTGAATTTTCTAGTTATGAGATGAGGGTGAGAGACCTATTTATTCTGTGATCTCCTATAACCTTCTTGGGCAGTATGGATCACTTGCATTTCTTTAGATGGTTGGATAAACATTCCTGTTCGACTTCCTCAAAGAGATTCCTTCCTTGTCTCAGTGAAGCTACAGGTAATGAGATGGATACAGTTAACAGATTTGTCTTTAGATATTTTGCATTCCAGGGTTAATATGTCACATGTGTGTATTTTCCCCCTTGAGAACAAGTGGAACACTGAGGAATAGCACCACCCATGCTTAAACATCACAGGAGCCCCAAGGAGGAGACTTCAGTAATAATGTTTGCTTTCTTGGATGTATATATGTTGGATGTATGATTAGCCTGGGACTGTGGGAGGTGTAGAAACTCAAACCTAGTGGAATGAACCACCCTCTATGACAATCTTATGAGTGCAGGCTGGAGCTGAGGCGGAAGAGGTGTTTGATGTGTGAGGAGCCAGGACACCCCAGTATGTCCCTTTTGTCTGTCACCTTCACTGCAGTGCTTGCTGATAGAAATCAGTGGGAATCCTTTTAAAGTGGGGCTTCGGTGGGTCTTCTAATAAATTGACCATTCTCCAGAAATGCTTCTGTGGAAAGCACAGTGCTGTCAGGAGAGGAGAAAGGTCACCTTGGTAATAAATGATAGCTATGCTGCAGTCTAGGGAAAAGTTCTAAGATTTTCCAAAGTTTGAATAGGGATAAGTGGCCCGTTAGGTAATTTTCCATTTCTTGTAATATCTTGCCTTTTTTTTGGCCAATTTGCCCTCTACCTACATGCTCTATTTTGGCCAGTTTCCTTGGAAGACTGCTAGAAACCCAGCATGTACTAAGGGCCTGCAAATCAGATGATCACATAACAATGATTTTCCAGTTCCAGCTGCATGTACCTGACTGCCTGGTACAAGCAGGATTCTGCTGGGTACCCAGAGTGTCACACCAGTCCCAGTGTACTGACATTTTGTTGTCCTGTGGCTGTATCATGAATTAAGGATTGAAGCCACACTGTCTCTGCTGGGCTGCAAGCACGTAATTCCAATGAGCAGTATCCCCTACAGGGTAATAAACTCTTTAATAACAGTAATGCAGCAACCACAATAATGAAAAAAGTGATTACATTCTACATAAAAATATAAAAGCTCATTTGATCCTGAGGTCCCCAGTGACACATTACCTGGACTTTTATTTAAAATATAACATTTCTTACATCTTATTCAGGTCCTTTGTTAACACTAATATAAAACACCAATAAAATTGTCATTGGTGGAATTTAATAAGGAGTGGGTATGGCTCAGCAATGAACGCTGCTAATTCTGAGTCCTTCTATGAATCTAATCTAGAAAAACACAAGATGCTCTGCTTGAGTGCTTCAGTACTGAACCCCACTTTGCATATGCAAGACAGATCAGAAGATCCCTTCTTTAGAAGCAGGGTTCTTTCCTAAAATAGGAGTGCTTCTACAAGCGCCTGGGTTTCATGAAATGTGAGAATCCCTTCTTGTACTTTTACTTGCTCTTCATTCTTGATGGTTTCCCTGCAAATCCAGGCTAACTCCAGAGATCTAGAATGACACCAGGGAATTTTCTTCCAAGCATATGTCGGGGGTTCTGAAAGCAGAAGCCAGCCAAACCTTAGTCTGTAATCCACCTTGCTGTATTTCTGTTATATCTAATACTGGGAAGAAACCAACCCTATTAAACTTTCCTTTCCTCCCAGTATACATAGTACAGACATTACTGTACTATGGGCGGACTTCAAAAGGCTCAGAATTCCAGCAGCAATCTTTTTTTGCACTGTCCCTTCTTGTAATCTGTACAGTCAAGCAGAAATGTATTCAGACTTTTTCCATTTCCTTTACTTTTCTGTCAGTACCACATTATTTCCTGCTGAGGACTCCAGCCTTCCCATCATGTCGCTGAGGAATTAATCCCCTGCTGTAAGTAAGAACATATGGCAAACCATTCGTCATCAGCCAGGGCCTGGACACTGTTCTGTACTAGACAGTGGGCTGGCCAAGATGGTGAGTGCAAGGATGGGGTTTTTAATAGGACTTTTTATCAGGGTTTTAAATGTTTTTAAAGCAGAGACAGATCTGAAGATCTAGAAGGCAGGTAAAGTGCACTAGCAAATCCCCCTGTGGGGTTTAACAAGGCTGTTGTGGTGGCCTTTGAGGTTGTGATGTAAAATAAGCCTCTACTTTCCTTTGTGTGGAAGCTCCACATGTTCTCAGAAGCCAAGGGCCTGCCTTCATTTCTAGATGTGTAAATTGCTACCCATCAAATTAAAACAAACTAATTTAGGTAAAAAAACACATTGCTGGAAATTAATATGCTTTTTTTCAAACATATTGAATGTGCTGACTGTCATTCCAGGAGCTCCCTTAAAAATTTATATGGTCATTTGGCATCATCTATACCTCCTCTTCACATGACATTGTTCTTCCAGCAGCTGTTGAACCCACAGGAAATGTCATATATGTTGTAACTCTCCCTGACCCTGTTCTTCCTCCCATTCTTTGATTATATCTACTGCTTGTCTCACTAGATGTGTATGGTCAATCACAGCTCTAGGGTAAGGATTGCCTGTTTTTAATATGCAAATAGGCACGTGGTGCAACAGGATTGGTGTTTCTGGGTGTTAATGACAAACACATGATGGTAATCAAAGCAATGGACTGAAACGGAGATGATAGAGGGGGATGCCTTCTCAAGACAGCATCTGCCAAATACCCTTTTACCTGAAGAGAAAAAGAGAAGTCCCCACAAGGAGACAAGTCATGTTAGAAAGCTTTTGTATGTTCTTTTCCAGGGAATGACAGCAGCACCAACCCAGATTTTTAAACATCTTTGTTTTTTTGAAGTGATGAGCCTTTTAAAAATAATATTGCACGGGTAGCTTTGGTGAATAGGAACTGAGGGAGATGTGCTACTGTGCTTGTTCTCTTACTAGTCATTGACTGGAAATGCTCACAAAAGGAATAAAAAGTACATTTGCCTTGTTAATACAATTTGTATTACATATTCATAAACCATTTCATAAAGCTCCCAAGGAAAAATTCAATTGTACTGAAAGCACATAATGGTAGAGCGGCCATACAGAAAACAGGCTGCATGTTGCAGAATTAACTGCACAATGAATGAAATGCAATGTCTATAATAAACCCATTCAGATATAAATTATGGGAGAGTGGATGAAATGTTTGTTAAGCAATAAAGCTTGCAACCGTACATATGAAATTGAATGGGATTTATCATAAAATATTGTGGAGGATACAGTCTGAATATGTGTTACAAATTGACTGAATTAAAAATAATCCAAGGAAAGCAAGCTTTTGGGAGACCAAAAATTTTAGGAAATGAGTTCATAAGCTGTTTAGCTCTGACCCAAAGTCCCCCGGTGCCAAGAAAAAGAGAGGCAAGAAAATATGAACAGAATAATTTCTTAGAGGACTGCAGTTATGTTGTCTTAATTTTAACCTCCTAAATTTTGTCCAGTAATCAAACTCCCTATTGAATTAACAATATCTCACTGGAGCAGAGGGTAGGGAATTTGGCCCAGCAGTGTTTGTTTAGTATGATTTACAGTGGAAGATTTCCCCCCCCCCCCCCAGCTATTTATCTCAGCAAGGCTGCTGTTCTAAGGGCGGGATAGATGATATTTTGGTTGGACCTTAAAGAGATATGTGGTATGTTTTCCCAAAAGACTACCAGATATCTCAATACAAACAACAGAGTTGCTGAAGAACACATTCTGTGGGATTCCATACCAAGCTTGACTGAAGTCCACTGCTCAAAATGACAGAGCCTATACTTTTGCTTAATTTTCGTAAATTGAAAATACTTACAGTTTTCACAACATGATGGAAATATTGTACTTGTGAACAACAACCAAATCACCAAACCCTCAGAATTAAATTTAAAATTCAAATAGATGTTTATGGTGTAGGGAGATAAAAAGAGAGTGCATAATTTCCAACCACAAATAACATTTGTAGCTATGGAAACATAGGACAACCTAAGAAAAAGAGAGAAATAAGAGCTGTAGAATCTGTGCCTGAGAAGGTTAAGAACATGATCCCTTTTTTTAATCGTACCTAGGTGCTTTTCAGGTCTTTTCTCTCCTTTTGAAGCAATGAGTAATGACCATTTCTCAGAGAAGTTAAATGTATACAAAGGAGTCTGGAATCCATAATACAAAGTGGTGTTTCTGTAGGGACTTTAAGATGGTTGCTCTGATTTATAGATAGAAGATCCTGCCCCTAGACTAGAGATGAGTTCAGCCAAATGACATGGCCTTTGCAGGTCTGTTGACCCCAAGACCTGTTTTACTGTAGGTATGTGTCAGTGGGATGCCATTCTGATAGAGTTTGTCACACTGAGGGAGTAAATAAATAACTTCATCCTGAGTAACACACCTGAGTCACCAGTAGACCTCCTTTAATCTCTTTGCCTGTGCAACCCAACAGAATCCTTTTAGGTTTGCCTCTGCTGTTTAATAAATAAAGGGGTCCCCCTTCTCAGAGCCACAGGGAAAGAACAGTTCCTGTTGTTATCCAGCAGTATTTCAATTCCAAGAGATCATGCCAATCTATTTCAATGGACCGTTATTGTAGAGTTAAATAAAAGTAGGTGAGGAGAAATTAACTCAAGTAGACTCCATTTTGCCTCTCTGCCGAACGGAGGTATTTTCCTATGTGTAAGAGATTCCGTGGATTTTTTTTGTTCCCTTTTTTTTTGCTGGAAAAACCACACTGAGTACAAAAATACATCGGCATCCCGCAGTGTATCAAGAGGCGCTGGTAATCTTACCCTTTTAAGAAACGTGGCATGTGCCCAGCACTTTTGGATTGCATTTTATTTGTAGGAATACAGGCTATGAAAACCCTCTTCCCCACTGAGGAAGAAAAGCCTGTTAACTTGTCAGCCTGCATCTGAAAGGCCAAGGGTTCAAAGCTGCTCATCAGTGTTGGTTGACATTCCCCCTTAGAGCCTTTGGAAGTATCAAGTTTGCCAGTTATTGACTGCATTGCTGAGTTATCTCTTGTATAAGCAGAATTTCCATAAAGGACATAAGGCCAGGGACATGTTCACCAGACGTTTTAAGACATGGTTGATTTGATTTTCTCATTTCTTGTTTTCTCTAAACATATTTCTCTCAAATATTAAAGTGTAGCAATATTATTGATTGTGTTCTGCTCATGGAGCAATAGCATCTATTTGGCTTTTTACATTTTTTTTTTCCCTTAATGATTTGCTCAGAGGGTGGAAAGAAGTAGAGGTGATCAAATACCTTTGTTCCTTGGAGATGAGGGCATTCCAGTGTAGACCAGCAGCATGACCATATGGGATCTGTTAGCACCATGACAGACCAGGCTGAGCCCCTGAACACAAAACCTTCCTCTGCATTTCAGGAAGAGATTCAGGACTTCACACCTAGACCTTAATAGTGAAACACCATGTTTTTCTTCAATTAGCAAATAAATTCCCTCATGGTTTGAATAAATCTGGAGGAAAATTCTCCAGGAGCACAAGAATTGTAAAGTCAGTTGAGGGGAAAAACATGCCATGTATAATCTGCCCTGGGCAAAGAAAATGCATCAGGTTTTGAAATGCTGAATGCTGGCAATTCAGCAGAAAGTGAGTTGTGGACAGAAACAGACTGTTCAGCTGGTAGGACAACAGCAAGGATGTTTCAGTCAATTCTGTCTTTTTCCTCTTTACTGTGTGATTGCAAGTGAAGAGGTAATACCACTCAATGAGGCAAATTTCCTTCTTAGATTCATGCGCATAATTATCAGTGACCTTTTATATCTGAGGGAGAATTGATTTTGATGAGAGCTCTACATCCTGCTCTTCGTGCAGGGTCTTGCCCAATTTGTTTTACATGCTCAACCGTCGTCATTTGGATGAACCAATCATGGAGATGGGCTATTATTGATAGATCTTCCAGGAAACATGTCAAAGTTAAGTAAAAATAAATAAAACATGAAATTAACATGAACATGGGTTTTTCCTAATCAGATACATGTTTCAGTGGCTCTTGTTCAAGAGGCACAGTTTAACCAGGAGAATGAAGTTGATATGAAAGGTTTATTAAGAAAAGAAATTCAACATATCTGTCATACACAAGGGAATACTGAAAAAAAATTAAAATTATCCTCTAAAAAACATTTGTTGAAAGATGCACCGACCTGAATCAAACCATCTTCTAAGGTTCTTCAAAATGCTATAGCAATTTTTGTTATTCTGAAACAGATCTTATCCTAAGGAGCTGCCAGGTTTTCTGGCACACCAGAACAGGAAGTCGAAGGACTTTTAGGATCCATATTTAATCCCCATCTAACAGGTGAGAGAAACAGGGATTGCTCAAGCTCGTGTGTTCAGTAATTTTTTGGTGTAATGATTCCATGTCAAGTTCTGCATCTTCTGGAAGAACCTTGGACACAGGAGGAGCTCTCATCTTTCTGACTCAAACGGAAGAGTGCTTTGTGTCTTGCAGAATGAAGGTCCAGATCTTGCTCTGGGTGGTTGACAGTGGTGCAGTGTGTGCCAGAATCTCTCTCTGGCTTCATGAAAAGCAGTGGATGCTCAGTGCCCACGTGTCTCTACTCGTTTACGCATAAAACTGGGCTCCTAAAATTAACAAATGCTTTTCAAGAATTTTGTGCAAACAGTTTGCTTCAGTGAGTCAGTAACAGAGGTATGAATAGAGCCCAGGGCTCCTCACTCCTGGCCCTGTGCACCAACCACCAAGACCATTTACTTTTCTAGCCAGCGCCAGAATGAAGATGTGAAAATACCACAAGCAAAACTTTTTATTTTTATTTTTTTTCCAACTTTTCCACTCAGTTCTGCAGACTCAGGCAGTTTGGTTAGCTCTCCACATTGAGCTAGATGTTAATATTGGCTTTGCCGTGGAGTTTTGCACTTCTAGGTGTATGAAAGATGAGTCTTTCCTCTTGCTTTCCCCACTGACCTCTGCTTGAAGGTGAGTGGAGATGTGTGTTGGCTTACTTTTGCTTTGAAAAAAGTGGTGCAGAAGGAGAGGGGAGTGAGGAAAACTTGGCCCATTGGGGTTCCAGCCCCAACATCCCATTGGCAAAGAGCAAAGGGGATGGGGAGAAGAGGGAGGCCAGGAATAGCAAATGGTCCACAGTCCCCATCTGTGCTGCTGGTTCCATCCTCTGGTGACCCAGCCAGGGGATCAACAGGCCAGTTGTGCCCAGTTATTAAGGAAAGGCATGTCTGTAATTAATGGCAAAGGGCCTGATACAAAAAAAGAGACATGTCTGCCTTTTCCACTGCGAAGCCCGCATAGGGCTGCGAAAGACGCCAAAGAAAATCAATGTTAAGCAGCTTGTATGGATTTGTGCAGACCTTTACAGTGCCAAAGTCCAGACATATTTCTCATTGAGCTGAGTCCTCATATGTTTTATTTATAATTTAATGCTAAAATTTATGAAGGAGGTGCATGGCAGAGGGAGAACCCATAACCTTGTCATTTCTTTTCTTAAAGCAGCAGCTACTAGATCTAGGAAAGAATTATGTCCTCCTCCTTCTATCTGACTCCCCAGTATAAAACGTAACATGATAGAAATTTTATTCACTCTGAGTTTGTTTTCAGTGAATCAGCTGTACAGCTGAGGTGCCCGTTGTGTATCACACAAGTTTTTATCAAAATCACTAACTGCCAATCACTTCCTCTAAACTAAATCACCTCAGCTGTTATTCATCAAGCATGCCATGTTGCATTATGGACTTTCATAACTCAGACACTTAAGGTATGAAAGAAATTAATTGCATGTATTATTTTCCATAAAAACAAATAAACAGCACTAGGTGCCTTTTTAAACTCAATCAGAGGATTGATTTTTTTAAATCAAATTGTATTTCAGGAGAATTCAAGCACTCACTACTAGAAGCTGTAATCTTGGAACTTTAAATATAGATGCTGTAATTCCAGAAAGTCACATGCTTTAAACATTGAAATATAAACCATTGCCATAAGAAAATGTTGTGGTTTAGCCCCAGCTGGCAAATAAATATCACACAACTGGTATCTTCCTCTCCCCAGCCAATGGAATGGGGAAGAGAATTGGAAGAATAAAAGCGTGAAATATTTTTTTGTGGGTTGAGATAATTTTAATAGGTAAAGCAAGAGCCACACAAGCAAGCAAAGCAAAACAAGGAATTAATTCACCACTTCCCATGGCAGGCAGGTGTCCAACCATTCCCAGGAAAGCAGAGCTCTATCCTGCATAACAGTGTCTTGGAATGACAAATATCAGCACACCAAACATCCCACCTTCCTTCTTCTTCCCTCCATATGCTGGAATAGGTTTCCAAATGACTTGGAATATCCCTTGGCTGTTGGGATCAGCTGTTCCAGCTGTGCCCCCTCACAATCCCTTGTACCCAATCTCCTTGCTGGTAGGGTGAGGATCACAAAAGGCCTTGACTTTGTTTAAGTTCTGCTCAGAAATAAAAAAAAAAACATCCCTGAACTATCAACACTGTTTTCAGCACAAATCCAAAACACAGCCCATGCCAGCTATGAAGAAAACAAACTCTACTCTGGAGCAGAGTTTCTGTACTCCAGAAAATAAAAAGAGTATACATAAAAATGTATTAAACATGACAGCAACATGAACAGCCTTGTTTGGAGAGAGGAAGTTTTTTAACAGAATATATTATTTACTGGTCTCTACTGTTATCATTCCACCACGATGTCAGCATTGCATTTTTTCCTGGATGTGTGGATCAGGCTTTCCCCATTTGACATCGGCCACGTTTGTATTGCCAGGCTCAGCTGAGACACCAAGGTGCAGGATTTCAGCTGGCATGAATCCAACCAGATCAGCTCTGCAGAGCCAGCTGAGCTTAATTGAACTGTGCTGGAAACCCAAAAGTGATGAAGCTGCCAGGGAAACATCACAGGTTCCTGCAATGGAGAAGACCCAGTGACAGGAAGAACCTCAAAATGTTTTGTTCAGCTAAATTGCCAAGAACAGGTAGGAGTCCAAAATTCACACAAGACTCATGGGTAAGAATGCAATAGTTGCATATATTTTTGTGTTCAGTTAAATTACCCAAATGACCTGGTTCAGCAGAATGTGAGCTGAGAGTCTCAGGGAAATGTCTGTTACATGAGATATTTAGTTAAATTTAGTTAAACAGTTAAATATTGCCACTTTTATAAGCAAAAGAACAGGAACTCCACCTAATCCAAAACACTTCACATTTTCTTTAACAAAAATGTGTTTTCTCTTTTATCCCTCCCCTTTTTTGGGGGCCTGAAATATGTCAGTTGTTTAAAAGATGTGACTGCCCTTATAAATGTATCGAAGATAAGCTAGGTTGTAAAGGATTCAGGTTCATGAACTGTGTTTATACAGTCTATTGTTTAGTACTCATGAATAATTGATTCTTGTCCTTCCTGCACAAATATTCAATCAGATACCATTCAAATTGATAGCAGGTGTCTGATCTAGGAAAAAATGGCAATGTTCTTTGACTGGAGATGTGATTGTAATACAATTCTACTCCAGCCATGGGGTACAGAGCAGTGTCACACATTTCAAACGGGACCTGTTGAGAGGGAGAGTTTCTAATTAAAACAGCATACCGTGTAATTGTCTGGCATGTTTTGGGTAAGCAACCATCCTAAAGAATGCTTACTGCATTTTATTTTTATGTGTGTGTATGTGAAATGGAGGATGGATCATAATTTTAAAAAATTGCTTGTTTCTGGTGAGGGGTTTGGTTATGCAGACAAGAATGGTTCTGTGTAGTCTGTAATTCCATAGGATCCCTACATGCTCAGTATTAAAAATCTGACTGATTTCCCCAAGACCATGTGATGACCAGGAGACATAGAATAATTGCATTATGTGATATATTATTTGAGATCCAGTAAGAAGGTGCCTGTTCCTTAAAGCACAGATTCTTTTCCAATGAATTACAACTTTCCACTACTAGTACTTTCCTGTAAGTCACTTTATATACTACAGGAAAAAAAAAAATGCATAGAAACAGAGCAGGGAGCAGGACCTGCTTTTATATCCTTGAACCTTGGAGCACTGCTCGTTTCTTGCTCAGGGAGGTTTGTGGACATGAGCAAAGTTATGCCTGATATGGAAAGAGGAGCTGCAGAGTGAATATAGATCTATAACTGCAATTTTGCTCCCAGGCACATGAAAACAAGTCTGAGGAGTCAGAGGTCCAATATGTTCCAACTAAAGCGAATACAAGTCTAATCATTGAATTAATCAAGACAAAATCAATTCTAAGCTGGGGTTAGGAAATACAGGGTATAGTCCACTTGTGATTAACTGATATTAGTAGGAGCTCTGGAAGAGCCATTGAGCAAATATGTAAATTGTTTTTATTTTTTGGCAACTGTCATCCTAAAAATATTCCTGTGGGATGCCTCAGTCTTTGTAAGTGTGTGGAAGAGCAGGGATGTAGTGCTCGTGTAGGGACCCAAAGCACTCTGCTATGAAGAAGAAAAGTGCTTTAATTCCTTCTCATTCTTACCTAGTCCATGAGTTTCCTTGCTGCAATCTTCAAGGGTGTTTTTAGGGTCACTATTTTTACTTTGTTGTGCTGCTTCCCCTGTGTCCTCCCACCCCTGAGTTTAATGCTTAAAGACTGATAATTGGAAGCTCTGAAAATTATTTTCTTCTGGTTGCTAGTAAGGACAGTTTTCCGTATTTCTTCACTTACAGGAATTTATATTTTCATCCTCTTTTCTATCAAAATGACTCTGTAGGTGTAGAAAAGAGGATCTGTTGTGTAGCATTCATGTCCATTCAGTCTTAGAGCACACACATTTGAATAAAAACATGGAAAATTAATGTTGTTTATGGGTTGGGCATGCTCAGGCCACCAATAGTTCAATGAAGAGTTGGTCACACCAGGATGAGAGTTTTTTGCAGTCCTGTTAGATTTACACACTTGAATCAGGCAGCTCTTGGCACTTCATAGTTCTCCCATGTTCTTGAGCTCACTAGCACTCATGTATTTCCAGAAAATTAACTCAGCCATGGAGTGTTAACTCTCATCTTTATTTGCATCTTTATTGTGGCTGGCAATTTTTGAAGGGTATCAAGTACCTGCCCCATGTCTCTCTCAAACCCTCAGACCCATCTTACAACCCTCTGGTGCACTTGATCCATCCTTTGGAGCTGTGCCACAGCTTTCCATGCTCTTGTTCCACGGTGTCCCCAAGCACCAGGAGCCATTCCAGAAAGGTGTCTCTGCCGTATGAGTGCCAGCACCAAGGTCTGTTTCAGAGTGCTTTGCTCGATTGAAAAGCCCTCATTGGGCTGCTTCTTTGCATAAAATGTTTCTACTCTGGAGCAGCATAAAATGTAGAAGTTCCTTTTTTTCTCTGTTGAATACTAAGCAGCTGCCTGTTTGTGAAGGTTCAAACAAATGCTTTACTTATACTCTGTCTGCTCAGCACTCCAGTGCACGAAACCCCGTATTTTTAGGGAGTGCAGACCCTGAAGCCAGTAGCACACTAAAATGCTCAATCTTCCATAAATATTACCCTTCCCCTGACCTTCCTTCATTTTCCATGCTGGATTCCACTTCTGAATCTATTCATTTTGAATAGGCAGCAAAATCCTTCCCTGGAATAGACAACACAAGTACACCTTGCCAGCTGTAGCAGTTCGTAATGTACATATTATTGAAATATTGGCAGGGGTCTCTGAAACCACAAACAGAATTAGTTGTACCCAGAGAAACATACTTTCTTTCAGTGGCCTGAGTAGCCAACAATTACCAAAAATATCCTCCTCTTTTCCATAATTTCAGAAGATAACGTGGTCTTTAGTGCACAAGTGACATAACACATCAATCAGCTCTTCATAAAGACTTCTTTTTCCATGGTGCCTTACAACTCTTCAGATGAGGCAGCTCACAAAGAAAGCAATTTCTTTCTGAGGGCATTTCATTCTTGCTAAAAGTTTAATTTGCCTGCCTTCCACTACTAAAGTTTCCCTTCAGCTATGCACAAATCTGCAACCCATCCTGCAACCACTTCCACACATGTGGAACCTTATAACTGCAGTGATGTTTCCATCCCATGCTGGAAACACTGTGGGGAAGTGGTGGCAAGGCTGGGACCAGGTCCCTGGCTCTGGCTCTCACTTCCCTCTCCTGCTTCATGGGACACAGAAGGAGTGACAAATGTCTTGACTGAAGTGTGCCCTTGCTGTGGTACTTGTGAAAGACTGGCAGGGTGATGCTGTGGGAGGAGAACAGAGAAGGGATAAATTCCCTTGTAACTCAGAAAATGGCATTTACATTATTTTTTCTGGCAGTCTCTGCACTCCACCTCAGGAGTGAGTCATAGCTTGTAAATTGATGTTTGTATCAGTGTGTTTACAACTTTAAGGGCTCATGCATACCAGTTTTTGAGTGCTAATGAGTTTATTTAGAAGTGATATTTTGAGTATTTATAATAGTCAAATGTCTGTGTGAACAATATGCTGTGCACTCGAGGAGCAACCAGTCTGGGAAACTGCTGCAAGAGATGTGCTGGATAGAAGAAAACATCTTGAAATGCTACAGTAATGAGCCCAAAACCCCAAAGTCAAAGCTTTTGGAGATCTGGATTCTGCTGGTAGTCCTCATCTTGGAATTCTTCCCTTTTTTCTTTCCAACAAACCAGGATTTGGTGATGTATTCCTTGCACTGCTTTGGTGAGACACCACTTTGTAGGAAAACCCATCCAATAACCAGCAGCTGCTGGAAGGTATCACTAACCTCTCCAACCCCTTGAAGCTGCACACTCTGGCATCTTTAGGAGTATCTTTTCCCCCTATACCTATTTTTCTGACAATTTAACTCCATGAATTTGCTCATTCTTGAATGTGCCAAGCCAGGAGGCAGAGCTGGGTATCACCAAGTACTGCCTGACCTGCAGTGGGAACTTTAGATTTGCTTGGAGTGGGAAGCTGGATGGCTTCTGTATATTAATTTTGAATTTCTATCTGTTTAGCTTGCCCTCTAGGAAGTTCTTAGAATAAGTCCATCAATCATTTAATTTCATAGGAGTGAAACACCAGCATGGGTTTCTGTTCAGCAAATGCTAAATTATATTCTGACAATTTATAAGATGAGGGAAGCCATAATAAAAAAGGTGTAAGTGTTCTATGTACATTTTTTAAAGGAGAAAAACAAAGGTTCTAAAATTCATAAACAAATTCTGTTCCTGAAAATACACTGGAACAAGTCTTTAAAAAAGTATCTTTTTAACTATTCAGATGATAAGGAGGTTGTAAAAGATAATGTAAGATTGAAGTGATTTGTTCTCAGCAAATACATCTGATTTCTTTCTCTGAAAGAATAACTTGCCTGGGGAAAGGAGTAAGATGTTGCTGAATTGTCCTGATTTCAGCTTTTGGTTTTGTCACACATAATGTCCTTGTGGAAAAAAAATTGCAGTGGAATGTGCACAGCTAAAGAACTACACCGGGCACCATATTTTACATATCAAGAAAGCTTATTAAATCGAGTGGAGGGTGACAGGAAAATCTGAAATTTATAGAACATGATCTATGAAGAAAAGTTGTGGGGACTGATAAACCTACAGAGAAATCATCGTGATAGTCTTTCCAATATGAGAAAGTTACGCAAAGGCTGGTGCTTATTGTTCTCCCTCCACTTGGGGGAATTCAAAAGAAACCAATTTAATTTTCAGCCAAGATGCATTAGGATGACTGGGAGGAAAACTTTCTAACCACAAGGGGAATTGAGTAATGATGCAGACTTCATCAGAGGCTTTCCAGAGCAGGGTAGACAGATGTTAGGGGGGTCTGGCACTACCAACAATTCCAAGGCTGGGGAGGTCCTACCCAGGCCCAGGTTATTACCTGAGAACAGCAGCCCAGGAGGAAAGAGTAAAAGCTACTGCCAGGAGACTAAGAACGAGCTGTGGTTTTATCAGATGGTGATAAATAGCTCTTTCTTAGAGATGGGGATGATATTAGTTTCTAAAAAAATAAAGTCCTTTCATCCTGAATTGATAGTGATATATACATTTTAATATATGTAGGAAGGCACAATGTAAAATGTTATAAAGATACAGCATGCTAGTGATAGTCTATCACAGACTCTGTTTATATATTGTGATAATAGCTCTAACTTCTTATTTTAAACATCAGTTACACTGTGATCTAATAAAAGATTAGGGTTTTCTAAAGTAACTTTTACTAGATTTACATACGTTTTTAGTTCACATACAAGTTTTTGTAGGCCTCTTGAGAACTTATAATAATAGGACAGGAGAGAATGATGCAGAATTCATTTTAATTTGCTTGTCTTGGAATGCCCTTTGCTGTTTATATTGCAAATTTCAATATCCATCTCAGAGGATCAGAGCAAGTATAAATATCTATACCAATTTTAAAATGTACCGTTTTTAGAACCTGTCATATATTTTCTGGTAAGGCATGCTATTCATCATCTTCTGAGGACCATTTTTCTTAGAAATATGTAAAAACATATATACAGCTAATGCACAGCATCCCAAAAGCTGTAGCTGGGAACATAAATTAAGCCCAAAGTGCTCAATTTTAACAGTACCTTGCTTTTTGACAGTGGTTGGCTGTCTGGATCTGAGAGTGCTTTCAAATGTGAATGAGATGAGTTTCACAGAGTTCCAAAGAAGTTGATAGCTGTTATTGCTCTTATGTCTATTATTTTGTAATACCATCCTCCACAGAAAATGCTGATATTAAGATTATTACCCAGCTTGCTTCTGAAGCCTAAATGGAGAATCTGGTTATGTGTCTAAGGTCATTTAAAAGTTTATTCTCATTCTTCTCCCACCTCCTTACCTTCTGTAACCTCTAGTACTGAAATGAGCAGCAAAATGACATTAAGATCATAATTTTTGATGGAGTTTTTTTACAGCTTTTGGTCCCTCTCAGTGAGTCTTTATTCTAAAAAACACACTCAGACAATGTGTGCTGAGGAATCACTCAGTTGTGGGATATCACTTTGGTGTCCTGTCACTTGGCTGTTCTCATTTCCACTTGCTCCTTGGCAGTGACCTGTCTGCAGTCGTAGCTGAGCTGACTTTAAAAGTTTCTATCAATAACAATGCACAGAAACACATGAAAGGAAAT
The DNA here is from genome assembly GCA_013397245.1 of Thryothorus ludovicianus. Lineage (NCBI taxonomy): Eukaryota > Metazoa > Chordata > Aves > Passeriformes > Certhiidae > Thryothorus > Thryothorus ludovicianus. The sequence goes on along the minus strand of VZTB01002865.1, from coordinate 1,747,236 downwards.
ATAAATTACTGATAATGGTGGTGCTCAGGAATGCTAGACCTTTGGCTCTTTTATTGAATAGTTAAATATTGCCACTTTTGTAAGCTAAGAAATAAAACCTCACTAAGTCCAAAACTTCTCATTTTGTCTTTCATAAAAGCATTTGTTTGCTCTTTCATCCCCCATTCTCTCTGCCATAGAGGTCATCTGTGGTGTGTCTGTTGAGATCCTCAGCAGCCAAAATGTATTAGAGCTGCCATGAAGTTGATTGAATTGACTAAAAATGTGTCAAAAATGGCTAGCAGACCACCACTGCTGGGTTATTTTATGCTGTGCTACAGATTTTAAACAGTTAAGAAAACCAATTAGCATCAAGCAAGCGTACAATACCATTTTGTTCTGTAATTCTACCTGTCACTTTTTTATTTCCCATTTCATTCTCATCTTTCTTCATAATTGGATACAAAAATACCAAGTTGTAGCTGCTTGTGCAAAGAAAGATGAGAGGCAGACCCTGAAGAGATCAGCGTGTGCATGAGGAGCTGTGCCTGGTGAAAACCCAAAACCAGTTGGAAAGTGATGATTCAACCAGTAATGTGCAGTGTGATGGATGGAGTGGACTGGGAGGCCAGAAAGAGCTGAGTTGTGTGGCTGAACTGCTCCAATGGTCCCTGTGCTTTACAGACCAGTGCTTGCACCTCTGCATCAGGCAGTGTCTGCTGAGGAAACAGCAGGAGCCATAAAATACCCAGCAATATCCTGTATATAACAATGAGGAGTTGAAGACAAGGACACTGGGTTATGTATTTCATTCTTTTGCTTTACTGAGAACGTGAAAAACAACAAAAAGCAGGTGGCCAGGGTGACTGATGTAACATCTCCTTTGACACAGATTGCATTCCAGCATTTTTAATAACTCATTTTCCCAAGGGTGGGGTGATGAGGATGCTCCATATTCCATGATTATTTTTTTTAAAGACTTGCAGAGCAGGCAGAAGGCAGCCCTTTTTGCTTGTCTGATGCACTTGAAAATCCTCAAGGCACGTGGATGAAGGCACTTGTTTGTGGGCATCATTTCCAGATGCATTTTGCAATCAGTAATGTTATCCTAGGAATTGAAATATTGCATGAAATTCTGTTGTTGTGGGTGATTCCTGCAGTATGTAACTGGTGGATTTTTGATTTTCAAGGAAGGGATGGTGTCTCCTTCTTTCCAATAGAAAGAGATACATCAAACATTCTGTTTACAAATATCATTGAAGAAAAGGAGTGTTTACTGCCTAATAGGAACATTTGGGAATTTTTTTATTATATCCTTGTACTTCTTTAGTCAAATACTTCAACTATTTTTGGTTTTCACTTCTATAATTTTGCTTGTGCTTCAGTAACTTGCACTGACTGCACTGTAAGGAGAAGAACCTTGTTTTTTTGCACCCCATTTCCCTATGTGGTTTGGAACTTTGGGGCATCTCTCTGCATTTTCCATGACACCAGCGCTGGTGTTGCTTTTTCTTTCTGACTTGCAATAGCCCTGGATCATTTATGCTTTATTCAGAGTACTGAATTTTTTCTTGCCCATCCATCCTTAAACTTCCCCTCTTCCAGGGAGCTTCATGGGACTGAAGGAGGAGATGCTTTCCCACCATCTCAGTGGGTTTATCCCAAATCCATCTTTGCCTTGTCTTCTGGGGCTAAAGAGAATGTCCAAATGATACATCTACTCTTTCATTGATAAGATTTTCTTCCTTGTCTTTTCTTGCATTTAGAAGTGTCTAAACAACTTGAAATGAATTAAAGGTAATAAAAATAGCCAATAATTAATGCCCACATCCAGATAGCCTGGCTCTGCAATTGCTCATGTATTTTTTGGAGGTGATTCACTTCTAGAGTTTCTTTGACCCCTTAACCAGAAGAGAGGGACAGACTGACATAGCTGTAGCCACAGCTCAAGGTCAGTGTAATTAATATTATTTCATATGCAGCTTTTAATTCTAAGAACTTGAGGGGTAGGATCCCAGTTTATCCAAAACTTATAACTCAAGTGTATGAAGTCTGGAGGCAGCTGCCAGAGCTAAAGCTAAGAATGTACTTTAGTTTTTTTTCTGAACTCATATTCCCTCATAATACAATATTTTGCACAACCCAAACATGTAGGTCAAGAGGCCAGAAAATTAGCACCGAGTTATAACACTCCTGTAAGGGGGGGTTCATGAAAATAAAACCTAAAACCATTCATATGTTTTAAATGGTTTCCCTTCCCTCCATTCATGCAATGATACAGAACAGCTGCTCATGAAACCTGGCTGCATATTTGTTAAACGGGAACAGATTACTAAATCAAATTTGTTGACCAATTTTCAAGTATGTGGCCTTGAGATATTAAGGAAAAAAAAATAAAAAAATTGAGGGGGGTTTTCATTGCCTAAAGAGAGAAGGGGTAACAGGCCAGTGATAGGAACATTTCATGCTGGTGGGATTTGGCAGGGGGGGAAGGAATCTAATCGCAAACTTTCGCGTGAGTACCCAGCTAAAACCTCAGGGAATTTTATATAGTGCATGTTGTCAGTATTTTAATCATCCACAGCTGTCAAAACTCTTGTAACCCGCCTCTTCTATTTAAAATGTGTCTTCTAGGCATAAAATAATTAAAGGTGCAGGACCATAAGGTAGGCTCAGAGCCGCTGCAATGTGACAAAACTCCACATATGAAAGGCATTATTTCAGGAAGTTTTAAATATAAATTTTGTTTTGTCAGAAGGCTGCAGGGCACACATTTTCTATACTGTCAAGCTTGATAGTAACAATATTTATATTTCAAATAAAAAGATTAAATTGCAGTCTTATGTGTTTCTGGTTTTCACATAGTTTTTACCAGTGTATCATAGTGTTCCATATCAGTGTGTCATCGAAACTTTTTTTTTTGCTGACACCAGTTTTGCTTTATTGTAATATTAAGTCTTGTACTGTCAGTCCCTGAATTGAAATAATGAGGGCAGACAGTAGTTTAGTTGACTAACCTATATCTTCCCTTTCCTCCCCCCCATAAAAAAACCCTGAAAACAACACAAAATAAAAATGAATTCGTTCAGAAAGGCAGTTGTAAAGACAGAGATTGGGAGCCTACAGATATAAAATGGCTTTATGTGTGTGCTCGTGCAGCCTTGTGTCATCCTCGTGCCCAAGACCCCACATTGCAGAGCTGCCTTCATGTGCCTACCAAGAGATGTCCACTTTGCAAAAGAATTAAAATTTAGTGGAGAATACAGATGGAAAAGCGGCATAATTTCTGAATATTTTCAACTTTATTTGTTTATTTTTTAATATTAAAAGAACTAACCCCAAAAAAAGAGTGTCTTGGCTGGTTTGAGCTGTCTGTCTGGCGAGGCTGTTGTGCCACTGCTTTTTTTTTTGTTGGTTTTGGGCTTTCTGCTGGTGCCCATAGGCCCTTTGCTCTGCATTGTTCAGAGCTTGAATCCAGGGTTGGGCCCGTGTCATCTGTGCAGCATCAGGGCTTGACAGAACAATGGGGAGAAATGGGAAGAGGTTCTGACTCAGGCTCGTGTTAGAATGGCCAATTGGAGTCACTGGGTTGGGTTTGCTCCTTTTGGGTCGAAATCTGAATATTTCATCACATCCCTTTTGTGGCAGTTTGCAACTGGCAAAGGCTTTCTGCTAATTCCCCTGGTTTTACCTCTGTGTGATGGTGAGGATTTTTCCCCCAGTGTCTGACAGTGCTGGCTGATGTGTAACAAATTTTCTGACCATGAGCTGTTTGGTGAACTGGGTATATCAGAAAACAGATAAAAATTTGGGTGTTACAGAAATTCCTCCAGAGTTGCTGCCATCTCAGGTGTGGTATGGGCTTCATTCTTTTCTCTGTGTTTCTGCACACTGGCCCTCCTTTCTGTCACTTTAAGCCTTTGGTCTGTCATTTGGCCAGTCATGACTTTACAATAATGAAAGTTTTGATTTTTTTTACAATAATATTTGTTTTGATGGTTTTTGTTTTGTTTTAATTCTTACTGATTTACCTCAATAAAAAGTATTTTGTTTAATTCCATAATCAGTCAAGAAGTTTCTCATCCATTGTGGAAATTAGCTGGAAAGCCTCACAGACTGTGTAAAGTATATGATGTTGAAATGTCAGTGAAAAGGTTGTGTTCACTGAAGAACACACATGCATTTTCCATGTACACATGTCTCTGTACACCAAGCTTTGCAGAAGAGCCTGCAGGATCAGTCAAAATAGGAACAATAGGGGAAGATATTTAAAAGTAAAGTTATGTACAAGTGGAAGACTTTTGTTAGGAAAAGGAGACAACAGGTGGCACTTGCCCATTCTGTCCTCACAGTCTGATCTCAGTTAACACTCCCAGACACATTTTTTTCCAGTTTGAACTGATGGATATACAAATCAGGCTATTGCAGCACACACATCTCAAATGAGGGAGCATTTGGAAACATCTGGTTTCATTACACCAGGTAACACCTGCATGAAATTACATCTGTGTGGAAAGTCCTTTAACAGAGTTTAGTAATTAAAGTGAGGCAATCTAATCAAAGAAAGGCATAGAGAAGGTGATACATGAAGTTTTGTTCTCTGCCATGTAAATAAACTGCATTAGTATATTGGGTCTTTCAAGAAACAGTTAACATCAACAGCTTGCAATTGAATAGATTTCATGTTAAAAACAGCCTTCCACACTATATCCCCAATATATATTCTGATCTTCCAAACAGATCTCCAGGGTGTTGTTTGGATTTATTGCACTTAATGGCATATTGTTGAGAGTGTACAATGTGTGGGTCCGACTGAGTTTTACGGGAGGATTCTGTGGCTCAATTTCCTTTCAATATAGCTATGTCCTTTTCAAATTTTGCTTAAAAGCTTTGGGCAGACTTTGCTTTATACCTTATCAACTGGTTTTTAAAATGTCAAGGCTGACCATGACCTGAGCATCAGGAAGGGGCTCCCCCAGAGGAGGAACGTGGAGCCTGGGGGCTCTGTGGTAGTTGGGGGTTTCTCTGGGTGCTGTCACTGTGCTGTGTCCGAGTCTGGAACCACCTCAAAGTGGAGCTTCTGGAATCAGTTCTTAGTTCTCTGGTGATTCTCAGGAAAGGAGATGGTTCCTCTGTCCTGGACTAGGTCCTGTGCTACCCCTACATAGTGTACAGGCCCTTCTGGCTTTCTTTGCCTGAGATTTTACTGTCTGGCAGTGTCACCTGGAAGGCATAAATAAAGCCATTGTTTCAGGTTTCAGGGGCTGCGTATATTTTTCTTGTCAGAAAGTACAGGATAAAGGATCCAGCAGAAATCAGAAAAAAATTGCTGCTACTGTTAGAAAGTGATAAAGGATGGCAAGGTTAACACTCCTAGCTTTAGGATGAGTTCCAGCAATTCTTTATGGAGCTGACTGACATTTTTTCCCATACATTTTTTTCTCTGAAAACTGATTTTTTGACCAGAGTAAAAAAAAAATAAAAAAAAAACAAACATGCAAACTCTTGGAAGTGAATGCCCTTACCAAGATTAGTAAGTTTTCCAAAACTTTGCTGGAGAAAGAATAATCCTTGGAGCATAACTGGAAGTCAAGGACTCATCTTGGAAATCAGCTTTTCAGTAGAGTGTTTTTTTCCTTGCCTGCTCTTGAAACTGCATATTGTTAATCACCTGACCTTTGAAAGAATGCAGCTGATTTGTTCAGGCACTTTCATCCACGTTAATCCAGATGTGCCTTTTTAAACCATCCTGTTGATCGATTGATGTTCTCAGAATCCCTTTCTGTGCACGTGCCCTCGAGGCTGGGCCACAGAGCAGGGCAGGATTTGGGTGAGCCAGGAGGGAGACAGGAGCTTGGGAGCCCAAAGGTCACCTTGCCAGCAGTCTCCTGTTTGAAAGGAGAATGTTTTACGTTGGTTGCCTCTGCTGATTGCAGCTGCTGCTCTCTTTTGCCACAACTGAGAGCCAAACACATCTTTTTGTGTAAGCTGCAGGTAGAGCCAGGAACAACCTTTGATGTCTCCCTTGCACAAGTGCTTCCAACATGAGGCCACTTAATGCTTTAATCCCAGAGTCAAGTGAGTGCAAGGAATTGTGGCTCCACAACACCCCACAAAATCTTTGCATCCTTCTGCAGCATCTGTTAATACAGTTGAGATAGTGTTCCCTTGCTATTTAAAAAGGAAGAAAAAAAAAGATAAGAAAAACAAAGAAGGCAGTGGCAGTAAACTTTCTGCAGAGCTTTAGCCTACCAAAGATTTAAAGGATTGACATTTGCATTACATTTTTCCCCCACCCAGTCCTCCTCATTAGCTGGATATCTTTATTCTCTAAATATTTACCACCTAAACCAAATTTACAGTTTAATTTGCTGCATAAAATCATTTATTGACTGATAAAGCTCATTACTAAGGCCTAGCCCAAGCTGTAGCCTGCCACGACAGTTTTAATTCTTGTAGCAGCAGGCTACTGCAGGAGAAAAACAATCCTGTCACGTTAACGGCAGGGGTCTGAATTATTCAAATACACTAAATCCTCCCTGAACAGTTCCCCTGCTCATAATTTGTCTTTTCCTACCAACACTTAACTAGCAATATTCAAAGTTAACAATGCCAACTCTTTTGAAATCTCAAGGAAAATGGAAATATACATACTCAAGAAATGTTTTTAGAGAATACATTAAAAGACCAATGCTGGAAAACTTCTAGGCAATATAATCAGTTAAATGGACCCACAGCTTTTTCTGGCCCAGAAGGAATTTGCTGGATATTTGTGTGTACAGCTGGCTTTGGTGCTGAGTTCTGGTGTCAGGTGGCACAGTTTCAAGGCTGCTTACACCAATGGCCCTTTCCATGGCACTCCTGACGGCTGATGTTTGTCAGTTCTGCTGATCTCACAGAAGGATTTTCCTCTTCCATCTCCTCTCTTCTGTCAGAGCTTCTGCTGTCGTTGTGATTATCAGTTATTGTAAATAATTGCAGTACTAAGTTTAACATGCTGGGGCAAACCCATGCAATAGGCTATGAAAAGAGTGAGAACAGAGATGTGTGGATGTTTCTGGTACAGGTCATCTTGAAGAAGCTGAACCTGTCCCAGTTAGGAGACTCAGAGCATTCTTTCGAAGTCAGCCCACAGAATTTAGGCTGGCAGGTGGTCTTTATACACGAAGTCAAGACAAACTGAGGCTGTCTGATCTGCTTTGGTTGTTAACCCACTGGCCAATTTGATTTCCGGAATAGCATTTAATGTTTTCATAATTTTTTTCTTACCAGCTCTGTTGGGTGATGGACCCACTCCTGCATCCATGAACAAAGAGGAGTTTGAGATCACTCCAGTGACAGTGAGGAGGAGCTCTAATTCCCTGTAGGGACAAACAGTTTCATTCCACAGAGGACAATCCAATTCAGGTCTGTCCCATATATCACAGTCAGTGATGGGCAATAGGAGAGTCTTTAGCATTCTGGTGTCTCATATAAATATTGCTTCTACATAGCACTTTACACTCTTTCAGAACTGTAAGTCCATATTTCCCCTGTCCCATTCATTTTCTCCCTTCAATTTCTGTGGCAGTTTCAGTGCAGAATAGCTTCTTGGGCAGGCCTTCAAAGTGAAAATGATGGCTCCAATTTGTGACCAAATAGCTTTGACATTGTCTGTACGTTTGCTTGAGTTTATAAAAGACTTTGGTTTTCTTATTTAATCCTTTGATGTAGAAGCAGTCTGAAAAATCAGTAATTCTTTCTGGTGTGCCCTTAGTGACAATTTTAACTCTCCCATGAAATTCTCAGTTTTTAAACTCATAATGTGTCTTTTTATCCCTTTCTGCAGCACACAGAGTGCTTTAATGCTGTGAAATCTTAGATCTCTGTGAAAGTGCATAAAGATAGGAGGAAGTTAAAATATATAAAAAGAATATTGAAGATTGTGCATTATTTGCTGCTCATCTGTATCAGCATTTCACAAGATGTGGGCCATAGCTCCTCTGGTGATGGTCTGCAAAATGACTGAAATTCCCCTTCATTCCCATTTAATTTAAAGGTTAAATCTGTGTTTCTAACCCACTCCCTGGGTGGTGGTTGAGTGGGCAGCAGCACCTGCTGAATTGATATGTCTTTATTTGATCTGGTATCTCCAGTGAGGAGTGTGTGTCTGCAGGAACAGAGGGCACTGTGGAAGGTTATGTGTGTGCTTTCTGTGTAGCTGCAATCTCTCCTATTCATACACCCACAGTGGAACTGGGCTTTGGCTCTAAAACCTCTGTTGCTGAATATAAAAGGAATTATCAGCAGGACTGAGGCTCCTACCCAGTGTGGACTGGCAATGTTAGGACTGATCTCTGGTATGTGCTCATGTGTGTGCTCTCCCTGGGTGCTGTGTGTGCTGAGATTCTCCCGGGCACCTGAGAGCAGTGGAGGGGACTCGTGGTGCTGATTTATCCCAGCAGCTATAGGCACTGTTAGAAAAGCATCCTTACTGGACACTTGCCCACTGTCAGTGTCTTCTTTTCTGCTGACATGCTGCCATTGCTGCTAAAGCCATCCTTTGTGGTTTAAACACAGCTGTGATGGATAATCCACTGCAAACTCTTTTTTTTCTTTTATAATGAAGGTAATTTTAAAGCATTACCTTCTCTCATAGAAGTTGTCCATGTTCACAGAAGATTACTTATCATCCTCATCTGTTTCCTTTACTTCTGTGCTGTCTTTTATGATGGGTTTCTCATCTCACCTTTCAGGAATACCTGTGGTGTCACCTCTTTGTCCTGTAACTGTTTTATGGTAAAGACTGAGTAGACCTTGAGCATCCTGAAACCAAATACCTTGTTCAGCTCTCTCAGATCACATTTTATCAGAAGACATTGTATGCAGAGTTTCTGAGAGTACAGTGGGGTAGCTTACAGGTAAAGCCTAACTTTGAACTTCCCATCTCCTTAGCTCCGCTTTCTAGAGTATCTCAGCCATTTTCTTGTATTTATCACTGCTTCTGCTATCCCAGACCTCAGGGCAGTCACCAGCTTGTTTAGTTTGTCTCTGGATGAAAAGAATCATCTGGACCACGTGCACCTGAGCAGTTCACCCGTGCAGTGTCCGTGGCCTCGGCCGCGTTTGGAGCTGACGGACGCGGCGCTCGCTGCTCTCGATCGATGGGGCACGGCGAGTTCAGTGGAGCTGAGCTGGTCCCCACTGCCTTGGGACCTGCAATCCCAGATCACTCATTCCCAGCTCCCTTTGACCGTCTGCCCCTGCTTGTCACAGGCTAGAAGGAAGCCGTGGGGAACTTGACCTGTGCTTGTTTATTCCAAACGTGCCCGCAACTGCAATAAACCCTCGCTGCTCTGAACAGGCTGTTCCAGCTCCTCTCTGTGTCTGAGCCTTGGAGACTGAAGCTGGTTAATTGTGGCAAATGTGGTTTTCTGGGACATCTAAGGGTTATGTCACTTTTCTAAAAATCTCTTTGATCTTGAATCAAAAGAAGGGGGTGGGTTTTTAACGTCATCTTAACTGTGTGGCTTTTACAAATTAAAAACCTACTTGAAATTGGTTATACAATATGTGCTTGTGTTTCTCCAAGACTGATGAGACCACCTTTGACTCTAAGCTGCTTTTTCTAGCAGATCATCAGGAAAACTCTGGTAATGAACAGTTAGGAAAAGCTAGAGGGAGCTTTTGAAATAAGAACTGTGCTTTTCTCTGTATTTTAGCGAGCCAAGGCTTTAATTTACAATAAACACAATGAGGGCAGATATGAAGCTGCTCATGTGCTATCTCATGTCAGTAAGTAAAGTAGCAGAAAGAAATACATATTTATCCTGTCCTTGTCATTAGAATCATCACAGTCATAGGTAGTTAGTGTCCAGAATCCGAATCATATCCCACTGATTTGGCCAGAATCTTAGAAATTACTGACTTTGGATTAAACTGATTTTATCTTACTACCTTGTAGCTCTTATAAGCATTTATAGAATCTCAGGAATTTTTTCTCAGTTGTTTGCAGCTTATAAATGCATTTGTGTAAGTTGTGAGCAGGGACCATGTGGCTGAGAAGGGCTTTGAATTAATGAAGCTTTTCCTGTAGATCTGATAGGCTTCACAACACCAAATGCAAACCTATTGAATACTACTCTTGACATATTTCTGTGTAGATTCCTTTGGAGTAATCTGTGGACTTCAAAATATCTCTGAAATATATGTAGGAAATCACTTGTCTAATTTATGCAATAGATTTTGCATTTTTTGAAATGGGTGAAATGTATAAAATGTATTCTTATCCAGTTTAAAAATCAGGTTTTGGACCTCTAGTACCTTATAACATAGGCGCAAAACAGCCTATGTTGCCCAAATTGTGTTTTTGCTGTCAGAATTTTATGGAAGAAGAATACTGATGAGTTCCAATTTTCTAGAAAAAATGTTTTAATGTCTCAAATAGTTTGCCAAATTTATCAGAGGTTCAAAAAAAAGAAGAAAAGTAACCTTTCCTTGAACAGTAATAATTGTCACTGCCCTGATTGTCTGGAATAAATCGAAGATTGTCTGGGTTCAACTAAAGACCAAAAGCATTGGTGGTACCCAGTTTTATGTAATACTTTTTTTTGTGAAAGAAATGAGATTTCTTAATGTGTATATTCAAATGATGGTAATTCCAGTCTGTTCTAAACATAATTGATGATCATTGTTTGTGGGTAAGTTACTTGCCAAAATATCTGCATACAGGAAAGGCATTCAAATATCATAACCTTATTTTATTTGGTTTCCTTATAAGTGTTCTATTCACAACCATTGAATATGTTTAATTTCTCTTAAGTATGTATACATGAGACAAAGATGACTGTTATACAAAGCAACCAGTTCTTTGGTACAACTAGGTTTTGAGGTATAACTAAAAACAATTTCAAGAGACTTTATTTTCTGTGAGATAAACTCCTCCAACTTCTGAAAAAAATCTGTCTTAACATCAAGACTTTGGTTTAGCTACCCAGGATGACTAGCTGGTAATGGCAAATATAATAAGGATTAAAAAAAAATAGTTCAGAGACCAATGCAACCAGTATTTTTCTGAGTTTCTTTGCAGATGGGGCTGTTTATTTTAAAAGCTGAGCAGGAGCCATTTTGAAAATCTGCCTGGTACTTTGCTCCCTTTGCTAATGTGGGAAAGTAGGCGACCTGGCTCTGCACCACTCCTGGTGCCAAAAACACTCCTGGTCTTCCACTGTAGGCACGGAGTGGTGTTGAGATAAATGCCCCCGAGCAGCTGCCATGATCTCATGTCTCTGTTGGTGTGACCTACCCTTGCTGGCTCCTGCAGCCCTGTTTGACTCCAGGCTGCTGGGTACACCTCATTTCTCCTACCTGAGCTTTTAAAAGGCTCATCTGATAAGGTCTGAGCAGCTTATGTGCACATCTGCTTTACTGCACCTCAGACTTCGCTCTCTCTGTCCTAAATGGAACTTTCCTGCCGTTTAGTTCGAGAGCTACTTTGTGAGGAAGTTGGTCTTCTGTTCCTATTATTAAATACGTGGGATTCTTTGGGGGCACATCACAGGGATTTGAGCTTTTCTTGTGTTGAATTCTGCCCTTGGATACAAACGCACAATTCCCAGAGTGATCTGCAGAGAATTAATCTGTCATTAGCAATATTGGGTGTAGTGCCTCTAATTCCCATGCACCACCCTGAAAATTTCCACCACCCCCACAAATGGAAAAGAAAAAGAGGACTATTCCATTTATTCTTTTTTATATGTAAATGAGACTTAAAATAATTGTTTGATAATGACATGGGTTTTTTGTTGTTGTTTGGAAATATCTCTTGACAATAATTTATCCTGCAATTATTGTTGCTTAGTCCTATCCTTATAATTAAGGCCAAGAAAGTGTTGTTCATCACCTCATTAAATGCTTTCTCTTTCAGGATGCCTGACTCCCTTTAACACAGCCAAGAGCTGATAAAGCCACTTGTATGCAGAGCTGGCTGCCTGCAGATCTTTGATCTTTTTTTTCCCCCTTCTTCAAGAATATGACTTTGTGAAGTAGTTGGTGCTGCAGTTTCAGTTTGTTGTTTTAAACAGTTCAGTTGCTATAAATACTCATTCACTTTGATTTTCAATTGCCCTTGTAAGACAATTGTTTTCTTGTTGGATTCCCACTGAATAGATAGCCCTCCTGCCTTTTTCTTTTTTTAAGATATGATTAAAATTTTAAGCTTTTCCACAGCTCACTTCTTCCTGAAAAGGTGACATTTTAGCCCTAACCAGTTCTAATGAAGAATTCTTTGCACTTGTGTTATGCATTTCCTTTGGTATTAATGGTGGCAAAAGGTGTGAAGGAAATGTCCTGACAGAGGCCATGCAGGAAATCAAAAATATCTGTTGGACCTTTGTCAGAATTATTTGACAGAAATCTCACTTCATTCTGTTTTACTTTTCCTCCTCTCTGCATTTTTTTTTTTGAGTTGAATGTAGAGTTGTTCCAAAAAATCTATTTCTAGAAGGTTTTCTGTTGTCTGAGATATCAGTGGCTGTACTCCTGCAGAGATTTTTTTCCTCTGTGAACACCTTTGTGCACCCTGAATCCTCTGTCACTGAGGAGCGTGGTTGTGGAAGTCTTAGCTGAAGGCTGAAGAAGGGAAGTTTTAGCTCTTTTTAAAACTCAGGTATCTTAAAGGTCCTCATGACCTTTCATCCCCCTAACGAAACTCTCAGTCCTGTATCTAATATTGTAATTCACACCTTTCCAAGAGCTATATTTTTAATGATATTATGCTTTAGGATAAACGAGCTTTTTGATCTTTCAGGGCTCAGGATGAGGAACAAAATATGAACCTTCATGAAACTCCAGCTAGGAGGAGAGCAGGGTACATCCTCTTGCTGTTTCCTGCCATGGCTTGCTATTCCTGGCATATTCACATTTCTTTTGTTTCATCCTCCACATGGGGAGTTTCATTCTGGAGCTCCTTTCTGTCTATTTTTCCTCAGCTTCTCCCAGATGGAGGAAAGACCTTTACAAGTTTGAGGGACATACAAATGACACGACCTGAATTAGGAAGGGGCCTCATCCTCCCACTTGTGTGAACATCCCATTTGTGAGCAGGGGCAGGGAGGCTTTGAACACATGCCACATAAGGTGTGTGTTTATATAAATGTGTGTGGGGAACAAAGTGCCCCCTCCTCTGGGACATCTCCTCTTCCAGACAGTTTAATAACAGAAGCTGAGATTGCTCCTTACACCTCTGCTTCATCTTATCCCATGGTAAGATAAAGTAACAGCCAGTGAATTAATAAGTCCGTGGTGCTTTGTATAAGGCAAGTGCCAGTGCTTTACATTGGCAATCATTTATTGTCTGTTTTTCAGTGCTTTGTATAACTCTCATCTGCCTCATTAAAATTGCCTATCAATGACCAAGAACACAAAGGCAGCAGCACAGGTTTAGGATCATGAGTCATCCTTCAGTTTCCAAGGGGCTTCTCACCCACTAAAATTCTCTTTCTGGTTCAGGGATTTTGATGAATTAGGGCCTAATAGCTGGGTGGAGCAGAGGGATTATTTTAGTAGTGATGAGTGCAGGTAGGGAAGCTCCTGAAACCAAAAGGAATGGCAGGAATTCCTGGCTAAGCCACTTAACTGATTAAAATGACCCAGTGATTCATTTAAATAAGTTTACTTGCTCAGGCTTGAAGTGCCTTGAAATAGTTGATTTTGAATATTTGTTTAATCTAATGTGACTTCCAGTGTTAGAACAAACAGCTGCTTTTACACCTAAAAGACTGTTTAAAATGAGTTTAAATCACACCCCATAACTTTCATTCTCATGTGTTGCAGTCCTTGGCTAGAGAAGACTTGGTTGTTTCTTCTGCTTTAATAAAATGCAGAGTTGGTGGCAGGGAATAAAGTGAGATTGTGGTGAATAGGAGTGGGACCACTCGTTTTGTGCCAAAGGAGGGGAGTGCCCTGGCACCAGCTGCCGTGGATCCTATGAGAGGTTTGTGTTCACAGCCTCTTGTGATGGTCCCAGGACATACTCTGCTCTTCAGCCAAGAGCAACAGCTTCTGCTTTCGTGCAGCAGCCGAAGATGTTCAAGGAGAAAAAGTCTACTGGGAATTATTGTTCAGTTTGAAGCCACCACTTGGACCAGGAGACTTTAGCAGTTGGGCAGGGCTGGTCTGATGCCATAGATGTCAGTGATCCACATGCAAATTCTGCTCCTTACAGTATCTTCTGTCCCAGACATTCCCTGAGCTATACAAGTGAAAGGATCTTCCAAATCATTGTCTGGAGAGCCTGTCTCATCTTTACCTCTAATAACATGCAGCTGGCCAGCCTTGCTTTTATCACTAAAGCCTCTTAAATGAGCCACTGGTGCTGCATGGCCGTGTGTTTCAGTGGCTTACAAATCCTGCAGAACCCTTGGGAGCAGCTTTAGAGTGGTAGCTACCTGGCAGCATAAATCTCTCAGACATTAGCTAAAATCCAGTCCAGACTGAGTGGTGAATTCCAGATGCTCAAGTGCACCTTGGCATGGATGTATTGTGCACATGGAAATAGGACTGTGCTCCGAAGAATCCTGGTTTTCTCAGCTCATATGGGCTACACCTGGACTCTGCTAACAGCACAGCCATGAAGGTTCACAGGAACAAATCTCAGCTGTCATTTTGCTGTTTGTTCCTGGAAATGTGTAAGGGGTACTTTTGTTTCTTACATTGGGAAACCTAAATGATCCCCCAGGAATTAATTTATCACATGAACAATCAGTTTGATTATTTTAAAAATTTTCTTTAACATCAATAAATCAATTTTCTTTTAACATCTTTTTCTATTTCATAATAGAAAAAGAGCAGAATTTTTTTCAAGATTTGATTTGACTATCTCAAGCCAAGCTAAATATTAAATATAGAGTAAAATTTGAATATTGCCTTAAAATTTAAATTGAGGAGCTTGAGATCCTCAGACATTTGTTCTTCCTTATTCAGGTCACTGAGAATTGTCCAACATTCCTACTTTTTGCCCTGCCTGGTCAGAGTAATGCTCATATTTGCTATTTTTTTAATCCTGCATTTGTTGGTTTTCTGGTGTGGAATCTATGATGTTAAAACTGGAAGAATAGTTCTGACATTTCTTTAAATCATTTGTACTCAGATGGTGAATTAAAAGTGGCTTCTGATTTGGTCTGTGCCTGTTGCACACTGTGATGTGCTCAGGAGGCATAACTGGAGAGGCCATTTCCCTCTGTTGAACAACACAGCACTTCCATATTCCCTATCCATGAGGGCCAGGCTTCAGCATGAGGTGAAGAAAGCATTTAACTCCTTTTGATACTAAAATCTTGCTTCTATTAATGATTGAATAAATATCTTGTATGTGGATTATGGTTTGTGCTTGTCCAAACTGGTAATTCCCCTAGAAATAAAAGTTGCTGCTATCTATAAGTCACTTAAAGAGTTGCTCTTTCACCATCAGTTCATCAAATCTTCTGTGGTCCTGCCTAAATCAGTCATATATAACCTTTATAATGATATATAACTCTTCTGTTACTCCTGACTCATCTCAGGAGAAGTGAGTGGAGGGTATGTCCTGCTGCTGTGGTGACTACCTGAGGCATCAGCATGATGTATTTCCTTGGAATATTTCACTCTTGTGAAAAATGGCTTAAATTCCTTTTTCTGAACTGTGTTGGGATCAGGATGAAGCTGTGTGCATTTTGCTGTCCAAGATATTCCTTTTCATATTCTTCTTTAGTTTCCTGTATGACATTTCAAGCTTTTGAGCAATTTTGATTTCAGTAAAATTGAGCGTTGCCTTTATCACTTTTAGTCTTATTTATTAATTTCTTCAGCCTGCATTCATTGATGATAAGCAGGGCTCTCATTGGCTTTCATGGTGCTGAGTAAAGACCTTATCATATGGCTGGAGTCATCAAATTTAGTTTTCTTTTCAGGCACATGCATGTCTTTGATTCTCAGGTTATCAGTTATGAGAAATTTCAAAATCTCTCTTAATCAGGATTAGTACAGCCAGGGATATATTTACCAAGCTTCTGTTTTGAAGCAAGTTTGCCAGTGTGGATGAAGGCAAGGTTTAATCTCCATGGCAGTGTGTGACTTCCATGGAAAATGCTATGGTAACAAATATCTATGGGTTATAGTGATACTGATCTCTTATGAATCATTAGTGTGTCCCACCAGCTTATTTTATTTAAACCATTGAAGGTTAATAAAAGAGTTGTGGCTTTTGATAAAATCATTGTGGACTGCACTGGAGCTAAAATTCTGGTGGCAAAATTCCTGAGCTAACTGCTTTCCACTCTCAAGTCAAATTTTAAAAACCATTATGATGATTAATCCTAGCTAATTATTGTTGTCATGAACACTAAACCAAATGTGGGGCCTCCAGACTGTCTCATGTCATGCTGCCTCATTGATTATTTTATTCCCTCCTTGAAATATGTTCTGGGAAGAGTAGCAGACTATAGTCTTCATGACATGTCCTCAAGTGCTCTGGGAGTTAAACATCAATTTCCATTTACATTTAATGACAAAAAAATGAAAACAAAAGGTCCAAAAAAACCAGGATAAACATAATCATCTAGGATTCCAAAGTCTGGATCCCATGGTGCTTGTGGCTTACATAGTTTATGGCTTGTAGGACTTATGGGGGAGAAAAACAGCTGAAATACTAATTTCACCTTTCAGTGTTCAACCAGCATAGCCCACGTTCATCCTTCTGCTCTCAGAGCTGTGACCTTAATTATAAATCTGTGTACAGAGTTCTGGGTGAGGCTCAGGCTGAACTCTGAGTTTTCTGTTGCTGCCTTGGTCAATGAGATGATGCTGCAGTGGAGAATGAGCCCTTCCTTCAGTGGCAGAGGTGTGGGAACCAATAAGGTTTCCTGTAATGCAGTTGTTATCCTAATGGGCTAATTCTCTTTAGTGACTTGAGACAATATTCTTGGAGCATTTCCCTCTTTTTTTTTTATCTTTTCTTTTTTTTTTTTCCTTGCCTCATCCTCATTCTTATTCTACCTTTCTGAATGTCTTCCGACCCTCCCTCTGTAATTGTCAGGATATTTTACATGTTTGTGGTCAGACATTGCTTCTGTTCATACTCAGGTCACTCCATTTCACTTGGATCACCAATACTGTGGGTAGTTGGCTCAGGAACATCCTCTACAGCTTCACAGCACTGCTAACACACATGCCTGAGAGTCTTGCTACAATTCAAGTTGATTTAAAAATTCAGGAGGGAAGGCAGTGATGCAGCATTCCCCCTGCTGTGTCTGGAGCAGGTAGTTCATTCTTGAGAGAGCCTGGTGGCTGCAGGAGAGCTGCATCTCCCGCGGGTGTTGGGGTAATCACAAGGGCTAAAATTCTATATTAGGTGGTGGAATTTGATCTGCAACGTGCAGGGGCAGATTATAAAGGTTGCACACTGAGGAGCATGCCTGCCAGATTTGCATGTCAATATTCCATTGCTTGGGAAATGTGTAGGACATGGGTTGAAACAGAGCCCTGGGGAAACTGCAGTTTTGTCCAAAGAAATGGAGAGATATTAATTTCGTATAATTGCATAGATCTTTAGGAGGTGCAATTCTGGAACAGGATCCAGTGTTTTCTTTGTCAGGTCCTGTCAGTGACGGCCAATCAATCACAAACTTGAATTTCAGCTGGTAGATCCAGTCTCCATTGCACCTGGGCTGTTCCTTCAGCCCTCTAATTAGAACATGGCACACTAAGTTTATGGTTTTTAAAGACAAGCATGACATAGGACACTTAGGTAAAAAATAAAATTCTAGTATGAAACTTCAGTTTATATTAATAATTTGTATGCATATGCTCTCCAAATTTGCATGTCCTCTGATACCCTGTAAAGTAGGCAAACAACAGAGGTATATACTTCTAGTTTTGCACAGAAAAAATGGGTGGAAATCCAACTCTGGTTACTTAACAGAGTGGCTGGTACAGCAGGGCATCTTTATTAGTCTGCTACTAATGGGAGCAGTAATGGGAACCAGGTCAGAAAAATGCATTTCTTTGACTAAGTGAAGATTGTAACCTCAGCTTTCATATATGGATTATTATAGTGAAGCTGTTAGCTATCTGTCATCAACCAAATAGCTATTTAGCTGATCAGAGAAAAATAATTAAATCATCATGGTGTGAAAACATCTGAAAAAAATTATGCCTAAAACCTAAAATGTTTTCCCCTAGACAGCAGACACTAGGCAGGTACTCTTTGGGAAGACTTTATTGTTTTCTACACTGTTTTCATGAGAACCTTGTTACCAATTCTTGCTACTCAGCTTTCTCATGGTTAGAACACTTTCCTCCAGACTGAGAAACACATCCTTGAAGTGGAGTCTGTGGCTAAAAACCTGACATTTCCCTTCAGCCCTCCCTACAGTGCTGCTGGCCATTTGCAGAGGTTTGGTTGTTACCACAGGCCCTTCCTGGGCCCAGGATCTCGACTAGTCAGTGTTCAAACCACATTATTTCACCCCAGGGGGGTAGCAGGCAGCCCAAAGTCAATGTGGAGAGCTCCTGAGTTCCCTGCCTCCTTCCTCTCAGTCCCGTGAGCAGCAAAGCCCTTGCCCTGTGAGGTAGGGGCTGTGTGAGGAGGAGGCACTGGGCACCTGGCTTTAAGAAACAGGTCTGCTGCCTTCAGGGTGTTACCTGTTGCTGCTTAGTGAGTGTTTCTTTTCAACACTAATCTCTCTCAAAATATTTAACTCAAAAACCTTGGAGGCTTCCAGAACAGAGAGGAACTGGCAGAGCCAGCTCAGGGCAGGCTTAGCAGCTGTCCTTTCCTGGGAAGGGGGTGCATGGGAAAAGCCTGCTTTTGGGAAGATGTGCAATAGGATATTACTTTATTTCTTTCTGGAACAACTCCTCCTGAATTCGGTCCATTCCAGCTCCATGTGCTGTAGTCTCAAGGGAAGGATCAAGTCCTGTTAAGTTACTCTTTACTTTTTGCAGTGGTTTTCTTTGCTCACCCAGGGTTATGGGGCCTTGCTCTGGGTTCCCAGTTGGGCTGGCAGATCTTGTCAAACCCAAAGTGAAAGCAGGAACAGAGGACCTGCCCAGTTCCCAGAACCTTTCCACCCCTCCTGTCAGCCCTCCTCACCCAACACTGAAGCCTGAAGCCATTGGACTGTCCCCACCCTGAGCCTTTGTCCTCCAGCATCCCCCAAAGTGCTGACCCCTGCAGCAGCCCAGCCTCCTCCACCAACTTCATCTTCTCTCCTCTTGCCCTCCTACATCTTCTCATGTAATGACTTCAAAACCCTTCTCCTGCCTGATTCCTGCCTCTAGCTGTAGCCTCCTCTGCCTCCACATCTTTTACATATGATTCAACTAAATTTCAGTTCCTTGATCAAGCGGAATGGACAGATGGGGGCACAGAAGAGTCTGTGACGTGGCTTAGGTTTTCCCTGTCTTTGCTCCTTTGTTTGTGGTTACCCCTTACTGTGCTCCTGCGATTTTGAACGTTGATGATGAATTAGGACAGTGGGGACTGTAAAAGATAAGGTAATAACAGAAATGAAATACCAGGCCAGGATTTTAGCTGGAATAAATCAGCTGCTGATCTAAACCAGCTGGGGATTTGGCCCACTCTAAAATGAAACTATAGGATACGAAGAATCCATATAATTATTCCCCAAAGAACACTTCTGTCATGGTGCCAGACTGGTGTTTCTATTCTTGTTTTTAAAATGATGTATTTTAAAATGTGATTGTCTCACTATTGCCCACCTGTGGTCACAATATTGGTTCTTTCAAAGGTGAACATGCCAAGTCCTTCAGGCACTCAGCGGTGCCTCTTGAAATGGCTCTCTTCAGCACCTGGAGTTTCTCTTAAAAACTGCTAATCCAAAAAAGAAACAAAGCCCACGTTCCTTTCCCTGCCCGGGTCTCGGCAGCGGCAGAACGCTGAGCCTCAGAGTCTCATTCAAGGTCAAATTCTGCCTTGAAATCCAGATTGTGCTTTGAGCTCTTCACCTTCCTGCAAAACCCTTCCAGTGCTGAACTGTCAAACCCAACCCTCTGCCAGGGAGGGCTTCTTGTGGAGGTCAGTGGAGGGTGAACGTGGTGGGGTCTGAGCCAGAGGGAGAGTCCCTGGTGCCCAGCTCCTGGCCGGGCTGCTGGGCTCTGGGGGTTTGGTTTGTGTGATGTGTCTGTGTGCCCCCAGCACTGAACTTTCAAGAATGGACTCCCCTATTTCTTTCAAAACTTGGTGGAAGGCAGCAGGTTGCCCCCTTCTTTTTGCAGGAAAGATGACATTTATCATTATGTCCAATATCACCCATTTTTTTCTCTGCTCCAGTTTATTTCTGTGTTTGCTGCCTTGCATAACCAGACAAGGAGGGAATCTGAAAGCTTGAACTCCAGAGTGCTACGAGAGCTGGGCTTTCTAGATGACACTCTGAAGTCTCCTGTTGCTCGTGATCTCTATCAAAATATAAACCAAGGAGATGGTCTTTACCAATCATTAACAGCAAGGCTGGCACAAAGGGCCACGTCTTGTAATCATACTAAAAAAAAAATAAATTAATAACTCTCACTGTAGGCTTAGTTCAGCCTCACCAGCCATGACATGTCCTTTCTTGCACACAGCAACGAAAATAGACCCAAGTACTGAAGGAGAGAGAAAAAAAAAGAAATAAAAGAAAACCCAATTTGTTCCCTATTAAGCTGCTGAAAAGCTTAAACCCATTTCTATTCCAGTTAGTAGCTAAGTGAAAATGTAACTGCTTTATATATTTCACTAGAATTAAACTTAAACCTACAGAATTAGGTTTATTAATTTCTGTCAGTGCTCAATGGGGAAATAAGAGTGCCCATTCATTAAGGATACACAATTACTGCAGACAAAAATGAAGCACAGTGCTATTAACCATAATAAAAATGTTGAACACTGTGGAAATTTTCATTAAATAGAATCTATTCCTTATATGACTCTACTTAATCCTTTCTGTCTTTTTTCCCTCTGTGTTCTCCAACTAATTTTATTTTATTACTTAGCTCTTATGTATGTTTCTTAATGTAATTATGATTAAATATTTTTAGTAGTAAACACTATTATTTCATGAAAAACAAAAAATCTGTCCCCACACTTCAGCGAAAAGTAGTCTTTGGAAAACAATACAAGCATTAAGTAGTTTCATTATTATTATAGCTCATGAAGATAAAAAAGAAACCTACAGAAAATAAAAAAGAAAACTGTATCAACCCATCCACTAAAGTAGTGCTGACTTTGTGTAGGAGATCCATAGGTGGAGCACTCAGGTGGACCAGAATAAATCCATTGAAATCAACTGAAAATCAGAATGGTGTTTATGACTGAAAAAAAATGTTAAATACTGAATAAGTGCAGAATGTGTTTAGGCTTTGCTAAAAGCATTTAAGCCAAAATAATTATTTATAACAAATATATTCTCAGATTTTTCATTATCTTCACATAACACTTAGAGGAATCACTGATCCCTCATGTAGACTTAGAATTCTTTATAGGAACTCGTATGTCATCTGAGGGACACAGCTTTAATTGCTTGAGAAGGATCATCAGTTAGTAACTATGATATGGATTAGCTGATGACTTCAGCTCATGAAACCCTGTTGAAGCCAATGGGATTATGATCATTTCCAATAAAAAAAGACTTATCTCCAGTTGAGTTAAAAACGAATGTGACAGTGCCTGGTTGAGTGGGTGACCTGCATTTCTTGCATAGAAGTAAATGAATAATAAATAACTATGCCCTGTTGATCAAAGATATTTATTTAACCTGAGGGCTACATTATTAAAGACCTCCTTGGGAATGTCAGAGGAGATTTTGCTCATGTTCTGGTACTCCAGGGTTTTGGGCAGCTCTCAGACTGTCAGCACTGGACCCACAGCTCCAGCAGGTCTGTAGCTTTGGGGAGTAAGGCCACAGAGGGATTTGGATCCCCAGAGTTCCTGTTAGGCACAGGAGATGCTGGGTCTGAGGGCACAGGCTGAACTTTCACTTTGGATGACAGGGATCATTACCAGAACTCACTGAACCCAAGATGAGCATGGTTGTTATTGTGGCTTGTCACTGTGCTTCAGAGCCATGCTCCAGACTTTGAGGGGCTGCTCCCTGGGGCATTTGGGCCTTTTTTTTTTTTTTTTTTTTTTTTTGTCTGGGATCACTTAAATGATAAGTCCTGATATAGCAAATTTAGAAGATAGACAGGAAACTAGGTGACTATACTGGAAATGAGCCATGTAAGGCAAATTACCTCTCTCTGGGCAGAAACATGGACCTTCTGGGGCAAACCTGGGCTCTTTTGCTGGTGCTCACAGGTCCTGGTGAGGGACTGCAGCTGGCTCTCTGTGGTTTTGGTTTGTGCTGTTCAGAGGATGCAATCAAATGTGAGCATGAAAGATTTTTGACCAACCAACTGCTTTGTAGGGACAAGTGACTCTTGTGCTCACAAGTAAGGTGGTCTGAATGTGGCCATTTGCACTTAGGAAGGGTTGTATCAAAAGCCTTTTCAGAGTTGGTCACATAGGTTATTTATAGATCTTTTTCTTGGATGACCTGATTGATGATATGCAGATGGTCAAGGGGGCATTAGATTATTCTAAAGCCTTATTGTGCACTGAGCTGTTTGAAGTCTAGTTGCTTATTTCTCTCTATTAATAGCACCTTTCAGTTTGGGCCTTGGTTGCTGGCTTGGATGTTCTGACAGCATCTGTTTCTTTATCCCATCTCACCAGAGAGCTGAATAGGACACTTGTTAGACTTTCTGGCATTTAAGTACTGGAAAAGAAGGCACCCTGAGATAGAAAAGATGGGAAAACACCATGTCTGTCCACCTCCACATTCACCAATAACACAGCACAAAACTCGATTTCCATGATTTCTGTATTGCTGCTCTAGGACTCATTTCCATGTTGGAATGTCCTCTGCAGTTGCAGCTCTGAACCAGAGAGAAATGGTCATGACCTTTCTAGTTCTTGGACTTAATAATGGAAGAAGTGAGGTGTGGAAACATGTAGATGGATTACAGCCAAAATAGACTATTTTCTGAATAGACCTCAACTACTTAGCATCAGTAAACAGCTTCAATACAGGACAGAAAAAACTGCCTTTGCACTTATTACCTTGGTGTGGTTAACTAGGCAGAGTATAACCACAGAAATATGAGTGCATTTCAGTAAACACACAAAATGGCTTCATTTTTAAAGTACAGTAGTTCCCCTAGGTATTCTAAAATCTATTATTCTGTAGACAAATATTCATTTTCTTTCAGCATTAATTGTAGCATTGTTCCTGATAATGTTTCCTGCATTATACTCAGCTGCCTCATACTGTGGATAAGAGAAATCAGATTGAGAGCAAGAACAGAAAAATACTAAGATTGCAGCTGCATCTCCTGGGGAAATTATTTGCCATTTCAAATGTCATTCAGCCTGATTCATTATTAAGGGAGAGTACAAGACACCTCCTGCTTGAAAACTGGGCTGCACAGAAATGGCAAGCTGGGTTTATTGTTGCTGTCCTGATGATGTAACCTTATCAAAATATGTGCAGGTTCTGTTTTGTCTCCACTCTAAGCATAACCTTTGGTATCCTGGGTAGTGGCTAAATTAATCTGCTCCCTCAGAACAATGCAATTTCAAACACAACAAACCCCTCCTGTTGTTAAAGAACATTTATCTGCTTTACTTTCATTTGCATTTTCCATAAATTGAGTAGCAGGAAGTGTGAAACACCTGAAGTTCAAAGTCTCTGGAATGCACAGATGTTGATTTTCATTATAGACTCCAAAGATTGGCTCCTAAGCAACACTGCAGAGATTTTTGTGTAACTTAACCACCTTCCATTCGTGTGCTGGGACTCTGGGAACTCTCCAAAGAACAATACAGCAGATTCCTGGAGGACTGAGAATGACTGGTGTGCCAGAGTGAGAATTGAAGTTATTGTCAAGTAACCTTTTGATTATCTTGTGGGATATTTCATTAGTCTGATTGGGTTTCTTTTTAAGGATTAAGATAAAAATTACCAAAATGCTTTTTGTTCTTTTACTACACCTCTACCCAAAGATGTGTGTGTTGGTGACTCAAACCAGCAGTTGCCCTTCTCTTATTTTGGTATTTATAACTCACAACAGTGTGTGCACTCCGTGCTCCCACAGCTTTGCTTGTGCTGCCTGCTCAGATTTTCTCCTCTGACATAAACTTAGGAATGCAGCTGCCCCCACAAACACTCACTGGGGTTGGACCTCTGGGGGTTCCATGAGTTTTCCCTCCTGAAATGTTCACACAGCATCTTGTGACATCTCTGTCTACATCCTTATTTGGGACGCAGATTTGTGCTTGGATGAACCTGTGTGAGGTATTTTATACTTTGTGTTGGGTAAAGCAGTCTTGGTACTGGGATTTAGAAGACTATAAATTTATAAGACAGGAGATTTTCTTTTGTGCAGCGTGGAAAAATGAATGTTTAACCTGTGGGTTCATGTCCAACATGAACATGTAATGTTTTCTGCTACAACCATCCAACACTGGTTTGGCACAAAATTTGCTTCCCTTCAGCAAAGGGGAAACCTTGGTTTAAAATTCCAGTCCTCCCTTTGCTATCTGCACCAACACAACCAGCAAACTCCATCTTGGCTAAATGCATCTAAAGGTGCATATTATTGTTTATTGTCTTCTGAGTGGAAAAATTGTCATCTGGCAGCTTTTTCCCTTTTCCCCTGTGGAAGGAGACATTCAAATAGAAACTTTTGGATTGCAGTTATAGGGCAAATAAAACAAGTCACCAGTGACACATATTTGTGCACCTCCATCTGAAGATGAAACTGTTTCAAATTGCCCAGCACATCATGTGTAGATCTATGGTATTTGAATTGACTAATGTATTTGTAGAAAGGGGGAGCAAAAGACAGAACTAAAATCCCACTGGGGTACCATTAATGAATATTCCCCAACTTTCTATTTTTCTCTTTATTGGAGACTTCCAATGGCCAATTTCAAGCAAGATAGAGACCAAGTTGCTTTGTCACTAACAGCAGTGTTAAACTATCTACTTCACACCTCTTATCAAACTCATGTCTTCATGAGGAAATGAAAAATCCCTGCAAATGGTTCTGAAGGATTAGCAGAGGTGTGAAATCTCACCTTGCATAAGAAATACTTTTGCTCTCTTTGTAATTTCTGTGTGATTTCGTGATTGTGAGTATTGACTTTTCCTGTCAGGCATTCAGGCAGTAGATGCTGACAGATGTCTGTATCAATCATCAGAGCAGTCTTGAGGATATGACCCATGCATTGAGAGGGGATAGAGCCTTGTATTGAATTACAGCCAAGAAGCACTCAACAGAATTGTGGCCAGGTCAACTTTGCACTTCACTGATCCTCAGCAGGTCGTTCAGGCCAATTTAAGCCTACCCAGAGGGTCGGCATCCCTGGGAACCACTACAGCACACAAGAATTAGTTTATTCTTTAACTCACAAAGCCAGGACAGTATTTCCTTTATTCAGTGTAGCCAGAGCCTGAGCTCCATTAAAATTCATGAACAGTGGTGGATAAATTTCTTTTAGTTTGAAAAGGTGACAAAAATGGTGAGCGCAAGCAAGTTTGCATACTTGTCCTTTTCTTTCAAAACCTTGTCGTGATGATCTTGGCTACCTTGCAGTGCTGTGCTGTTAAATCATCCGACAGGGAGTGATGCAACACCAGACATGTGCAGAACCTGCTTGAGTGGCACACAAAATTGCTGCGCTGGTTCGTGGGGATGAGTCAGAGGAGGAAGTCTCTGCAAGAGTATCGCACAAAGCATAAAGAATCTGAGGTAAAAAATGTGAAGAAGAGTCTTAGGGGTGAGGATGCTGGATCTTTATATACAGATAAAATAGTGCTGAAATGCTGATGAAGTGAACATCATTTCAGAGCACATGAAACCTACAATTTACATCAACTAAATGTGAAGAGGGAAAAGAACAAACTCGAACCATTATGGAAACAAGTTCAGCCATATTTGTAAAGAAGCAAATCTTGTGATGGCGCGTGCACATCTTTTACTGCGTGCTCTGCAGTATGAGAACATTTACTTCTACTTGAAATTCTGTAATTTGCGTATTTGTTCTGAGCAATAATCAAAAAAGAGCTGGCTTACGAAGTATTTGGCCATCTAGTTTTTCTCTGTTGATGATGTTCTGCAATTGGAGGGGCTACCTGCAGTAAATGCAGAGGGTATCTAAGGCCAACTCCTGCCACAGCCAAATCTCAGTTCAGGTCTTTTTGGTCAATGCTGCCCTGAAAGGGTTCAGCTGTGCTGTGTCACTCGATGGACTGATGGTGTGGTGTTGCTCCTGAGGATCCAGTTCAGATGTGCCCTTGCCTGTTGATGTTCCTGTTGTTTCAGTCACTGTCAGCTGGCTTTGCACTAATCTTAGAGACTGTGACCTGAGCAAAAGTATAATTCGTTTCTCCTCAGTTTCTGCAGGGCAAAATCACTTCCTCTTTGATTTTTTGTTCGTTATTGCTAATAAGGCATTCACAAATCCTTCTTTATTAAAGGAAACCCAGGACTGGTATGTTCCAAGTGACATCAAATTGGAAGGAATCGTTTACATTCTTTAGAGTGTTGGAGAGAAATATTGAAATTATCAGGATTACCAAAATCTCCTGAGAAGCCTTTTTAGTAAAACAGGTTTATTTTATAAATGTAAAACATGGTATCAGTTTCTGCAAAGGGTCCTACAAAATGTTAATACATATTTTTAATGTGACTGTAAGAAAACTGAGACTGGGTTTAGTTTTCTCCCTGAGAAGGAAGAGATCACAAAGCAAAGAGATTCCTGCATTTCTGGAAAAATGAGCAGCAGTAATTTTCAAAGTATACTACCAGGTATTGTGAGAACTATCTGTGTCTGAAGTATATGTGACTATTGAGTGAAATTGAATATACTCAATTTTCTTTAAAAAGCTGGAGACAGAAGACAAGCCAAATAATTTTTACAAGCATCTCAGGTATAACCCAAGAATCAGAGCAATTGTAGGTATTGTGATTCTACCCCAAAAGAGTCTTCTGATTTTTCACATCATGCAAAATAACAAAAAATTTAACAGAATGTTTTCAGAAAACTTAAATAAAAACTTCCCCATTTGAGGTTTTTTTCAGCCAAGTAGGAGAATACAATGAATTTTTGTTTGCTTGCTGAAAAATCAGAACTGGACACAAGAAGTTGAATAATATTCATGGGCCAAAAAGATGCATTTTCTTTCAAAGCTTAAAAAATAGCTTCACTGTAATAGACCTGAAAATAATCTGCTTTTGGGACCCAGGGTGTTTGTAGTATATCAGACAAAATAGCTCTCTCGGAACTTTTTTCTGTGGTCACATTGTTAAAAAGCTTT
Organism: Thryothorus ludovicianus; assembly: GCA_013397245.1. Lineage (NCBI taxonomy): Eukaryota > Metazoa > Chordata > Aves > Passeriformes > Certhiidae > Thryothorus > Thryothorus ludovicianus. The sequence goes on along the minus strand of VZTB01002865.1, from coordinate 1,719,883 downwards.
TAAATTTATGTTTTTGTTTTGGCAAAAAATATGAAATTGATGAAAAATTATGGCTGACAATGCAAGTTGGAATGAATAACTACACATATATGTTGATTTTAGTGGTTGATTTTGAATAGCAATAAATTTAGAATTCTACCAGCTCAACTTATGGGAGGCTTTCAGCACAGTCAACCACAAAATGCAGTTGAACCACTCACAGAGCATAATTAGAGCAGATGCTGGTATAACATCCAACTGCTGTTCACGCTTTATTATGTTAAATCCTGCCTTTCCTGTTTATTTGGTTTGGTTTTTTTTTTTTCTTCCTTCCCTAATACTTACCGAGACAGCTTTTAGAAATTCCCCACAAAAACCCAGAAGGACTTTGCTATTTTATTCCAGGAGCAGCCCAGAATGGTTTTGTGAGTGTGTCTGTGTGTGTGATCTGTTCTGTACAGTGTATTTTAAAAAGAAAAGCAATATTTTTGCTAGTAAAGAGGCACGTATAACTAGGCAGCATCAAGAACACTTGCGATTGAATTCAGGTTGCACCAAAAAAACTCAGGTTTATTCCCAGCTTTTTGCCTGTGATTTGGCCTGACGTGTTTCTGCTTTTTTGCTATTTCCTGTCCCAAACTTCTCTTTTTTGATTGTAAATTAAGCTCTGCATGGAGATGGAAACTCCTTCCTCAGTATCTTGTGAAGCAGAATGGGATCTTATTCTTGCTTGAGACATCAGGTCAGTATTGTGTTATAAATAAAAAAATAAACAGAATGAACATAAGTTGAGGGGAATCATAAATTCGTCTCACTGAATACGAAGTGGGGTGTTTTTTCGTTTTTTTTTTCTTCTGGATTTATTGCAAATGGTTTGAAATGAAACTCTCCAGCTGACAGAAGATCATTCAGTGTTAGCTATTTAAAAACTTTCGCTGAAATGGAGTGAAATAAGTTTGTTATTTATGAAGTTCATCTCGCAAGTTCCCAATTTGGTGAAAACTGTTTTATTTTGCTTCACATTTGAAACCTGCAAATAGCTGAGTTAATTTAACTAAAATGAGCATTCTCAAGATGACCTGTAAAGGGGAAAAAAATCCAACCCAACTGTACTTTAATCTAGAAATCATCAAAGCCTTCTTGACACATGTATTATTGTAGGGCTCAGAAAAAATAAACAGTTTATGTAGAAGATTAAGAGAGAGTTTGGATTTTGCTTTTGACATATCTTGTCTCCAAATCTTAGCTGAGGATTTATTAGAACACTATCATGTCAAAGCTACCTCATTTATATGATAACACATCTGTAATGTTTTACAAGTGCAGCAGTCCTCGTTCAGAATGTTGCTCTTTAAGTCCTAAATTACAGTACCTGGAGAGGTATGCATAATTATAGTGCATGTTAGCAAATGATAGGATGCATTTTCCCCTAGGCTCTCTGCATTAATCATCAGCAGAGTGGGTGCAATAAAATCATAATTGCTTCTTCAAAAGTTATAATCTAACTTATACAACTTTAAGTTAGTTGTATGGCAATATGATATCGACTGTCACAGAGCAAGCCCGTTTCCTGCATTTCCTTAAAATTAAGGTAGTGTTGCTCGGTGGTGAACTGTAATTAGCATCATTTTCATTTGCAGATTTGGGTTTTAGATCCTGAGTGAGTGCATCGTGGTGTAAGCTCTGAGCTTGATGAAACGATGCTGATTTACATGAGCTGAGGGCCTCTGGGCTGCTCTCTGCTTATTTGTGGGGTTGCCTGCAGTCAGTTGGGTGGATGATTAACCTCTTCTGTCTCCTTAACTAGCAATTGTAGCTGAAAAAAAAATTTTAAAAAGACAGTGTTAAGGAAAGGAGTTATTTTACATTGGAATCCCGGTTTGTATTTTTCAGCTTGGGTATGGGTTTCACCAGAGGAAGATTTGGCTGCAGAGGGGTGAGCTGGTGCAGCTGTGCCAGTTTGCCACTTCCAGCAGCAGCGGGGCTGTGGGAGGCCTGGCACCTCCCCTGCTCCCACCTGCCTGCTCAGGTAACTCCCCTGGCATCAGCAGGGGGATGCTTTGACCTCACAGTGATTCAGCTCCGAGATGCAAATGGGCAGGGAACCGGATCCCGCCCCTCTCCCCGTGGAATAGTTTCGTGCTGGTTTTGCTTCCTGAATTCACTCATTTTCTTGTCAGATGAACGGCAGTGACCCCGTGTGAGGCTGTATAATAGGTAAGTGTAGGATGGAACCAGTTAAAGGTACTCACAGTAGCTGTCATAAAGCCAAGCCTACAATCAGAAATCAAAGCAAACCTTTAATTATTTAGGAAACATCACTGATGTAATCAATACACCTTAGAAAAACAATTGTTTAACTCCAAATCTTTGCCTCTTCGGCTGATACATATACACACACACAGAGGCATGACATGCATATGAACACATACATGTGTATATATATTTATATGCACACATATATAGACACACACACATAAAATTAAGTTTCTATTCTTTGAAGTTTGGCCAACTTTTCCACGTGGTTGCAGCAGCCGTGTGTAAAGGCATGTCCACAGGGCCTATCTGAGACCCAGGGGACTCAGAAGGGTAATGGATGTGATAGCAAAGCAAGTTTTTTCAGTTTTGCACAATCCTATTCCTTAAGATCAGGTCTGTAAATTAAGATCTGAACCTTCATATTGAAGGCTGGATCCTACAAACAAGTCGTTCTGGCCCCAATCCAGTAAAACACTTAAATACATGTTTTGATATTGTGTGCATATCTTGTTATGATATGACTTCAAAAGGACTTCTTTTGTTAAAATTAAGCACATGCTTAAACACGAGGTTATATATTTGAATGAGCCGTATCCGAGCTACTGCTGGAGAGCTCAGCCCCTTCTTCACTGAGCAAATACAACCACAAAGAAAAGAAACAAACAAAACAGAACCCTCCACCCTTTCTAAACAGGCGCTTCCATGGTTGGTTTGTAGCTAATTTGCACAGAAACACAGAAGCTCACTCTTCTGGAGCTCACAGAAGCTCCACGCGCTCGGTGCTCGCCACGAGGCCGATGGAGGGGCTCCTGCTCTCTGCTGCCTGCAGAGCTGGCAGCTCCATGTGGGATGCTCCATTTGCAGCCTGCTCCTTTGCTGGCAGCAGAGAAAATCGGGGCTGTGGCCGTGTCCCCCAGGATCCAGGGGGCACTGGGTGTGCTGAGGTACAGTCCCCAGGTTGTAGCTCAAGTGCAGGTTCTGCTCAGCTGCTGCTGCCACCCAGCTCTGCCCTCTCTGTGATTCCTCTGCAACTGCACATTTAATACTTGATTTGCATGAGGTTAAGCTGCACACTTGTGAAATGCAAACTGGTGCTAAACACTCTTAAATGGGCTTAGAAGCATCCAAAAATAATGTGTTTCAAACCAAGTGAAGTATTTGCTGAAGTGCAGGAAATGGGAAAAGTTCCTCTCCACAGTTCACTTTTACGTTCAATTTTTGAAGGAAACTATCCTTAAAGATACTAGGCTGTCTCACTTTTATGCCAGAAATACAAAAAATAATAAATAGAGCTTAAAATCTTACCAATCAAAGTATCTTTACTTAATTTTCTAAGGCTTTTAAGGCTTCTGAAGATCAGAATTATGTTTCTCTCTCCAACTTGCTAGTGTTAATAACCAATACTCTTAAGCAACGAAATATCTGAAAGTTAAAAATAGGCTTTCATTAGCTAAAATGTACCATGCAGTTGTGCATTTAAATGCCACGTGCAGTTTGGGGAAAAATAATCCATAAAAAAGAAAAAAAAAAAGAAAAAGAGATTGACTTCATTTTTTTTCTCTTAAAACTTGGTGTTAAATTATTTTAAAGTGCACCCTAAGTCACAACAAGCTGCTGTGTATCAGGTCACGCTGCCTCCTCCAAAATCATGCTTATCTTTAAATTTTCCTTTCATAAACATTTGGCAAATATAGCATCAATTTAAGCTGTAATGACCACATTTAATTTTCATTTTAAATTTATTCTGTTACTATATATTGGTATCCTGGTTGATGCCAAGTCAGCCAGCCACAGGTCTGTTTTTCATTTATGCATTGAACTTCTTTAGGTTAGACATGCTCAAGAGTCCTGGTTTAATGCATAACCCTAATTATAACTTAGAATTAAGCTACTGCTGACTGCAGCATTTTAGGCAGGGGAATCAAAGAATGTATCTAATGAAAAAAAACACAGCTCCACCCCTCACTAGTACCTTATCTTTATACATTTTTTTATGTTCCTTTTTTTTTTTTTTTTTTTTAGATTGAGTGCATAATACAGCTATAAACCAGCAGTTTAGATAATATAGCCAGCTTGTCAGTTTATATATGTCTGCTCTGAGCTTAAGGGTTTTCTCTTTGCTTTGAATTGGGCCTCACTTCTTATTAAAATGCTACAAGCTTTTAAGAGATTGTAGTATCACAGGCCAGTGATAGCTCAACATTCTAATATATCATTATGTTGGACCTATATCTGTGCACTCTAAAATTGCATTACTGTTTAAGCTGGTTGAAATATTTTTGCAAAATGCTTGGTTTTGGATGAAAAATGCCTTTTCAGCCATGCAGAACTTTGATGAGGAAATTCTTAGAATGTTCTGATGAAAATGGCTTTGGGTTTTTTTATGGAAAAACTAAAAATGCAATTGCACTGTTCAATTACAATAAAAATACTGGGGTTTCCCCACATTTTTACAGGGAGCGAAATATTTTTAAGGACAAAATCTTGTGGTCACTTCAAACTTGTCTGAATTTCATATATTGGATTGGATCACTGGAAAATCAACAGACAGGAAAGGCAGGGCCTTTACTCCCAAAATAAATCTGTTCTTATTAACAGAAGCAGGTTTTTAGAGAGGGGATTAATGATGAACCATGTTACATGGGTTAGAAGGAAACATGGCCTGGGGAGATGCCACCAAATGAAAAATAAGACCAGGAAGAACCTGATGTGCCAGGAGGAGCATCGTGCTCCAGTGGGACTCCAGGACAGGGTCACTGAGGCTTGAGGGACGAGCTGGGGTGAGAGCAGCAGCCCACAGGGACACTCTGTATTCATTGCACAAAGACAGAGCTCCCAGTGAGAGATGGAGAGCAAGTGAAAGTCATTGCAAGGTACCTTTGTGCACCCCCTTTTCTGCTGTCCCTTTCCCCACAGCACCTCTGTGCTGCTCTCCAGGAACCCTTGAAGATACTGCACCTAATTCTGCTCATTTGCACTCCTTCACCTGAGGGTAACTCCTCCATTTCCCTAGAATTAGTCCAGATGTACGCTGGGCTTTGTGGCTGCAGTGAGAACCCTTTGCCATTGGAATATGAGACTGTGTTTTCATTCCTGTGACAGTTCTTATGCAGGAAGCTCGACAGTGAGAGTTATACGCTGCGTGATAAAATACTAATGTTTTTCTTCTTTGGGAACAGGGAAAAGAAAAAAAGTCCTGGGGTTTGTACTAACATTCCACTTGTTCTGCGTGGGCATTCAGCTGTACTGCCAGGAGCTGGGAACATTTACAGTCCTGGTGTAAATGAAAGCAGACAGAAGCAATGGAGAAACAGGCTGTGCAAGCCTGGGGGCTTGTCCATGCACAATAGTAGCATCAGTTCAGCTGCAAAATCCATTTAGCTGAACCAGTGTATGTCTCTGATTGGACACACTTAAATTGGTTTATAACCAGCTTACATCAAATTAGTTTAAATCAGGAAGTTACCATAATAGCTGCATCAACCCGTAATTGTCTAATTTGTGTATAGGATGGTCGTAGACCAGTAGCCTTTCCTCCATGCAGGATTTTGCACTGCTTTAGATAATTTAAAAACTGTTAAACCAGCAAAACTTTTGTCTGTAGACAAGCCCTAAAGCCTGAAGTTTGTGTGAGCTGGGACAGGGAGTGAGCAGGGGCTCTGTGCTGGCTCTGTGCTGCAGCACATGCTCTCAAAGCCAGTGGAAAAGGAGATGGCAGACAATTTAAAGCAAGAATGGGACACAAGACACTAATTTTCCAAAACAGTTTATTGCTCTATATGATGGAAAAGTATGAGGTAAAGAAGTTCAGGACTCCTTGCTGTGACCCAGGGGTTTTTATGAGCTGTGTTCACAAGCACAGAGGGGTCAAAGGGAAGCTGTCCGAGCTGTGTGGGATCACGTTTCACCCCACGAGCTGGAGCAGCCTGGAGCCTTCTCTAGGTTTAGTCAAAGGATAACAACACCCAGCAGGCAGCGACGCTGGTGAGACATGTTCCATCTCTTGAGCTGCTCAGGACAGAGCTGCAGCAGGAAATGTTCTTTTGCTATATGTAAATGGTGGTTCAGAGCTGTTTTGGAAAGGCAAGCCCCTCTGGACAGCAAAGGCAGAGGCAGCTTTGAAAGTGTGACATTGTGGAAACAAAGGCAACAGGAGAATGACACCATGAGCGGGGTTATCTCAACATTTCTGTAACTAAAAATGGCCTAAATTGTTTTCTAAAATGAGCTCTTGCAGAGCAGAGAGAAAGCCTCTGATTTCAAGGGTTCCTAAAATACTTTTGGAACGAAACTCTCTGAATGTTCTGTGGGTGTTGATCGCTGGAGTGCTCAGTAGTACTCGAGCTCTGAGTTCACACCATTAAAGCTTTGTCGACATTACTGAAAGCGTCCTCTAACACACTGAAGCAAGCTCAAGAGGCTGTATTTATGTTCTCAGGCTGACTTTAGGGCTGTTGCTGGCAAGCTGTCAATAAAAGAACTTATTAGTCAGGGAGACAGCTTGGAATGGAGAGTTGTTTAAGCAGTTCACTTATGAATGGGACACAAAGGTGAACAGAAGGAACTTTCTGTGTGTTTAGCAAATGGGAATACCAAGAAGCAGTTTTATCAAGGTAACTCTGTTCAGGATGCCCAGCAGTAAATGTGCCAGATAGTTTTTTTGCTGAGAAATACTCCTCCAGTTCTGCAAGTATATCTGGTAGAAACTGTTTTATCCTGTAAGAAGTAGAAGGGAAAATTGGTTTGATGTTCTTACTTTTTTTGAACGTGTGGAAGAGCAAGGCAATGCTGTTTTCTCAGCAATAGAAAATGTAATGATGCATTTCCCCAGCATGAGGCTTCTGGACATTTTTTTGCTTTATAAAAGTAGATTGAGATGCCATGGTAAGTAGCATTGTACCCACCAGATAATCCTACTGGACTTGAGAGCATTGTGGAATATTGCTTCAGGTAAAGAGTAACTTGCAGAGGAATAGAAATAATGATGAGAAATGGTACAAATCTAATGTCCAAAGAACAGTGCTTGGAGAAAGGAGCAGCCTCCTTTTTTAAGAAATATATTTCTTACCCTATGCAAACCATCTTTAAAGACAGAAGTGATCCTAGTGAAAACCATGGGAAAGAGTAAATGTGTGGAAAACAAATGGATCCCTGAAGGGCCTGACTGAAAGCTAAATCACAGTTTGTGGGAATTGTTGATTTGCTCCTGGTGGTTTTGTGTTGGCCTAAGAGGAACTTGTGATAAAACAAAGACCTGGCTCACTGTGGCTCCAACCCAAAGTATATGTACAACAAGTACCGTGTAAGTGGTACCCCATTTTCAGGAGGTGGATGGCTTTCCATTCATGTAAATTTTTGTCAACACAAAGCTCTGAGAAAGACAGCACATCTCATTATGGCCATACTGTTCCTGGATCATGGTGTGGTGATTTGTTTTCCTTCAGATTTTGTGAACACTGGTGGGGAATCAACCCTCCTTGTTTCATCCTGAGAATGGCCTTGGCCTTTTTTGTTTGCTTCTTTTTTTGGGGAAGGCTGGTTGCCAATGTGCAGTTCTAAAGTCACATTTTCACTTGCATTCTGGGCAATACCTCCCACATTTTGGACTCTGCAGTACTCAGTGTAAATGGTTCCTTAGAGCTACTTTGGCAGCCAAAAAAAGCGATATTGTATTTAATTTCTGGCACTGCCCCTCGCTGCACTGCCGACACAGCTGTAGCAGACCTCCAGGTCTGAATATATCTGGTTAAAGCAGAAGATCCCTGTGTTTCCTGACTGGACTCCATGTAATCCATGCCACTCAAGATCTGATCTGGGGCAGCCAAGCAGAAATGTGACTCCTTTCTGCCAAAGGCATTTCAGCAGTGATTTCAAGGTTGTTCTGGAGGAGAGAGGGACAGAAGTGAATTCTCTTAGAAATTAGTCTGAGTAAGGTTAATTTAGGCCTTCTTCCAGTAGGGTTTACCAGGAAGATCTGTTGTTCAAAAGCCAAAGCCTAATTTTTTTTACAACACAACTTTTGAAGAGAGAAACCTCATTCCTACCCCCAGAAACACATTTCTGCTTCCCTTGGATCAGACACTAATGTTCATGTGGCTGGGTAGTGTGATATATCAGGAGACTGGTGTGGTTGACCCCTAACAGTGGAATTTTTAATTTCTTTTTTGGTTTTTTTTTCTTTTTACTGTGCACAAAGGTAATGGTGTGAACATGTTGGAGGCCTGGGAACCACTTGTTTCAGCAGCAGTTACCTTGACTTGGATCACATCCCTACCACAGCGTTAATAACTCAGCGTGCTCAGAGAAAGAATGAAATAAATATGAATAAAGGTACAGAGCATATTTGCTATCAAACTCCATCTTTTGCTTTCCTAGTGGTGCCACCATGGTAGCAGATTTGACTTGTGTCCAAAATGAGCATTTGAGAATTCATCTTCTAGGTAAAAAGGACCACTGGTTTCAAGGCAATTCCTGCTCCTAGAAGCCATCCAGGATAATTTATGCTAATTCTCAGGAAATTCAACCAGATTTGAGAAATCCCCTGAACACTGGAGTCGCCAGGAAGGTTGTGTCCCTTGACTTGGCATGGAAGGTGGCAGGCACTGTTATATGCTGATGTTAACACTGTTAAAACAAAAGCCTGTTTTAAACTATAATACAAGGCATGCAAGGAAATTGCTGCTAGTTTAATAAGTACTGCACTGTTGGCAGTGGAAAGTTTAGGTCCAAGAGAGTTAAATTCCATCCTCTTGCTGTGATAAAAGATGGAGCTTCTTTCCTTGCTGGGCTCCACATCATGCCACAACCAAATGTCTTTAGTCTCCCATAGCAAACTCTTTTGCAGGATAAAGTACCTTTCAAGCTCAAGGCAAGCTGTCACAGGAAGGTGTTTGTGGGGCTGGCATTCACCACAGCATGGTGTTTTGGGAGCTGAGGTGAGCAGGCAGTATGGCAGTGATCCATACGGGGTCACCCATCTGGCCCTTAGAGGAACAACCAGGCTGGAAGAGCCCAGCCACCAGTTTGCTGTTACTGGGGGTGATGGTTTTCCTGTGGAGCCTATCATAGTGTTTTAGTCCCTCTTCATCATGCAAAGAAATGACACTGATACCATAAATTGCACTGCAGAAGGGCCTCAGCCTTGTGAATCATCCACTGTAATTCTTCAGGAGTGGGCAAGCAAGAGAGGCCCTGCAAGAAACGGGCAGTGCTTGTGTTGTTCCCATGCTCTGCCATGTGAATCTGCCCTCCTGAAATCCATAAAACCCGCAAGCAGGCTCTCAAACATTTAATTTGAAAGATCTCTCTTTAAATAGTTTTTGACTTGTGCCAGGGCAAGCCTGTCCTCCAGTTAATTATGTTCTAAGCACACAAAGAGAGCTAGTGAAAACAGTCACTTCATAACCATTTTCTTTTTGTAAACTCAGAGTACTTAGATCTGCATCATTTAATCATAATAGAGCCATATGCATGCAGCTTAACTTTTCTGGAAACCAAAATTAGCTAGAAGACATTTTGGCCTATTTCTGAATTGCTTGTGTATGGGGAAAAGTGTTTTGAGAACTTCATATGGGTATGAGCTCCCAGACCTCGCAGGAGTGGAGAAAAGTTCATGTCAGGTATACTCCCACCTCTGCACAGGTCACACAACAACAAATACATCCTCAGTGCAATTTCAGAGTGAAGTTTACTGTTGAAGTGGTTAACTAGCACAAAGAAACTGAAAGAGGGACTAAGCTGCTAAATGTAGGGCAAAGATTAACCTTGTTATGGCACAGAATCTCAGTGTGTGAATACCTGGTCCAGTGAAAGTTATTTTAGCTGTTGCAACATGACCCTTAAATAGAGCAGAGGAATATTTCTTAATTAGATATTTACATATCTTGCAAATATTTGAAAAAATATAACAGCCTCAATGAAACTCAAACCTATTTGCTTAACGAGGCAGTGCTTTAATTTGCGTGTCTGTTTATATTTATCTCTGGGTACCTTGAAAACTCTGAAGGAGGCACATGCTCGAATCATTGTCTCAAAAAAGCTCAGTGAACAGCCAGGGCAGGGATCACATCCAGGGGAGATCTCTGTAGCACACACACCAAGAGCTCCAGGCTCAGTGCTGAGCTTGCAGTTGTGCTTTGCCAGCAGGACCCTGCAGCAGTCACAGCAGCTTTGTTCCACTGGGAATGGTGTCTGAGTCAGTCCAGTGTCTCCCGGTGCTCTTTGAAACCCAGCACTGCTCCTCTGCCAAAATCCCAGTTGGTGTAGAGAGAGGATGGTGAAACCATAGGGCATTCCAAAAAGTTCCTAAAAAGCTTTGGGAAAGCTTAAGGAAAGGGTGTAATGATACCTTGATAGATAGCTTGCTGCCACTCCACTCCCCTGTATAAAGCTGTCAAAACTTGCTGCGAAAACTGTTAAGAGAATTTACCAAAATGGCTTTAATTTCAGAATAGTGATTATTAACAGGGCAGATACTCTTTTGCATTGATGAAACGATTAATTAAAGGTCGTTTACAGAACTCTCTGTGGCTGCAGAATTGCAACACAGATTTGCAGAGGAAATAGACATTAAAGGCTGCAGCCCATCTTGCAGCCAGCTGTTGGCCACCAGCTGAATATTCCCTTGCAGAGATAACACGGAACATACCTTGGTAAGATTAAAAGGCATATTTTCAGGATCCCCTCATTTGAGTGGGATTCTCTGAATTTTTACAGTAATTCTTTGCCCAGCTCTCAGTTCAAGACACTTAATATGTTTACCTCTGGCTACTGTGGCTCTCTGTCATCCAAAGAGGCTCTGGCCAGCAAGGCTGAGCTGGTCCTGCCAGCAGCAAGGATTCCTGCTCTGGCAGAGGAGTCTGGGGACAGCTGAGTCTCCTTTAAATGGAGAAGGGACAATGAGTGAATAAAGAACAGGAGGATGATGAGGGAGAGTGAGACACTGAGAGAGGAAAAGAGAGTAAAGCCAGGGAAATGCAGCTGATTGCAAATGCATTTATCCTTTCACAGGAAGTTCATCCTCGGAGCAGCCCCCGAAGGTAGTGCTGGTAACTGATGCTACCTGGTCTAGGTCTAACTTGCTGTCATGCTGACATGTATCAGGAAATTAAACCCCTTCTCTCTTGCCAGTGCTTCTGAATATTGATTCCTAATTCCACAACCTGGCCATTATTTGAAACTAAAGCTTGCCGCAAAGGAGAGCGTTAAAACACAGGTCAAGGACAAGCCTGCCCTCCATGCCTGCAGCCACTTCCCAAGTGCTTTATGAAAGCTGTTGTGCCATGAATGGATGGGGGGAAAATAGAGCATATTCAGCATGAATAAAACATGACAGTGATGTGCTAGCAAACTGTGATCTGTTTTGACTGTGATAACAGTGTAAACCTCAATGGGTGAGGACAAGATCACAGTGCACTGAAACCATGAAGTCAGCTTAACGTGACCACGGTCCACTCAAACTTCTCTGTCGCTCCTGCCAGTTCCCTGCAATGTGCTGTGACTGTGATGTGCACCCAGCGAGAGCGAAGTGACACACGAGCGTGGCGTGACAGCAATGCCAGAAAAGATTTGGTGCTTGCTGTTTGTGGCCACTTGGCCGTGTGAATGCAAAATGTGCGGGGCAGTTTGTGAGGAGCTGGTTCTGATCATTTGTACGAATGGCTTTGACTGAGGAGCATTTGGGTTTGAGTATCTGATACAGATTCCTCCTGTAGCCTCAATAAACGTTTGGTTACCACAGTTGTTGGCTGGAAGGTTCACCTTGTTTAAAGTGCTTTCTGAGGTTTGATCCTGTCCTTTTTTATCTTCTCTCCATACCATACCACACCACACCACAGTGGCACATTTTTAATTGAGATACGTATGGCGATCAATTTAATATAAAGATCAATGTGTCCTTGAGTTCAGTGCATCATTTTGTAGGGAAGTGTTTTTTCCCCTCTCCATTTGGCTTGATTATTCAAGAGTTCTTTAACCACTACAACAGAATCCTTTTCAGAAGAAGAACGTTTTTCTTTCACCCTAGTTGCTATGAGAACATGAATCATCTCTTTAGCACAATAGCAACAACTGTAGTGCCTAAGTGCATCCACTGATTTTTTACTGTTTGTTCTTTGCTCTCAACAAGATAAGCTGTTGTTATTTCTTTCTTCTTGAACAAGCATAACATGATTGCTGAAGTAGTCAGAATAATTGGACCAAATAGTGAGGCGGTTAATGTAAACAGAAAGAATTTATCTCTTTCAAGTACAGTAAATTGTCCTCCAAAAATATGGAAATCTTGTCTATTTCTTGTTGTGCCCTAGAGCAAATTTTGTTGAGTTTGTTGTCACATCATTATTTTCGGACTCTGTGAAATTGCTAATGAGGAACAGGCTGCTTTCAGTTGTGCTTGTTTAAGGCTGTGGTGAGATGTTATAGTCCGAGGTTAAATCACCAGCACAGGAGAGGTTAATGCCCTCCTTGAACTCCACATCCCCCACAGGTGTCATTTACCACCAAAAGTGCTGCCAGGGAGTGGGATGTGGGAGGATGGTGCTGGCTTCAGCTGCAGTGAACTACCTACTGCAGAGAGGGTGTAGGCCAAGTAAGCTGATGTGCAAGTTCTTTTTGTAGCTGTGATGGGAATGAGTTCTGCACTGGAGGAAAATGATCCCAAGAACTATTTTGCTTCATCATTAAGACTCCGAGCTGTTGCAATAGAAAACCTGTAAGCAAAATTTTAAATGTCTTAAATAACTGGTAAAATGAGTTAGTCTCATTGAGAGAGGAAACATTGTTTTTTATGTACTTTGCATGTTCATTTTCAGGCTGGTCTTGGTTGCACTCACTGTCAAAGGCACTATTTTCACACCATTAAGTCTGCTTGTATAAAATGGCTTATGTGGAGAAGATCTCTTGGAAAGCAAAGGGTGGTGGAGATGTTTTGTCAGTCTCTTGGTGTTTACTAACCACTGCCTTCCTAAAGCCTTCCTTCAACCTCCTCATCCTAATCACCAGAGATGTTTGTGGAAATCAATGCTGTTGGTAGGTGAGAAAGATGGGGGCCTGTGTCAAGTGGAAATATGATGATGGCATGAGACAAGAGGTTGTGAGAAGTTTGTGAAAGTACTTAAAATGATTTGAGGTTGGTGGCGCTTGTTAGAACTCGTGTCTCATTTGAGAAAGGAGCTTCATCCTCATTTGGCACCTGTGATTTCTATAATCTATGGGGGGGATAAATGCTATGCAAATATGTCTAGACAGGTGAAATATGGCTAATGATCTGTTGAGATAATTTTCCCAATAACCCTCTTAGATTTTAATTATTTATAGATCTATAACTACATACTATGCACTTCCATAGCACAGGTGAATTAAAGGGGGAAAAATGAAAGCTTATATACAGCCAGTGTTTTCAATAGTATCAAATTATTATGCCAATAAAACATGTAAAATCTATTCAAGATCAAACAGGCATTTGATGTGCTGATTCTGTTTTGGAACAAAAAAAAAAAAAATCCCCGAGTGATTGTTATCTGGTACTTGTAGCTTTGAATAGATAAAAGCAGTGGCCCAGACCTTGACTCGAGTAAATTAATACAACTGCATTGACTTCAGGGAAACAATGTGGATTTATACCAAGTGATGGATCTGTTCTTACTGCCTGATAAAAATCTAGAGGTTAGGCTTCTTCATCAATTTTTGTCTAAGAACTAAGGAAGGAAAAGATAATGGGGCTACAAGTAGGGATATGATTCAGTATTATTCTGATCTTAAACTTCTAACCTCAGGGGAAAGAAGTCTGAATACTTGGCATGGATCTTGCTTAAGTTTGATGAACTGCTTTACCATTGTATTTAATTGTTTGCAGCTAGAATTATACTGAACTAAACTAAGATTATATGCAATTAAGCAAAAGAAGAGCATTGCATTGAGTGGTATTTAGAGTGCCTCATTAATTTGTATTAGGCTGTTAATGTAGGAAAATGCACCAACATGATTTAAACATAAAAATACCTAGGTAATCTGGCAAACCACACTAAGCTTCTAATCACTCTTTCTGAATATTTCCTGAAAATAACTAGGACTTGATTAAACTACTTTTATGTGTTATGCTTTTTCAATGGAAAAAAATCTTGATACTCCTATTGACACAAAGGCAAGGAGACAGAAAAGGCTTAATGCAGAGGCAAGCAGCAGTATTAAGAGAAAAAAACCTTAAAAATATATATTAAGAAATTGCCCATGTGTAGTAGTAAAACCAATTGGAGTGAACTAGATTTTGCTGGCTTAATCATGATTTGTGAAAGTTGGCCTCAAATAAATGTAGAATCGTAATGAAATTTAGAGATAATCTAATGAAATCTAACACTGACTGTGAATCACAATTTAATGTCAGGGGTATGTATGTTTTGGTCTTGGATTTAGTGAAAACAAGTTTTTGGGAACTGAATATGTTGTATTGAGTGTGGGCCTTGTTATGTGCCATTGAAATGAGCAGTAAAGCTTCTAAAAAACTTCTAAAACAGCTCCTTTCCAAGGAAAGGGAATCTTGATTGTCCTCTTTGCAGATGAATTCCTTGGTACAGTCACATTTTATGCAGTTATATGGAAATTTATGTTGGTAGCAAAGATTGTTTCACAGAGCTGTGATAACCTTTCCTATGGCAAAGGAAGATCTGTTAGTGACTGCTACAAAACACATTTTCAAAAAATGGTGAAATCTTGCAACCACCTTGTTTTATGAAACTTATTTCCTCCCATAATTAGGGTGTGTTTTTTTTTAAATAATGGAAAAATCTATTTAAAATTAACCATTAGTGGATATTAACTATCAGCATTGACTAAATTTTTCAAGAACTACATTTAAATCATGGACATATTATGACTTATCTAATGTGCAGTTTATATATCTGGATCATTAGTAAAACAAATATTTTAACGCTCGTTTGAAATCTTAAATTCAATCTAGAAATGTTGTTGTTTAATCTGCTTTTCAGTTCATATTATCTCTGTGTATTTAAATGCTGTTACCCATGGTGGCTTTCCTGAGGTCTGAAGCAAAGACCTTCAAGGACTGGCTTTGTCAGCAGTGGGGCTTGGACTGGATGTGGTTGTTTCCAGGTCCTTAGCAGCCTCTGTGTGGCTGGCTGGGAATTCCCCACTGACAGAAGAGGTTCCTGAGCTAGCAGGGCTGTTGGAACATTCAGGACACAGCTCGGAGCCCCGGGATATGTGGTTAGAACCTGCTTTTCCCTGGAGGCTCGCTGGGTTTCTTTAAATGCTTTGGATGAGTGCAGAAGGTGGAGAGTGGCTCCTCTGTGCTGCCTGGCTCCGCAGTGCCTCTGCCAGGGGTGCAAAATCTGATTCCCAAAGCACAGCACTCCCACCCCTGGCACTGCAGGACTGTCCTCTCCAGCCCTTCAGGTGCCTGAGCTCGCTGCACGTGGCTCACCCAGCAAGAGAGAGAGAGAGAAAATGTCTGAAAGGCTCCAACTGCTGCAAAAATAAATCTTGCTGATTCTGACTCAAGTAAAACATACAAATTAACATAAACCCAGTATCAGCGGGATCTTAATTTGATTTTTTTTTCTCTTTATTTTTTTTTCCCATCAAACTTTTTTAAAGATGTGCTCATATTTTAAAATCTCTATGTAACAGAGACCTGGTTTTCCCACCTCTTGTACACAGCATCATCAAGACATAAAATATGTTTCTGGCCATCTGAGTGTAATAATGAGGCAGCTGTACAACTCACTTTGGTTGTTTATACCTATTTGGGCTCAGACCTGTTGCAGTGTCCTCTGGATGAACTTTTCTCATCTCAGACCCTGCAATTTGATGTCTGCTCCAAGCATTGGTTAAAGACCAAGTTTCAGCAGTTCATTTACTCTGTGTGAAATTTAGTGGGTTTAAATCATCACCTTTCTGGTGAAACATGCCAGTTTGAGGCTTGGAGATTTTGTGGCTTTGTTTTAAATAATATCTGGGGCTGGGCTTCAGCCTTTGGCTTTGAAACCTGTCAGTATGTTGTGTAGACTTGCAAAATAAATCAGAACAGTGTTTATGTTATCATAAACCATTGAATGGAGAATTTTTTGAAAGGGCTAAGAGAATTACAGGTATATATATATAGAGTATATGTAATTGTACAAGCTTAGTGAGGGGAAGTCTCTGTAGTTTGAATTTCAGTGGCTTTTGTGTACACCTTAACTGGAGGGTTTTTTTAATTTTAGCTTAGCTGTCAGTCCTTCCAATTTCAGAACTGGAAAAGGGATTTTGTCCCACTCCAGATCTCCATCCTTGTGTGTTTCTGATGAGTGTGCATCCTGTGCTGTGTCTTCAACTGTAATTAATTAATGGATGTTCATGTAGGAATTCTTTTCTCTGTGAAACTGATCCCTAGCAAACTGTCCTTAAATCTTATTTGAGTCTCCTTTTCCTTGTAAAACTCAAAGTCACCTTCACCCCATGTGGAAACTGGTCTACTACTCAGCTCTATTTTTCCCCCNCTTTTTTTTTTTTTTTTTGTTTTTTTTTTTTTTTTAATATTTCTGTATTGAGATTTGTCCCTTGCTAGTATTGCTGTCAGCCAGCACAACAACCAGGGAGTTCTGCTGGAAAAATATTTTTAGGTATGCAAAATTACTATCAGAGATTTGCCACTGACCATGTCACTTCGTATGCAGCATATCCAGCAGAAACATTCATATGCCAAAATAGCTGTGAGCTTACAGGATGTTAGCCTGGGATAACTATAGCTTTACAATCTAGCTTGTAAATTTTTATCATGCACACAAGCCCCCATGTACATGCATAACCCATAACTTAAACCATGTTATCGCTACCACACAAGCTAGTGCTGTAAAAATGCAACCAAAGCTAAATTTAAATACATGTGTAAGTGCAAAGCACTCAGCTGCTGTAACAAAGGTAAAATTGGGCTCCTGTGGTAAAGATATATGTCCTTAATTTAGCGTGAGAAATCACCAAACTCATTGCTTTGATGGTATGACCTAAACTAATCTTCTGTCCAGATTTTCAAAGATGAAAAAATTTCAGAAAACTAATCTAGTGCAATGCTGATAGCCTATGATGGTTGAGAGGTTGTAACATTATTTTAAAATATTATAATATAGCTGATGTGTGATTTTCTGTAATGCAACATCAGTTGTCTGTTATTTGCTTCTGACTGTATTTACATGGGAGAATAAGGCTAAAAATATCAGTAGGTCTGTTAATACTCAAGGTGCAGGTTGTCATAAATGCTGGTAATGTTTTTCTATTCCTGCTTTTTTCCTGTTATTACACGTTTTTATGAAACATGCAAGATATGTAGCAACAGGAACCATAGTGTAACCTGGTATTTTCCTTGTTTGATGCTGCTCTTTATTTTCCTAAATCAAATGGGAGTGCTCCAAGGTGCCCAGGCCCTTTAATATGTTGTTGTTCACAGTAGCCTGCATAAACAGAGTGAACCCTAGAGCACACTATACCTTCTATCTGTATCAGTAAATGGTTTTATTCATAAAGCAAATTAAACACATCAAAGCAAGCAATCTGGAGTGATGAGAACTGGAATGGAATCCTGGTACGTTGATGAGGATGCTGTGCTCAGTTCAAATTGGTTAAAATCCCATTTAACTAGTTTTAAGAACATAATAATTTTTCCTGGAGGGTTTTTTGGTCTGAAGCCAATTCTGTACTAAAGAACTGGTGGTCTTATGGCTGGGGAAGGAATTTGATACTGAGGAAAAGTCTGAGAAACTCCTGGGGGCTGGAAACTGGAGGGGCTGAAACCATCCTGATTTGAAGTAGGAAAATCCTTGAAATGTTGAGGTATGGACAAGAATTTTTTTGTTTCCTTTAGCATAATTTTTCTTCCTTTGAGAACCTGGGCTGGAAATCTTATGTCCAAAATATTTTAAAGGCTTCTTTTTATCTTTGTGTAAAAGACTTTTGTTTCTTTGTACTACCTACCTAGTAGTGCTGGCCAAATATTTATGTTTCCCCATTCATGTGCTATATAGAAAGACCTCAAAGAAAGTTGTTCCAGGCTTGGGAACCTTATGATGCAGATATAAAATATAACAAGCCAGATAAGTGTGGTGGTAGTAGAATGAAAGTATGAAATGGCAGTAGCAGTGAGAGTATGGGAGTGGAAATATGAGTTTCTTTCTCAGTCCTTGCCTGTAGAATATCTTGGACAAGTTTCTAGGACTGAAATCTCTACTGTGATCCAAAACCTGGCCACAATTGATTGCTGTAGTTTCCAGACTCCTGCATGCATCACAAGAAACCAAACCATCGAGTTATTTGAACAGTATAACATTTGCAGAATTCCACGTTTTCCCAAATAGCATCTTGGGTGAACCACAAGAGATGCCTCTTACAGGACCACAGTCTGCCTCAGAAAACCTGGGGAAACTCCCCTGTCTCAGATGGAAACTTCAAAGGATCCAGGAACTTTGAATCTGTTTTTCCCCTTTTAAGCTTTTTGGATGGTTTTATTTAAATGCTGAAGAATTAGAAAAATGTTTCTGGTTAATGATTAGATTGGGCATATGTTAGGGAGACTGCAAACCAAATCAACTGCCTGTTTGGCAGGCAGACTATTTTGTACAACTTAAGTATCTGCCACTAAAATGTTGTCGTCCAGCAATGATTACCACAGCACCAACAACTGAAATACCACAGCTGGTATAGAAAATATAATAACTAGCTGTCACAGGAGATTCAGGATAGGAAATAAGTGTGCCATCTCCCAGGATGGCCTTTTTAATGCCTGTTTTTATAGGCAAGGTTCATCCCTGTACTGTTCCTAGCTCCAGATGTTGCTTCCAGCAGGGCACAGCACAGCAGTATCCAATGGGGAAAGCAGGAAAATGAATTATGTTAGAAATTCCTTCTGTTCAAACAGACTTATTCTGGAACAGGATATGCATGCGATGGAGTCTCTATCACTGCACTCTTTAACTCAAGCTTGGATGGCTTTAAAAAGGTTTTGTTCCCATGGCTTTTAGGCTTTAGTCATCCTAACTTAATATTCATAGTGATCCTTCTGACCTTGGGTGGTTACTCTCTCTTGTTGGGGTGGTTTTTGTTGGTGACTGTGTGTCCTTAAATCAGTGAGAAGGAGCTTGATGAACTCATGTTTTTAATGAGTCCACATTCTCAGTGATTTAAATCTCAGTCCACCAGGACAGTGAAATGACTGTAAAATGTTCCAAATCTTTCTTTTAAAATAGCAATGTTTATTACAGTTCTTATAATAAACCATTACTTGTCTTTTCATAGATCAAATTAGTAGGATACTGACTGAAATTTTTCTCCAAACAGAAAAAAGGTGAATTTCCTTTGTCTTGTCACCCAGCTGTTGCTTCCAGTAACAAAAAAAATCTCAACAACAGAAAAAACCCCCACCCAAACCCCACAAACACTCCAGCAGTTTGAAACTATGAAAATTTCAAACCTTGGAAATGAATACACATAAAAGCCTGCCCAACTTGAGAAGAAAAGTTTTTTTCTGTTCAATTTCAAGGATCCTTTTTCTCTTGGACCTTTGTAGTTTTGTTTCCTTCTGAGAAGGCAGAATTTCAATTGCATGGTCCCCCAACTCTGTTCCAAGATATTGGTAGTCTGAATGAGTTTAATAAAAAATAGCAAATGGAGCATTGAAGCTCGGATTTAGCCACCTATGTTACAGCATCCCAGAATCTAATACAAACCAATTGTGGTCTAGTGTCTAATTTCCACAGCTGTAAAGAGAAAGATTCAAAGGAGTCATTCCTGGATTGCACCAATGAAAGGTCAAAATCCCATTCTCAGGATTATTACAATAATTAGATCCAGATTCTTTCTTGTGTCTGAAAGAAGACTTCAGGCTATCTAACATTACATTCTGTTATAAAGCTGCTAACAAAATGTTTTACTCTAAAAGTGGGTTGGATGTTAAAATTCCCAACAATGCTCACAAAATATGGCTCTTATGCTGAGCTTAATTGAATTTGGTTATTTATTATGCAACATAAAACATTTATTATATGGAATGTGTTCAGGAACGTCTCCATTTACCATATGTTTTCAAAAATGCTTTACAAAGAGCAAATTGAAAAGATAAATCTGTGAAGTGAAGCCACCAAGGGTCAGGTAATCCAACCTGAGGCTTCAGAGCCAACCAGGGACTAATCCCTCTCGAGACACCTCACTGCTCACACTGGGCTGTCCTTTTTCTTTCCCTAAAATTGTCTGTGTCCCTTCTGCTGTTCCTGTTTCTACAGTTGGTCAACAATAACCACCCAGAGTTTGTTTAGTTGCACATGATTTTCCCTTTCTTCCCTCCCCTCTTTCTTGGTTGTCTGTTATGAAATGTTATGGCCAGTGCTGTCCTGGCACAGTCCAGCTGTGAAAAAGTCACCATCTAATCACTCTCCATTTATTTTGTTGACAGCATGTGAACAGCAGGAGAGCTCGTGTGTGTGGCACAGTGTTGGCTGAAGCCAGGGTCTAGGAAGCACAGGGAAATGGTTTTACTGTTGTTTCAGATTCTGCAAAGCTATTTACTGCTCAGTGCAGTTTTGCAATTCCTGGCAAGTCACCATAAATGTATGGTCTCACTCTGTTATGGTTCCAAGACCATAAGTATTAACATTTCTTTAAATGCTCTTTCTGCTTTTCCTTTATCTTAACACTAGTTAAGATGAATATTTGAGTGAAGGGAAAGGAGGTGGTAACTGCATTTCACTCTTTTGCAATAAGCTGCGTATGTAAAATAATACCAGCTACATCCTAGGGCTTTTAGATTTGTCTGGCATTGTATGTCATCCTGTGAAGAGTAAAAGAGCTCAAACTTCCTTGAGGCATTTTGTAAGGACATTGTAAACTTTTTTCAGTGTCTTTGTACTTAGATGTCAAACAGCAACTCTTCCAGATCTATTTGGCAATTTTTTTCTTATAAACACAAATAATTTTTCTTGTTAATTCTATCTGAAATAAGTGCACACATGATCTGTTTTTTTCAGCCAGGCATGAAAGGAGACTGTCTGGGTAGGGGGGAAATCACATGCAAGTTTTGCCTTCTGCCTCAGACTAAGGCCAGTCAGTTCCTAGGGAAGGAAATAAGAATGGGAAGATGCATATCCCTGAGAAAAATGTGACACAACACAGGATAGAATCCTTCCCAGACACTGGCAAATCTTCTGTTTGGATTAGCATAGTGATATCTGGGGACTAAACCTTGCTCAAAGTTTTCCATTAAGTTTCTGTTTATGTTTATACTGAAACATGCATTTGAGTCAAAATATATTTGTGATATTGCTATATAGTTAAAAAATGTCTTTGGATATTTGAGATTAATCCAGAGGAAAATTAATTCAAATGATCTCTAACAGAAAATGACCCATTTCTCTGACCTGAAGACTCTTGTAGCTGCAGTAGTGACTTCTGGTAATTTTGATTGCTAATGGCTGTTGAATCATGGTGAACTTGTTCTTCTGAAACCAAAGTCCAATGTGTTGGTGCCTGAAGTTTGGTTCCTTTGTTTCCTGCTGTAATATTTATGAAACGACTGCTCAGTACAACTTCAGCTGAGCTGCTGAACTTGAGCAGTTTTCAGATGAACTTCAGATGGTGGAATCTATGTTTAGTTTGTTTTGTTTATTCCTCAGCCACATGGTAACATCTCATTGACGTGGTGACAGTCGTTGACTCACAGCTACCGTGGTTTTGAAGCAGTGGGGTTCTGGCCTCTGCACACCATGAGGAGCCTCTTCCAGTTGTTGCTCAGAAAATAACTGTGCACGAGGCAAAAGGTCAGTTTTGGCTCTATGACCCACGTGGGAAGGCAGATGGCTTTGTGCTGTGCTGCTCGAACCAGACATTTATTCAACTTTGCCATGGGGCTCCCAATATCAGGAGAGTCGCTTGCTGAGGAGAATATTCACACATTCAGTTTATACAATAGTTATAGGGAACTTAAAAACTCTGTTCAGTAATATACTTATTCCCATAAAACTTACATTGGATCAAGCCAAAACTGAAACATACTGCTGTTTAAACAGAAACAGGAATAAGTATCCCACGCTAAGTTAATTTATTATTACATTCAGATGTTCTGGAATTAAGTGATGGAGCAGATGGGACAGTGATGACCAATTCTTAATAAAATAAAAAGACAGATGATACTTTTTAGCTTATTTTTAAGAGCCATCAGGAATGACTATGGATAATAGAAAGCCCATTTTTACTCTGGTTCTTTTAAGAGTTAGATTTATACTTGTTCATATGTCAATCCCCTCTCCCATAATATCTCTGCTTACAGTACTCAACTATCCACATTAATTTAACTCATTGTTAGTAAAAGTAATTCTCCTTACTTTCTAATGGGGTTAGAGGAATAGCATGGCTCTGGTTTACAGTAAAATTCTGTGAACTCTGCTTATTCAGTACATGGAGGATGAAACAGTTTGGCAAAAAGGCTGCAGCAGCTATTAGGGGAGCTTGGTAAATACTCCACTGTTTATTGATTAAATACATTCATACAAATAAGTTGTCATTTAAAATGGCTTTTTTCTTGAAGATGGAATTAGCCATAGGCCAGGGGTCCCTAATGCCTTCTCTTCTCAGATTTCCATCAGTTATGGGGTCTAAAGGACCAAACATGCTCTTTTGTTTCTCAGATTTCCCAGACTAACAATATCCTGAGGGAACCATGTCTGCAGCCCTATCTAACCATGGAATTGAGGGTGAGAATAACAGAACCAAATTCACAAAAAGCCATCATTAGGAAAGCCACTGGTGGTCAAACAGAGCTGAAACAGGCCTGGGTTTCAGGCATGTGCTGGTGTTTTTGGATCACCATACCCATGACTAGTACTTCTGCTAAAACCAGCTTTAAATTTAAAAGCACAGAGATGCTTTGGGTACAAACCAGAATAAGATGGATAGTGGCAAAGCCAATTAGAGCAACATGATGATTAACAGAGGATGAAACAGCACCAGAGAAAGTTGGATTTCAAGCAGAAAAAGCCCCTATGTGGAAGTAGGGGAAACAAAGCAGAAACTTTTCTGTGGAAAGGGACAATGAAGAATAAAGATCAGAAAGTAAAGATAAATCTGTTTTACTGTCCTCTGGGGAAAGGATGAAAAGCGAGTAAATGCTGTTGAGTTGAATAATGCCTTAAACACTGGAGTAACTGATAAATGTTCAAATTCTGTGAATTCAAGCAGAATGTAGTTGTACACAATGTTTCTTTTCTAACCTGAAACCAAGATGTCGAAGAGAGAATAGATGCTTATAGGGCAGTGCATTGTTGTGAGGGTTTGGGAACTTTAAAGACGGTCTTATTAGAGAACTACGGCATCTGCTCTGCCATTAGTCCCACTCCTATCCATACGTTGTAGCAGTATGAAAATTGTTCAGAGCTAGGATGAAGTAACTTCTATGAAGCAACAAGGAGGAGAAGAGCTGTGAGAGGTGGTGGAATGTAAATCCTTGTGCTGGAAGGGCTGGAGGCATCTGTGGTAGCAGCACCCTAAATAGACACTCAGCTGTGGAGACACAGCATTGCCTTGTGTTATTGCTCTGCTGAGAATCAATGGGATTGGTTTTCAGGCCTTATTTTGAAGGATACCTGTGTATTCTGCTTGGAAACATTCCTAATTTGAAAGAAATGAAGGTTATGTAGTTCTTCCTAATCCAAATTCTCTTTACAGAAATCGCTTCCCTGTTGCTTTTTTGCTTCTGTCCTCATAACTAAAAGAAAGAAGTTAAGTCATTAGTACACCCGGCTGCTCTTCAATATTCTTTGTACAAAGTTATGGGGAAAGTAATCAATAAACATTTTTGTTTCTTTTAGTCTCTTGGTTGTAGTGTGATTGCAGTGGAACTGAGAGCAGAGATCCATCTTTAATGCTGCTTTTTTCCCGATAGAGCTTATGAGCCAATACACATTGTTTACTCAAGGGGCCATATGCAGCTAATCTTTATGGAAATAAAGGACAAAAATATTCATATCTAGTAACATTTAGCTAACTTGTTTTTTTCCCATCTAAGTAGGGCAGGTAAACACATCCCTGATTTAGAGTAAATCACTTGTTTGAAGGATTTTATTATTTTCCCTATTCTTTTCTGCATGTCTTGAACTAAGAAAAATAAATCCATAAAAAGAATACATTAACCTAATATAGGTGCATTGAATATCTGCTGCTACTTTCTGCACAGTATAATTCTCATCTGATTTACTTCAAAACATTGTGATCCCAGCTGTAGAATAGCAGCAACTGCAAACTAAAAATACTTGGAATTACTGAGTCAAAAAGCTGGGCTTTTAAAGAGCATAAAATCGACTGAGACCAGATGGTATAGCAGGAGAGCAATTGCTGGGTTTTAAATTCACCTTTTCAGAAGTGAGATCATTAAAAGCCAGGTAAAGGCTGGAGCTATAGGTAAGATTCAGGAGTGCAGGCAGGGAACAGAAAGGTTCAGTCACCAAACAGAGCAGACAAGAACGTGCAGCTTTGGGATGTGGAATCCTGTATCATTTCACCACCAGCACCATCCCAAAAGGGAAAAGTGAATTTATTTTGTAGCACTGAGGGTCTTCTATATGTGAACTGGAAAGAATGACCAAATTTTTACTGAGTCAGCAGGAGGTGACACATTTTCAGTCTTGCTGTCAATAAATAGTTGAGGACAGTCTGAAGAAACTACTTATTTAAAAAAGGAGTTTGGACTGAATGATCAGAAAGGTGTTATAATGGAATTTAAAAGGAAAGATAAGTAAGGGCAAATTTCTCTAAATAAAGTACTAGATTTCCAAAGGACAGGCACTGATAAATTAGTGAAACCAATGAAGTCTGTTGAACTGAAGAGCTGTAGAAGCTGGATGTGGAGGAGACAGGGAGTGAGTCACAAGATCTGCCTGGGGCTTGTGTCCCAAAACCTGGAGCTGTGGCCCTTGCATTATGGGCTTCCCTGCTCTCCTCATAATGTGCTCTATGTAGGCAGGGCAAACATTTTTTTGAAAAAAAAACTTAGAACAAGCCAAGTTCTTGCAAGGAAAATTTAAAATCCAACAGAAAAAAACAAATCCTAAAACAAATGGGTAAAAAGACAGCTGTGCATTGGAGGTAAAACTGTAATTAAAACAGAAACAGGAGGACTTCACCCTGCTCACTGACCACCTCTAGACAGGCCGGTCTTTGCCCACCTGGCAGCTGCTTCACCATCATATCTGGACCACACAGCTGCCCAGTGGATGCTTTCTTTCCCTCCTGCTTCCCCTTCTGTGCCTGGATCCATGCTCCTGCCACCCTTCCCAGGTCAGCACTGGCACTCACTGATCTGCAAAAGGTGAGCCTGCAGCTGAATCCCTGCTGTGCCATCCCTCACCCTGAAACCATCAAATTCTAATGCCCACGNAGGTGAGCCTGCAGCTGAATCCCTCCTGTGCCATCAAATTCTAATGTCCACAGGAGGGGAGAGAGGAAACCTAATCCTGAGGGGAAGGGGCATCTCTCCCAAATGGGCATATGAAGGTGGAAAATGTTCCCAGGTGAGCAGGGCAGTTCAGCTGTTCTGGAGGTGTGTGACCCCAAAGGGTGGTGAGAAAATAACCTCTCTGCTGAGCTAACTGGGAGGCAGTGAGTGGGAGATGTGCAGCTCCATTCATTCTAGCCTGGCACAATTACTCTGCATCTGATCCAGCCTCCTCGGAGAGGGGAGTTATTCACTTGCAAATCACGGTAGGAACAGAAAACCAGGAAGGGAACAAAACTGAGTTTAGCTGAGTAATGAGAAGGGTGGAGAGAATCTTGTCTGTAACACCATGGAGGGGAGGTTTGCTTTTTTTGCTTTTATCAGATGGATGACTATGAAATACATACCAATCTATCAGAAGGGCAGGAAATAGGTAAATGGTTTTAAGACCTCATTTGGTTAATGAATTAAAATGCAGAAGAAAAAGAACCCTTGTAGATATACCCACTTGGTCATTTATCACTGCAGGCACTCCTAACAGCCATGCCAAATTCAGGCTTCAGGTTATTCACTAATAGCCATAGGCAAATGAAATTAGCATACTGGTGAATAAATTAACCCGAGTTCTGTAGGAAACTTCTAGCACTGGCACTCACTGATCTGCAAAATGTTGGTTTGGGGTTTGATCCCTACAGGGTGTGGGTAATACACCAAAAATAAACTGGCCATGTAGAATGAGCGGAATGCCATCCAGGTGACACCTGCAGATGGAGAAATGGGAACCTGGACACAAACCAGGGAAATGAGGAGAGAATTCCTTGAGCTGTGTGTTTGTTCATCTGTATCCTATTTGATACCTGATTTTCAGCTGTATACATAAA
Organism: Thryothorus ludovicianus; assembly: GCA_013397245.1. Taxonomy (NCBI): domain Eukaryota; kingdom Metazoa; phylum Chordata; class Aves; order Passeriformes; family Certhiidae; genus Thryothorus; species Thryothorus ludovicianus. Next base: position 1,693,306 of record VZTB01002865.1, on the reverse strand, counting down.
GTGTGTATGTATATATATATATATTTATATCCTAGTGTGTGTCTGACCAAGGCAGGACCCTCATTAATACTGGTTTCTTTTTACTTGGTTTTCTGAATAGCAGTCCCAAAAAGAGAATGCTGTGCAGTATCACTATTATTTTGTATTATAATGCCCAAATTGTAGTAAGGGTAAAAAAGGTGATGATGTGACACAGACCTGAAATATCTGATGTAACACTGTGGGTAAAGAGAGGAAAAAAGCCATGAGAGGATGTATTTCATCCTGGCAAGCTCCTCGAAGGCAGCACTATTCAGAAACTATTCTAATGTTAGGAATATTTGTTGACTTAAATATTTTTTTGAAAAGGAAGGGATTACTGTATCTGTTCTGTTGGTAAACTTGTTAGGTGTTTGCTACCAGGAGAGGTAAAAGAAGGTAAGGTGTTTGACAGGTGTAATTCTCCAGAGCTGCAGTGGCATTCTCTCTGCTCTGATGCTGCCTGGACTTCAAAGGCACTTCCTGTTTCTCACTGGCCCTGGGCCCTGCTGCTGTGTTTGCTGCAGGGTGAAAGACTGAAATAAAGGAATGGATGTAAGGGATCCTTCCTGTACTAGCTATGCTGGTCCAAGAGGATGGATAAAATCTCTCTGTGCTTCATGTTTCTTCCTTAATTATCGGAACTGTGAATTTGGTTGTTAATTTTTCTTTTATTTTTAGTAGCTAGAGAAGATGTCAGTCAAAGATGGCTTGACCAAATGACTATGATGTGACCTTAAACATGACAGAATTTTCTATATCTAATGTATCTGACTTGTGGTCAAGCTACCAGATATCCACAAACTTTGCTAATAATCACTAAATGTATCATGAAAACTTGCTTTACTATCATGTTGCAGAGCTGGGTAGAAAAAAGGACTGATGATTCTCATAGTGTGGGGGAGATTGTCTACATTGTATGGAAAAAATTGATCTGGCTCTTTTATATGAGGATTGAGAATACAGAGCACAAGTCTTCATTCTTTGCCCTACAGTGGGGTTTTTTTTGCTGGCCTTTTCGCCTCCAAAAATCACTTCTAATTGGGGATATCTTGAATTTTCCTTTTGCTGGGCATAATGGTGACAGCTCTGCTGCAAAAACAAACATTCCCTGTGCAGCACAGTCCATCACTGTGAGCCACTCAGCACTGTTGTTGCAGTGATATAAATGGATCCCCATGCAATGAGATGGTGATTAATAGCAGGTAGAGCACAGTCTGCAAAGACGTGGTACTGTATTTGTCACCCCCCCAGAAGTTGTCATTTAATGCACTCTATCAGGAGCAGTTTTATGTAATGGACATGGGAAGATCCATAAAAGTAGCATCTGAGACTTCAGTAGGGCAAGTATTGATTTATTTGTTACAATAAAATTTTTGTCATTACTATGCAATTGCTCTATCTCTGGAAGAATTGATATATGTTGTTGGATGCTACAACCCACTATGCAAAACTTTTCCTCTTTTTATTTTTTTTTGTCTTCCATAATTTCCTGTAACTCTTCTAAGGAATCATTATTCCTTATTACATAGGCCTGGCATGCCACCTATTTAGATAAATGCCTGAACAAGTGTGCAGTAAATATTCACAGCAGCTCATGTTTCAACTATTTATGCCACTAATTAGATAATTTAGTGGCTCAAATAAATAAACACAAAAATAGAACAGACCTGAAAAAAGCAGGGAGTAAAATGTACAGCCACTGTTGTTCTGTGCACCAAGATACCAACTTTTAGTCTGTATCAAATGGCTCTAATATGCTGTAGATGGGTAAAATAAAGAAGGATAAACGATGAGAGCAGAAAGAAAAACCCGTCTTACACTCAATTACCAGGTACAATAACAAATGATCAGGGAATATTATAAATAATGACTCCTCTGCGTCTCATGTATTTATCCATACGTTTTTGTCACCTTTCTCACTGAAAGCTCAGGGAACGTGCCAAGCAGAGTGTACCCAGGATTTCAATATCCAGAGCCCTTTGTTTACAGACCTCAAAGCGCTTGTCAAAGGGGAGAAGCATCATTGTCTCCCATTGACAGAGGGAGAATAGCCCGTGGCTCACCCAAGGTCACATCACAGAGCTCCCATGCAAAAGAGCTGCTGGGGTTTTCTGCCTGGGTTTGCCTTTTTTAGGTAAATAATGCAGCCCTTAAACGTGCTGGCAGGAATCATGGCCTCAGTGCTGGGGACTCCCACGTGAGAACTCAGATGATGTGGGACTGACACAAGAATGCTTTTTCCATACCCCAGACCTTTTATTTGCAGAATTTTGACCTGTTGGCAGGTTTAGTTTTCCTTATGATTTTTTTACAACTTCATTTATCAGCCCTGTGGTCTTTAAATTAGATTCTCCTTAGATTAAACCCATAGATTCTGAAACTGCTAAGCGATTCAGTTAGGCAGGATGGAGAAAATAGTGGAAGTTTTCTTTTGAATATTTCTTACAGGTACCAGTGACAGTACCTGTGTGAGGCACTTTAGAGCCTCAGGTTAGCACAATTCAGCCTTTTTTATTATTTGAACACTCTGTCTGATAGGGCAGATATATTTAGCCATGTACTGTTTATCATTTTCATTGCTATTCCTGGTCCTAGTAAAGCCCATTTTTGCTCCTGCAAGTTTTTCGAAGTGAGTATTGAGTAGGAAGGAATCACAGGTTTCCCAAACCACTTTATTTTTGCCTTGCTTACCTCAGTAATTGATGGTGAGCATCCTAATTTTCTCTTTTCTCCTTGATTGTATTTTTTGATAGAAGCAGCTAGGGATTCAATTTGCCTTAGTGAGCTCTCTGGCTAAACCATATTTTCTTGTGTACTTTCCTCAAAACCTACCCAGCGCTTCAAAAAGAGCACATGCAGCTTTTTCCTGAGACTTTGCCTCAAAAGTGAGATGTGTGACTGGCATCTGTGTGCCAGGGGCTGCACCACTCAGTGACACAGAGATACAGCACCTGCTTAGCAGTGATGCTGTTCACTTTTCATCTGTTAGGATAAAGATCATGTTCAAAATCTGCTCTAGCTTAGCATCAGGGGCTCCAAGATTCCCTTTAGTCAGTGCAAACCATTCAGGTGCTGAGGTTTCAGTCTGGTGGAAGTTTTGATGGCCAGAGCAGCGTTTGCTTTGCTCAGTTGGAGCACTGGGCTTGGGGCTCTGTGCTCAGCAGAGGCAGGGCTTGGAGGGGGCTGAGGGCAAGGGAATTAGCCTGGAAGCAGCCCAGGTGGAGAGGGGCTGTAAGACATAAATCAGGGGCTGTGGTGCTGTGTGAGAAGGTCTGGCCATGAGTGTTCTTTGCTAAGCTGCTCCTGGAAGACCCTCGGGTTGAACCAGTAAAAATGGGGTGCTTTGAGGACAGTGTTCCAGGCTTGACTCTGTCTTTTATCATCTTAAGGGTTTTGAGGTGGTTTCAACATTGATTTTCATGTCTGAGTTTTTCCATGTTGGATTTTCATTATTGCTCAGATAACACAAACTACAAATATTTGTGGTTGCTGATCAGCTGATGGAAATATGAGGATTGCGTGACTTGTAACTCAGTTCCATCTGAGGATACTCAGTATCAGCTAAGGTTAGGATCCAACAACAGCCAAATGAACACTCAAAGAGGTCAATAAACTGTAAGTAAGATCTCTTCTAGATTGTCCTTTTTCCCCATTTCAAACTGTTTGAAATGAACTTTTCTTCACATTTCACACAAAGGCACTTGCTAGCATTTTGTCATTTATAAACTGATCAAAACAGAATCATTTACCAGTCTATAATGTTCATGCCTGTGCTGCTTAACATGAAAACACAAAAATATGTAATAAATAAAAGACCAATTTTGGCTTTAATTCTCAGCATCTGAGGAATACACTTTTAAGTAGTGAGATAATTTCCAGCTATCCAGAGCTAAGCAGAAATATCATACCACTTCACTAAACATCCGTGGTTTATATAAAAATATAGATTTCCTTTAAGTGCTTTACTTAAGTCTTTGGTAAGTCATATTTACGTTATTATTGTTTATGTTCCGAGAAGTCAGTAGAGGGACAGCATTGTTGCAGTTTATGTGGTTTTATGATTCACACTTGATGAGGTCGCTATCAAATGAGGGAGAAGAAACCACTGACAAGTTTAAAGCTGTGCTGTGCTGTAGGACACATGGCAAGAACACAACAGCACAGGCAGGTCGCTGTGGTTTCATAATCGACATTTCATATTCCCAAACATGTTTTTGTTTTGATCCTCTACAATCATTCCGCCCAGGAAGGCATCATTTTGACCTGGTCTGTAGCTTTGCCGTGGCCTTGTTGTGTTAATCTGGTTAAATATTATCACCACACAGCTCATAACTGCAGATTGCAAGGTTCCTTGTTTTGAAGAGACTTCACTTGAATCCTCAACCAATCCTAAGTTAATGTACAAGAAGAAGAAAAGTGGATCATAAAATCTTAAGGTGATGGATGGTGCAAGAGGGAAGCATCTGGTTCTTATGATGATGTAATTGGGCAGATCCAGATTACCAGGGTTGGAACTCTGACCTTCCTCATCCTGATTATTTTTTTCCTCTGTGATGTCAAGAGTTTATTTATTTTATTGTCACATTCTGCCTACTCTGTCCAAATTTCAAGAAAGTACTTGGGAATCTCAAAGTGTGCACCCAAGTGTGCTGCAGTGGACACTGTCAGACCAGACAGACAACACAGGCACAGCAAGGATCCCAAAGTGCAGTAACATCTTTTTAGGATCAAAATTGTTTCATCCAGTTGTAACAACAACTTTTATGCATGCTGCCTCTCTACTAAAGGTAACTTTGACAAGAGAAAGAACTTCATGCTGTTTTAGGCCCCAGTTTAGATGTCTGGATGCTGCTTTGGGGATTGACATTTGTCAATATTAAGTTGTGTGTTTGTTTCTCCATCTGCCAAAGGTCGATAGGAATTGACTGTGCTGATGGGCAAAGGATGGATGATTGTTTCATGGAGATGATTGTGGTGAACTTCTGTGGTCAACCTCTCTATGGGTTGTCAGGCAGGATCTGCTGCTGTTTGTCACCTTTGTTTTGATGTCTTGTTTGGGCAGATCTGGACCACAGAGGAAACTTACAGCTTGTCTGGCTGTGCTGCTCTGCAAAATATTTGTTCCTTTTTATACTTCCGACTGCCCTATTAGATTATTAAGCCTCTACAGAGGTCTCCAGAGCTCCAGTCTCATGCTGGAAAATTCCATTCAGAGTATGCTGTGAATTCCTACTCAGATATGCGTGCTGCTTTGAGCGTCTTCAGGGAGGATGTGGATACTCTCTTATAGCCTCTTTCTAAAATGTGTGTAGGTGTATTTGTGACTTTTCCCAGCGCTGATAAATCAAAGTAAAGATGCCAGGAAATTAATTTTAATCAGATGAAATCCAAAGTACTCTGAAGCTGGCTTCTACCAGCCCTGCTGGATTTTGGATCAAACTACATAACAAATCTTAAGCATTTCAGTATAGAGCATAAAAAACTGATGGTGCATGGAACTGGCACTTGTTTCTCCACCAATAAACTACCAGGAAATTCCATGGTAGGAAGAACATCCCTTGATCCCTTTTTCTATGAACAAGAGAGGAAAAGACAAGGAATTAGTACTGGGATAACTTTATAAAAGCAGGGCTAGATAATGCAGGGCTCGGTCCCCAAGTCTTTCAAACGTGGGACTTTTAGGTGACATGCACCAACAGGAAAGGCAGAGTGGTTATGGAGTGCTGGCCAGAGCTTGGGCTTGCACTGAGCAATGGGAAGGGCAGGAAGAACTGATTTTTGGTTTTCACTGGAGAGGGAGGCAGGCAGGGTCATTCCACCCTCCTCTGCTAGGCCCAAACCTGGAGGGAAGGGGAAGCATGTCAGTTCTTGAAAACATCTTTCTTTTGGCTCTTTCCAACAAGACTCTTCAATGTGTTTATTATCATTTGGATGCTTGGGGATCACCGAGTAGGGAGTTTTATCTTAGACTGAGTTCACAGGGCTCGGACTTTGCTCCTCAAAGCTGGTGTCAGAAGCACTGTGCAGAGCTGAAGTGAACCATGATAATTTCAAGATTTTTCAAACCTCCTGTTTGATATGTGAGGTTTTTTCCTCCACTCTACATAGACAAAAACTTAAATACATATTTTTCTAAGAAATTGCTGTCTAAATTTTCCTTAAGTTAAACCATGTGTTTTGTTGGAAGCTTTAGATATTTATCTGTTTTCTGTGTTTTGTTTTTTTTTTCTTTTCCCTCTTATACTTTTACCCTCTCCTTAGGGACCCACAAAGCAAAACACCAATGTCTCTTCCAGACAATATTAGAAGGACAAGAGATAAAGCAGGGTTATATTTGCTTTCAGAAGAGTTTAAGATAACTGGTTGCCAAGCTCTCCATCTGTGTGGATGAGGAGCAGTGGATGCAGAGCCATGCACGTCAGCTCCATGGGGAACAGGCAGCAAAGATCCTTCCTTGCTTCTCCAGGGAAAGTGGACAAACCTTGTAGACAGCAGCAGAAAGACTTGTCTAACTCTAAAAGGGTTAGAGCTCTCAAAATCTCCTTTAGTTAATGCTTGACTTTCTACCAATGAAATAAAAGGCCTTATTCACGTTCTTGGTGGCTGTGAATTTGGCAACTTCCAATAGCACGATATAATTTCTATTTTTAAAAGCTTGGTACATGATTAGAACAAGGAGGAATATACAGTACATAACAGACCAAGAATAAAGCAATAGATGATATTTTCAGATTTAATTTTTCATTTCTGGGAGTTGTCATAAGCCTCATCTGCCTGGTCATTTCCCAGTAGGAAAGAGTCAGGTCTCTGATAGATCTGCCTCTTCCCTGAAGGGTATTTTTGAGTTGGAAATGAAATCCTCTCTGCCTTACTCATGTGTGTCAGGAGTAAGTGAGCAATTGTAAACCAGTCCTACCTGGGCTGTTCCCTTGTAACCAGAAGTTTCTTACACTCTAAAACAACAATGCAGTTCTCTCCACTTTCTAGCCTGGGATTCACATGGGAATCCAAAATCACGGTAGGTAATAAATGTAAAAAATAACTGAGTAACTATTTCATCTTCCTTCCTGTGTTTTGAGATTAAATAACCCTCATTCCCCACCAACACAAAAGCTTATACTCCTGGTTTATAAGAAAATCATTATTTCAAGAAAATTCATTTTTTCACCTGTGTATCCACCCAGCCAGTAAACTCTGTATGTGTAGTTTTGATGAACAGGTACATGTGGATTTCTAGAGCAAAACAGCCATAAACTGCAATGACACTGATGACAACACACAACAGGAACTAAATTTAGTCCCTGTGTAGAGGTGGCACTCGGCTCAGTGGCATAGTTTGCTTTGGAATATTAAAAGTTAACATGCAGCTCACTAGTGGTGTAGCTTTGGGGATTATTAGTGAGGATGTTAATTTAAGTAGCTCAGGACTTAATCCAGGGAGGTAATTTAAAAGGAGTTGGGAACAGCAAGCAGGAACCTAGCCCTGCTGGAGAAAATGAAGAAACAGCTGGAGAACAGGGCCAGCCTCACTTTTATTGTGCACGGCAGCGAGTGGGATCAGGAATAAGTCAGGCAATACTGAGCTCCTGTTCAGTTTGTGGGGTGTGTTTCCTGCTTCCAGAACCTGTGCTGTGATTGTCACCTAAATGATAGTTCATGGACAGCAGATCCTGCAGATTGGATGGTGGAAACTTTAACTCTGCTTTGGTAGATAGAAATAGTGGAGTGGAACAACTTCACTGCAAAGAAGAAAGGATTCAGGGGGAGGGGAGATGAATTAGTCTCACTTCACTGAAGCAAGTCATGCTACAGAGCTTTACACTATCTGAGGAATGGGCTTGTGTAGGGATAAAATGATGGGAGTATTATCATTCGGCCTTAAACTGCTGTAAAAGGAAGATTTTGTTTGTTGGAAATTTATGGTGGCATATAGGAGTGTTTATGTGAACAGCAGAAAGCAAAAATGCATTCCGTAATATCCTGACCATGTGTGTTTGCTAGGCTTAGCTTGGTTTTCCCATGACTGAATTTTAATTTCAGTCTACTCCCCCTCCAAATATCTGTTTTGTTCTCCCCCACTTCTGCTGGTAACTGTGTTAAGTTTAGTGATGTATTGTGAGCAGTGCCTTTGTAACCAGTCTGTCTGCAAAGGACCATGTCCGAAAGAACCGAGAAAGTGATACACAGAGCATGAAAATCCTGTGGAGATTGATGGCTGTGTGCACCAGCACATGGAGATGTGTATTTATACAGGCAGGAGAGGAGAAGCAGAGCAAGAAGTTTCGGACTTTGGTCAGTCGTGAGAACTGACCCTGTAATGCTTTTTGAGGCTCTTTGCATGTATATCTTTGATTCTCTGTAATGAGTAACGTACTTACAAGGGATTATTTCATCTCCCAGGGGACAGCCTGACCCCTCTCACCTCCCCTTATCGTGGGCGTGAGGAGCCACGGGGGAGGCCGATTGTGTTTCGCCCTTCCCTGAAGGGTGTGTGCAGGGATGGAGTCTGGCAGAATGAAAAAAGCCCAGCAAAAAAGGAATTCTCTGGCCCTCAGTGTGGCTGTCGAGTGTTTAATCCTGGCTGTGAGGCTGTGGGTGCCAGGCCTGGCAGCCCCTGGGATGGGGGCTGACCTCAGGCTGTATCCCCTATATATCTGTACATTCCTACACCTTTTAGTACACCAGCTACAGCTCACCCAAAGGCAGTCCACTGAGGAGTGTACACATTTATTAAGAAATCCTTATGTATATTTTACACCTCTTTTCCTCCTGATTTAAATGTCCTGATGAATATTTATTATACCCAATTAAATTTTAGTAGCATATTTGGTTGTCGGGAATGAAATCTTTATTATTATTTACATATTCTTTTGTTATTTGCATATCTTTATTTACATCTTCAGCTTTATTAATGCACACATACAACTTTTATAGTAAAGACAAAGCCTTTGACTAGAAGGAGGCTTAAATGCAAGTGTTTATGCTGCTAATATCTGCCAGAGAAAATACGGAACAGAAACTCATACCTAAACTCACACGCCCAGAAAAAGACATTCCTAATGTCCTGTTTCTATTCTCTGTTTTTCTTTGTGATGAATTTAAAATATAGAAGGTTGGCATGTGGAATAAAAGGCGAATTTCTGCATCTTATCTAGATCTATGCAAAGAATATCTCAGAAGCAAGCAATTTGTCAGGAGTTTTCAGGCTAAAGTTCCTATAGCACATGGCTTGTAGGGAGCAGTGATTTACAATTCCCTGTGAAAGCTTTTCTGGGCTGAAAAGCTAATAGATGATGTTGCTATTTAAGTGCTAAGAGAATGTTTTCAGCCCTCAAAGGTTAGGATCAAATAAAAGTTGTGTTTCTTGGAACACACAAGGGAACGGTTTTATCCTGAACTGATATGTCTCTGTTATTTATCTGTTTGAATTCATTGGAAAATAAATGTTTTCACCAGGGAAATATTTTATTTTAGGATGAAGAGCCATTGAACACATACATCTGCCTTGGTACAAAATTAGCTGTGATATTAAACTCGTGTTCAAAGGTATATTGGCAAACATTCATGTGGAGTCCAAAAACACTCGTTACTCTTGTTTGATTCTGCAAAGCTGCTGTAGGTTTTCCATATTAGTTCTCACACAGCTACCTGGTGACTGAGAGATGGATTTAACGCCTTAGAGATGGGACAATTCCTCGAGGACTCTTGTGGCCTGTCTTGATATGGAGGTCTTAAGTACAATTTATGAATTCTGGTTGAAGTTATGAAGTTGCTGGTATGAAAAATGGGAGCGTCCTGGATTGCTGCAGATAGTGAATCCATCATTTCCTCACAAGGTCTGTCACGTTTTGCAGTATAATGACCATGGAGAGTCACTCATCTTAATGCCTTTGTTCTGAGCAGGGAGTCAGGAGAACTGATTTTCCCCCATAATGCCAGGAGAGGGAAATAAGGTCCTTGGTAATTTCTTGGACAGAGGCAAGGAGATGAAACATTTGTTGAAAAAGAAGTCATGGAGGAACAAGAAACACAGACAGAGCTCCAAGGAAGGAATAAATAATTTCCTAAGAGAAAAACTCAAGCTAATGGCAGGACCCAGAGTAGGCCAGAGAAAGTTGGCAAGTAGAGCTGAAAAACTCTCTCTGAAAAGAAGCCATGAGACAGCAGAAAAAAATCCTCATCAGCTAATGAGCTCAGATTCCTGTCCAAGGAATTCTCCAAAGTGCTGAGGAACCAGAGAGAAAAAATAAATATAAGCATTGTTTTTTTTGTTTATGTATCTTTTGACTTCATGATAAGTGACAGGGATATTTTGTACTTGGACACATATGAGGATGTGTAAAGGATCCTTGTGTTTAGAGTTTGCAACTGCTAATTCTAAAATCCTCTGGCTGGAGGGGATCCTCTAATGAATAACCACCCACAAATGACACTGCACTCTCTCCCAGCAGTGACTTTCTATTCTTTTTTTTTCACTCTCAGTGTAGAGGTGACCACTTTTTGCCAGTGTCTGGTTTCCCATCACTGTTTAGGAGCTCCTAGAGGGCAGAGCAATGGAGCACAGTTTGGGTTTACTTTGTTGACAGCCCCTCTGTCCAAATTCTTTCAGGCAAATTGGAGGTCTGGTCTGAACCATGCCTTTTGCATCTGAAGCAGAAGAGGTGAAGAAAGCCTTTGTCACACAATTAACTTCATTTTGTCACATTGAAGTCTCTGTTCCTTTGCTTTGCCAGTCAGGCTGCACTGAACCTCATCGAGAGGACTTGCAGTGTGTTTTTGAACTTGAGAAATGACAGAGGCCTCTAGCACAGGGTGTAAAACATAATTCCTGCCACTTCATCTCTTTTCAGTGGCAGTATAGTGGAAAGCAGTGCTGAGCACACAATGCAGAGTCACTTTTTCCTGTCTCTGCAAGATGTTGCTTTAAAATTAGGTGAGATGCATTGATTTGAGAAAGCCAGGAGTGGGGCCCAGAGGAGGTGAAAGAAGAAATGTTAGAGCTATTTACTGACCAGCTTTTATTTTGGTCTTTTATATTGCTGAGAAATTCATACATTGTATTTGCCTTTAGTGCACAGCTCTCAACAAGTATCTCTTTGTCAGCCTCACAAAGGGCAATAAACTCTGTGTTGCAAATAAGCCTCAGTAGCTGCTGGACATTATGACTAATTGTAATGCAGCATATATCCTTGAGGACTATAAACCTATATTAAAAGACAATGGTTGAGAGAAAAGCTATTGAATTGAGATAGTACTCATGTAACCCCATGGGGGCTCAACAGACAACAAGGAGGCCATTGATACCAGCTCTAATACAAAAAGCCACACAGACAGAGAGTCATCCAAACCAGTATGGTGTGTGGATGACCACATAGCTCAGTTTAATGCTGCTTTTGTTTTGTTCTTACTTCGAGGCAGACAACACACACTGGAACATCAGAATTAGTTCTGTTTAGATTGCTGCAGAGGGAACAAGCGAGAAAATTAATGGAGCAGTGCCCCCCTCACCTTCTCTTGTTATGTGCCAACTTGTCTGAAATCTGCCCAGTCCCAGGGTAAATTCTGTAATAAAAGTGAAAGAAAACACTGTTGTTTTTTTGGGTTTTTTTTTGTTTGTTTTGGGTTTTTTTCTAAAAGACTCAGAAATGTTGAAGTTTCTTTTGCTATTTCTCCTTTTTAGTCTCTCTCATTTTTTTTTTTCCCATTGCATGTTCTGAATCACTTCAAGTCTGATGATATAATAGATCTTCTGAAAGCATCAGGAGAGTTTTCAGTTAGGATATGAAAATGTAAGCAGCCAGGGTTTAACATGCATTGCAACTGAGGGTGGACCTACTCAGAAACTGAGAGAGATTTCATGCTGAGGAATCCTGGCCTTGGCTCTCACCCCTTGGGGTGGTTTTATCTTGGGTTTGGGTACCCCAAAATCATCACTGAATGAGTTGCACTAAAAATCACTTCCATCACTCTGGAGTGACACTTTTTCTCTGCAGAGATGTAATTATTTAGGTTGTAACCTGTGTGTCTATGTACTCAAAACTTATCTTTCACAGAGACTTGTCTGAGATACAGATGATTCTTGAAATTGTGTTTCACTCTTTGTTCCAATATTAGGAACAAGAGTTTTTCTATAATTTAAAGGTGACCAAGCCTGTAGTTAGAGTCTAATTAATGATAAACCCAGAAGAAACACAATCTATTTCTTTACTAGAGTTTTCAGGAAAGCCAAGGAACAGTTTGTAAGCAGAAACAAAGCAAGGACCTACTTTCCTTTCTTTTTTAAAAATTGTTGTATTTACAGATAACATCCTCTGTTAAATAGTTTTCCTTGGTATCTCAGTTGAATCACTCAGAAATCCTTTTAAATTCTGTATAAAATTCCCATCAGTTTGCACTATGGGGAAGGTCATAGTTCCTTTTCCTCAGGTTTTTTGTCTCATCAGCTTAGATTTAAAATTTTCAGGGCCTTTGTATGTACAGTTGCTGTTGCAATGGGTGTGTAGCTGCTGCCCAGGAGAGACAAATGCACTTCATCCAGCAGGTTTGCTTAAGCCCCCTGCAGGATCCTGTTTTTCTCCCTCTGTCCTAATATCTTTTCTCTGCCACTATATGACTCTCATTCTCTTCATACTGTTCTTTTTTACTTCCTCCCAATGTGATTTTATCCCTTCTTTTTAGGATAATTTTTCCCTACTGTAGTTTCTCTACAGTATCTGTATAGCACCTCCATCTGCTTTTGTCCTGTTAGGGAATTGCCTCTAAAAAAACATCCTGAGTGGGAATTCTGCTTTTATTGGAGCCAATATTTTACCCAGTGAATTAGTCCCAGTGGAATAAATAGGACGATTTGCATGCTTAACATTAGGCACACTGAATTCCTTCACTAAATCAGGTCTAATGTGCACATTGAACTTCCCCTGACTTAGGAGAAATTCTGAAGTTCAAAAATCCTGTGATTTAAAGCCACCATGTGAAAACCTGGCTAGGTTGTGCCCAGTGGCAAAGCTGAGTGTGGTGTCTGTGGAACCAGGGTTGTACCTCAGCTGTTGAGTCTTCAGACCAATACCCCAAGAACATAAAACCTGCAGTCAGAAGCCATCCAGAAAATGAACTCTGTCTTGTACTGAAAGATTCGGTATTTTAAGGGTTAACCTACAAATTCAAACACAATAATTTCATATGAATTTCACTTCTGCCTTTTTCCTGTTAAATAAATTTGTTTCTTTTTAAACTGACTTCAAGAAAAAATAAGAAGGGGAAAAATCCACCTTTTTGTTTAATTAACTTAAAGCAAACAAACTAAAACTTCTCAATGTTGTCCAATGCAATTCATTATGCTGGTGCAGTACTCTTTTTTTCTTTCTTTCTTTTTTTTTCCCCCCCTTTTCATTGCCTGAATAATGTTCTTTGAAGACTACATCATCAATAAACCACTCTGGTGAGGTTTAGAGGGCCTAGAATAATGAATAACAATTAGGGGCATTTAAAAGGTAATATTTTTTTCCTGCAATTTGGGAATTGATTTATGAAGTTGGGGATCCTCCAATTTCATCAAATAAATGGTTTCTTAAACCAATTCTTCTTACCGTCATGGTAACACCTTTAGATCTGGCACAGTTAGCAAGCTTTCTTGCCAACTTATTGTTTTTGATGCAAATGAAGCATCTCAACTTGCACAATTAACAGAATTCCTGCCTAAGAATGTTATACATTTTCTACAGCCCAGTTGAAGTAGCACAGTATTGGTTTTACAGTGAGAAATATCCTGTTGGGCTTCATCTGTGTGATGTTACACTTATTTTTGAAATTAAAGCTGCGGATATTTTTCCTTGTAACATTTCTTGAAAAAATGTTGAAATTTGAAGGCCTGATGAGCACCCCTCAAATGGAGCCATGCAGTGAGCCTGGACAAATGAGGTCAAAGTCCTGCTTAGCAGCTCAGAAGAACAAACCATAGTGCCAAAACCAGTCAGGGAAATCAATGAGTGGATGCGTAAAACACATGGAACAAAGTAGCTGGAGCGAGAGGTAGGATTGTGATACTCACTCCAGTGGTAAAGAAGTGTCCATATCCCTAAAAGCAGCCGTGGAGAAGCCCAATGTGGGCAGTGACTCAGGCTGCCTAAGTGACCTTCCTCTGCAGCTCAGTGCCAGCAAGCTTTGATTCACCTTTAAACAAGCAGCCCCTGGGATGTTTCCAGTATCTTGCTGGTGGGTCTCCTAATGGAATTAAACTATAATACCTTGCATTCTGGTAGGGCTGAATGTATGGATAAAAAGATGCTGAGGCAATAGTCTTTTTTACAGATCCCTAAGCCTCTTTGGAAGTACAAGCCAGAATAATACTCCCCAGAGGCTCTAACCTCTTTGGTAGAACAAACCCCCCAGGCAGAATATGTAAAGTTTTGAAAAACATGAAAATATCCCCTCCTACCCCAAGAAGGGTGAACAACACAACTTGTAGGAAACAAATATTCAATGCACCCAAAAGTGTTGCTTATAGTGCATTGCAAATAAAAATCTGTTTCCTCTCCCCTCCTTGTGTTGGGTGTTGAGCTGCCACCCTTTTGTTTATCATCACACTGCTGATTTTTTTCCCAGTGGAGAATTCTCAGCCTAGATAGTATATTGGTAATGCAGAGGAGTGAGGTGGAGGAGGAAAGATGTTTCTGGAATTTCCCAGAATTGAAGAGCAAGGGCAACATCTCCCAGAATTCTTTCACTGACCACACGCTTAAGGAATCACCTCATGCTGTGTTGGTCCAGCCCTTGGGCTAGTGGTTGACTGCTCCTTTGTAGCCAGTGTGGAAGAGCATGAGAAGCACCACCTCAGTGTCTCCAGGGCTCTGAGTGTGGATGTTCATGCCTTTTCTTATTAAAGCTGACTCATACAAGGACTCTCACGATTTCTCGTACTTCCTTTCTTGTTGTTTTCCTTTTTCTATTTTTTTTTTTTTAATTAGGAGGCAACATCAGCTTAAAGTACACAAAGCTAGGTATTTAATTTGTATTTGCTTGTTATGCCCTAATCCTACCCACTATTTAGGCTCATGAAAATATGAGCTATTAAGTTCTGGGTCTTTGTGAGCATTTCGGGGCCCTTTGGAGTATTTTAATTCCGGCTCACTTTGAGGTACCAAGTGTGATATCTGCAGTGGGTTAGGACAGGCAGTGCTAATTAATTTTGAAGGATGTGTTTGGTAGAAATTTGATATTCGTGGCAAGAACCCTTTGAATCATTTTGGTGGTGGGTGTAGAGTAGCTGGCTGGTCAGACACAGGCAGGGGATTCTGACTTGCCTTTTTGGGGGCTGAGGTACACCTAGAGCAGGCTGAACTGAAGGGGGTGGCTCCCTCATTTCTGCTCAGTAGGATACAAGGAACTACTCCCAGAAATTTGATGGTAACCACAAAAGCAATAGAAAATAAAAATATTTTTACTCAGCCAGGACTCTGTCAGTGTGTCTTGGAGAAAAAAAGACAAATGTTTGGAAATGCCCAGTAGGAGAGGGACGTGTAGAATTGCTAAATCAGATTTTTCAGTGTGGCACTAGATAGGTGGTCTGGAGAGTAACTAACTTTGTGCTGGCTGAGATTGTTTTCACACATTCAAGCTTGTGTTTTTAGAAAGAGGAAAAGAATTAAAACATTTTTTTCATTTTGGATGTCTTTTCAAATGCTGTTGCACAGAGAAATGGTATGGATATACAGTATTTATGAATCAACAACTTAAAGGAGATTAAATATGAAAAACAATATCTCTTTGTTACTTCTAAAGTATACTGTTTGAAAAGCAAAAAGCTTGTTTTCCCCACTGCAATTCTATAGACTGAATATCTGTCACTGCTTTTCATCAGATCAGCCTGGAGCTACTAAACCCTAATACCCTCAACAGACAACAGCCACAGTGCCAGGGAGGGATTGCCTGGGCTGCAGCTTCCAGAAACATGTGAATCACCCCAGCACTGTGCAGCTTTTTGTGCCTCTCTTGCAATTTCAGCAGGAAAATAAGAGTAATTAGAAAGCTCCATTTGGCACCAATGCTGCTGGTTTGAAAGTGACCTACTAAGCTGCAAACCATTCCCCCCCCCTTCCTCCTTTCTTCTCCACCCCACTCACAATCTATTTCTAAAATCTGGTCATCTCTAGCGTGGTGCTGTTTGGAGCTGAGCTGCTGCACTCTGTGCACATTCCTGTTGTGTTTAGAAACTGTTGATAAAAGATCTCGCAATATTTATGTTGGACATATCCATGTATGTCAATACTGCCATGTCCTTGCTGCTGCCAAACTCTGTCTCTTTTTATTATTTTGATATATGGTGGGTTATTGTAGAGCACTTGCTTCTGTACTCCTTCAAATGCTTGAGTTATTCCATAGTTCCTCTCTGAGAGTCATTTGCTGCAGCTGTGACATTACTCATCCCTTAACCTAATTAGCTGGGTTTATTTACTCTGGGAGAAGGGGAGCACAGGATGGAGAGTGTTTCGTGATCCAGCCCATCGTGCAAGCACCACAGCAGAGGGGTGCCAGAGGAGTGTTCACAAATCTGATTTTAGAGGCCTTTGCTGCTGGAGAGGTTTGGTTGCTGCTCTGTGGAAGGTTGTCCAACATCTCGTTGATATAAATAGAGCCACGGGGAGAGAGACAGAGGAAGATGAAGTAGCTGACTCAATGTTTGACTGATGGGCCAATGTAATGAAAGTTTTGCAATCTTTTGTAAGCAGGAGTAATAGGATAGCAAAGGAACACTGGGGGATCCATTAGATTTGCATACTTATAATCCATCACAGTGATGAAATTAATTCACTTGTATCTTACTGCATGTGCTGTTGTATGAGGCTAAAGTGTAAAAACGAATCTAAAGTATGGATTTGTCAGTAATTCAAGCATTTATATGTAGTAAGTATGCAAAACAGTCTAATACAGAAATGATTGTTTAAATGGTAAAAATATTGAAAGATGTCTTTCCTCAAAAGTAGTAATATTTTGATTTAATGCTCTCAGATCAGTACAATAGTCCTTAAATGTAAGGATTGCTGGTCATCTAAATATCTGTGTTCAGACCTACATATTGATTTCAAAATCTAAATATACCCAGCTCCCCAAGTCAAACTTTGGTTGATGAGAATGGCATACATTTTTCTAGCTATAATTACAATATTTGTTTATTTTGAGGTAGATTTAATGTGCCATATAATTAACTGGTGCAGAGAATTAAGCTATAAAGCATACTATTATCTCTCAGGCTTTTTCCAGGGCTATATGAGATTGTCACATATGGCACTGGTTGTTGATAACTAACCTAATGAAATGATACCATCACACAGAGGCTGTTTCTCAGTATCCATTCCCACTGATAAGAAGTTATCTGTCTTGATATTGATTTGACATCTATCTGCTCCGTATGTGACTTTGGAAACTAATGACTGAGGTTGTACTGAATATTCAGAGATAAATTTTCAGATGAGCAAGGGACCAGCCTTCCTATTTCTCAGAAGCTTTTTTTTTTTTCCCTGCCTGCTAATGAACCGTGGGTGCAGGCATTAGCTCTGAGACAGCTTTTCATGATTGAAGATCAGATCAGCTGAGGGCTAATATTTGTGCTTGCGATGCATCATGTGGAGGAAACCAAGGGTGGAAGTAGTGATGGAAGTTTGGCAAAATGAAGGGCAGCTTTTGAAAAGAGTCAGGCTGGAGATAATGCTCCTTTCCTTAAAGTACAGCTTGATTTCAATGGAGCAGCTAAATTCAAAATTATGAGAAGTGTCTGCTGTCACTGACCATCCCACTAGGGATCTGGAGCACTTGGAAAGGAAGGAACCAGCCTGACTTTGCAGGATGAGCAGGGCATTTGTCTGTGTGCAGGCCAAAACTGCAGCAAAGGGAAAACAGAACATGCAGGTCCATGATTAGACATGAATGAGGCTGGGATAGGGGAAAATATGTCATTTTGGGGTCTTGATATCCTTGCCAGGTGTACTGGCATGATGCCACCCACTGCAAGAGTTGGGACAGGAGAGGTGCTAGGGCATGGCCAGGCTGCCTGACCTGCACTCCTCAGCTGCCTGAGCTTGGCCCAAGGGGCAGGAGTGTGGGGATGTGTGCTGTGAGTGCAATGCACACAGAATTCTTTTTTCTATGTTAGCTCTATGGGGTGGGCAGGAGTTTGGTTGCATTGCTTCCTCTGAATCTGCCCAGAGTGCCCTTGGAGGGTGACAGCTGGTGCTTTTGTTTGACAGATGTGACATGCAGTCATATCTGTCAAACAATCCAGAATACCTTTGAATCTGGTACAGCATGTCAGGAGTGTGGGGTCTCCCATAAGGCAGAGCTCTAAGAAAAACACCAGTAACTCAAAACCCCCTAAGTCTGTCAATATGATTTTATCACACGTATTTATGCTTGCCTGACAGCCAGCAGTGAAAGAGAATGGGAGTGAAAAAATCCTACTGAGGGCAGTACAGAGTAAACAGCATCCCTGTTTAGGTGAATTGTCCTCTGGAGAAGCCTCTGGAAAAGCCTTGGTGGAGCAGCTGCAGCCTGGGGTGTGTCTGTGTCACCTTGGTGCAGTGGGAACACTCTGTGCTCAGAGCCCCATGTCTGCAGGGCTCCTTGGGGAGGGGTTCAGCCTGGTCTGCCCATGGACTTGTCAGGGCTTGTGGCACTCAGTGTGCATCCCTGGAGCACATCCTCTGGTTTCCAAAGGGATTCGTGTGCTCCACAGCCACCTGTGCCATGAGCCAAGGCACGGTGGGTGAGGGCAGTTGAGAGGAGGACTTCAAAAGTTCTCCCCTAATGCAACCTAAACTCCTAATGAGGGTGTGCTGTTTGGGGCTGGGCAGAGGGGATTGGAATCCCTTTCTCTGGGTTCATATCTGGTGTCACCAACATCCCGAGGGGTGAATAGCTGATGAATGTTTGCATCAGCTCCCACAGTGCTGCTGCCACTTTAGAGAGCTCTGGCTTTCAGTGCTCTTGTTAGCTCAGTAACCTTTCTGAAGTGCCTTTGCCCAGCCTGCTGCATGCTGCATTCTTTCCTCAGTCCATTGCATTTTGTTTCTGTATTACACCATTTTTTTAGAGTTTCCATATTTATGAATTCATCCATCTACAATAACAATTACAGTTGGAATGTTTACTTTGACTGATAACATTTACAGTTCATCTACTGGGCAAATACTTGTTATTTTTTGCTTATTTTTTTAAATATATATTATTAGAAGAGCTTTTGTAAAATTTAATTCATTCCTCCCAAATATGTTCCATTTCACACAATTGGCAGGAACAAAAAAACCAAATCAGAACAAAACAAAGCAGCCTCATCTTCCCCAAAGAAAAACTAGAAAAAGTAAAAAAAGTAAAAGAAGGAGTTGAGGAAGGCACCAGAATGATAAAGACAAAACCAAGGTCTAACATTTAACTTTTATTATTTTTCTGACAGTTTTACATCACCAGGTGCAATTAGGGGTGACTTAAGACCCCATTTTGTTTCGTGTGAAAAAACCCAGGGCTGACATTCCCCTGTAAGCTGGGTCAAGTGCTCGGTGCCCACGGGCTGTTCAGTGATGATGTTCATCACAGGGAATCCCTGATCCACGACGTGAATCACAGCAGCCTCGGAGAGGCTTTTTTATTCAGACACAGAGGAGTTTGGGCTCTGTGCAGCCAACAGCCTCTGCTGGTCCCACGCTGGGAAAGCAGAGGGATAGTGGGCTGCTGGTGGCCATGGCAGAGTCTCACCTCCAGCCACTGCAGGAAATGCCCCCGAGGTTCCTCTGGGACATGCAGTGCCTTCTCTGCTGGCCCTGGCAGCCCCCTCACCCAGCTGGGGTTAACTCTGACCTGCACTGGGCTGTCCCCAAAGCACCAGGAAAGGAAAGGACCATGATGCTGAAGAGGCTAACACGGGAATTTTGTTGCCTGCGGAAGCCTTCTCCAGCTGTGGAGCAGCTCCACAAAGCAGAGTGTGCACTGCCCTGTCCATCCTGGTTCAGTGAAGTGGTTAATGCTCTGTGCAGTGCATGGGATTTATTTAGTGCAGATAGCTGAGGGACTCGGTTTTAATGCGCACTGGAAGGATATTGGCACACGTTTTTGGACTGCACTTTGCTCTCTGCCTTGATGAACTAAGCAGATACTGTACCATGAAAGGGAAGAGGAAGCTGGAACTTGGAATAATGTCCCTGTTTGTCTCACAGCGTGCTGCTGCTCATGATGTTGAGTTGGCTCCAGTCCTGCTCTGCTTGGAGAGCGCAGCCGTAGGCTCTGGTGGTGGGAGGATGAGCCCGTTGTTATCTGGCAGGGCTGGTGAGAAAGGAAAGGAAGGTTGATTCTGGCCAGATGGGAGATACTTTCCCAGTGTGAGAAAAGCGTGCATGGAGGCAGATTATGCTCTGAACAAAAGAAGCAAGCAAGAGCCCTCCAGTTGGTGTGAGGGAATGAGGAGTGGGACAATAGGTATGGCCAGGAAACACCTGGCTACAGGAGGAAGCTGAGGGGACCTTCCAGTGACTGAAAACCCTTGCTGTAAAATGTGTTTATTGACAGTGAATAAAGCATGGGACAAAGAGAGTCAAAGCCTTTGTGAGGAGATGGGAATGCCCTTCCTCTGCACTGTGGTTTAATTTCCAAGACTCAGATATGTGTTCTTTGTGGCTGGATCAGTCAAGAAACTTTCCATGTGTTAAGTCTGAATATTTGTGGGAACAAGCTTATGGGGAGGAGCACAAAGACTGCACATTTGAATGCTGGAAGGAGTCTGCTCAATAGCTTTAAAGTGAGGTTTGACTAATAGGAGAGAACAAGACCTAAATGTTCATATTTCCTGTAAATGTTACTGCACATATGAGCAGACAGGTAGTAACAGAAGAGTTACCTACTTAACACAGGCTCAAAAGCTCTGCATTTAACTTCTAGAGGATAGTAAGAGTAGTGAATGAAACCTCTTTAAATGAAAAGGTGTGAAAGAATGCAGATAAGAGGATGAGAAACTAAAGCAAAGTTGAGAACAAAAGGGAGGATTTCCCAAGAGGCTAAAATTATAGCAAAGTTTTGCAAGTACACACAGAACCAAAGGGTCAGCAGAGAAGTGAAGGTGGAGGGATTGGAATGAGGGCTGTGCAACCCTTGAGTGGCACAGGCAGGATAAGTACAGGGCAGGCTGGGCTGTCCAAATGTCTGCAACTCCAAAGGGGCTGGAGTCATCCTTCAGGACATCCTTCAGGACATCCAATAGGGGAATTGTCTGTGAATCATCTTTTGTCTGTTTCATCATGGACAGAAGTTTTCACTTTCCCACTTTAGCATCTCCCTTCCTCTCTGTTGCTTTCAGAGTTTCTGGTGGTTTATATTTTCTCTGCTTTTAGGTGAAAATTAATAAGGAAAGAAAAATAGAAATTATTTTAATTCCCTATTACATTTTGAGAAAGCAATGAGGTAGATATGGAACAGATATCTCCTCACCTCTATAATTTCCTTTCAAACTATAAGGACTCTTCCTACATCTCTGTTTGGAGGTGTAATCCAGAATCAATTAAACTGAAGATCATAAGCAATGAAAATCATCTCCATCCAATTCTGGATGAATAAAGTCAATTTTCCTGCTCTGCCTGCACTATCAGAGGTCTGTATTGGTGGGCATTGCCACAATCCACATGGTTTTCATCACTGCAGAGAGGTTAAATCCACCATGTCTTTACCATGCCAAATAATAAGAAGAAATCATGCTTTAAGTATGCACCTGTGTAAGCTATTTTTATGAGACAAAAAGGCTTCCTGGTCCCTTGTGGGATCATTTATATGATGGAAATAAGAAATATGGTATTGTTTGGCTGGAAGGATGTAATTCCTTAATTACCTGAGGCATGTCTGAGTTATTTTGGAAAGGTTGTTATGAACAGCATGGTATCAGCTCTGCGACTGTAAAGAACAAGAACCAATAATGTAAGATCCAATTTGTTCTGGCAAATAACAACCTGGGTCAAAAGGGTTGAGGGGGGCAGTAAATTGAAGAATTTACCCAATGGCAAAGTACTCAGGTTTTCTTTCAGAAAATACAGTTTCAGCAGTGTTGATGCTGAGGTGCTAAAGCAAATAAACTGGGGGATAAAATACCAGGGGTAAAAGGAGTGGTGGTGCAGATGGTGCTGGTGCTGGAGGGGAAGAAGTGCTGCCTCCCTCCCAGCAGGACAGCTGGGCTGCTGCAGAAGGGCTCCTAAGAAAAGACTTCATCCCTCTGCTTTAGGGAGACTTTTTCCTTAGTTGATTTTTCAGTTGTTTCTTTGGAGGGTTTTTGTTGGTTGTTTTTGCTACCCAAATATCTCTGTGTATTGATAAATTACACCTGTTGGGAGTCAGATTTTACCTTCCTCAGGAATTCCTGATAGTCCTACAAAACTTCTCTAGAGACTGGTTTAATCCATTTTTGGGACTGTATGGGGTTTTCATGCTTCACACTTGCTATGGCAGAGTTCTTTACAAAGGTGGGTTAGGGAGAGCTTGGCTGTGCCATCCCTTTCTGCTACTGGGAAAACATTCCTCTGTTGCCCAAACAGCTTTGCCTTTCCTACCTCCCATTATTTTGTGTTTCTGTCTCTCAGCTCATCCTAAGACAAACCTTCCTCGGTCATGCAGCAGTAACTTCACCATCACCATCACATTTTTGTGCAAGACAATGGTGAAAAATAAAGTCACCTTTAGTCAAAATATGATTCTTCCTAATGGGAAATCAAAATGAGGTTTCAAAATTGTGGTAGAGGACTGTGGACAGAAGAGTTTGTTTCAAGTGTTTCCAGTGATAGTATGATTGAATATATATGATTTATTTCTTTTTTTTTTAATGGATTACAAAACTATGAATTTGTGATGAAAGGCTTGATGGCTTTATGAATAAGTGCTAGTTGATGCTATTTAAGTAGGATTCAATTAAATCTTCATAAAATGAGCAGAGTGAAAAGGCTTGACATGAACTGAGGCCCAGGAAGGCAAATTGCCATGTATGAACTATTCCATGGAAATCAGATTACTTTTCATAGCTGCAAAAATGTGCTTAGCTTAAACATATTGGGCCAAATTCTGTTCTCATTTATGCGTGTGTAATGTGGAGCTAAGTGCAATATTTGGGTAAATCTATTTCAAATAATTAGTTGATAGTCTTGGAGGGAAAAGAAACCATTGCTAATTTAAATATTGGCATATTCTGTTTTTCAAACAGATGTTCAGACTCTTATATTTTGGCATCCCAAGATGAAAAGATAGTGCAGTTGCACAAGAGGGTTTTTATGGAGACTGTCAATGGAAATGAGAAAACTCTTGGGCCAAAATTCAAACAAGTTCTATACATAGTTGCCCACAAAATTTCTGATCCTGAGAGTTGTGGGGAATCCCACTGACTTTAGAAATTCCCTTTTCCATCGCACAGTTTGTGGGATTCAGGCTTGACAAAACCCAGCACGGTTGTCCTGGCTTTGTGGAGGTAGATGGCAAAATGGCAAAATGCCTTTGGCATAAGCAAAGTCAGACCTTTCACTATTATCTTTTTCAGAGACTGAATTAAACCCACCTCCCCTCTTCTTTGTTTTTTTCCTTTTCCTGAGTGAGTTCAATCTCTTGTTATTTTACCAAGGTTTTAATTTGAAATCTGAAGTAATTTTTTACCTTGATATGCTTATATAGCTTTAAAATGTACAATAAAACAGAGTAGGTATGTTATTGCCAGAATATGAATCCAAGGCAACTAATTCAATTGAAAACACATCTAAAATCTTCCTTCTATTGATTATTTATTTGAACCAGTGGGTATCCTTGTTCTGCATTTATCCCCAACACTTTTTGATACAATAAAACCCCCCTGAAAGCAGCATTAAATTCTCACTCTTCTGAACTTGTTTTTAAAACTCCATTACCTTTTACTAGAAAAACCATTTCCCTGGTTACTTTTAAAGTCTCTAACTTTATTTTTTTTCACCATTACAAAACTCCTTAGTGTTAGAAAAACATCAAGCCAGCTTCATGGGATACTGAGATACAGTAATGCCAAATTATTTGCCCAAATAATAGTGACAAAGTTTGGTAGCATTGTGGGGAGTAGAGTTTCTATCTCAAACTCTCAGTCCAGCCACATAAAGCAGCTTTCCTTTTCATCTGATGTTCACATAAGAATATACTGAACCAGAACCACTCTGGGTTAAAATATCAGCCCATTAATTAAAATTTCATCCCAATTGAACTGTGATACAACAAGACAGATACCAGCAAAATGACTTCTGATTTACTGCAGGATGAGAGGGAAGACCTATAGATTTAAAAAAAAAGCAAACACAAAAATATTTGTGTCAGTTAAAGATATTTACATTGTGAAGCACATTATCAACATGTAGTAATAATGGAAAATTAAATCATAACTCTCTTTTCCCTTCCTGTGGAAACTGGCATTCATATTTCTATTTATACAATGCCTTGACTTAAGATTTTCCCAGCTTTTGCTTTCTCTGTAGCCTGACAGTGAACACATGTTTTTCTCTGAGTATGGTGTAATCAGAAATGAATATAACAAGTTAGGGTACATGCAGGATTAAACTGCAGGACTTCAGCTTGACTGATGTGGCTTCTATTTGCTTCAACTGTTGCTCAGATCTCTGTATTTTACCCCTCCAGAAAAAAAAGTAGCCTGGAAACAGCCCCAGGTAGTTCAGAGAGTGCAGAGGTTTGACATATTTTCTACCAATTTCTGCCATCTTGATTTTTCTCATACCATTCCCTTGCATGTATAGATGATGTACTTTGCTTTTAGTCTTTCTTTATATACGTTTGTCTTAAATACCTAAATCACCTCCTTTTTGATGCTACATTATTTAACTTTTCCCTTCCACTAGAGTGAAAATATGCTTTACTACGTCTTCCCAACTCCTGTGTTTTCATTCATTTTATGGTGGTAAGGTTTAGAGTCATATAAAATGTCTGGTTAGCTCATCTCTAACCAAGGTAGCTGAGATAAAGTCAAGGTGTTTTTCCTGCCAGCCTTTCATTGCCTTTCTGGTGCCAAATTTTCAGATGATTCTGCATTTCAGATTCTCTGGGCTGAATTTGTTGGTTCCCACATACAAAGTAATGCAGAGGTTTTCAGAAGATCTTCAACCAGATCTTGAAAGGTTCACTTGACCTGCAGAAGTGAACTATACAAGCATTGAATTCTCATTGTTACTCCTGCATTGTGCAGCACAGAAGGTGGACAACTCATGATTATTAGAAGATTGAGGATGGACTTATCTTCTCTAAGAAAAGCTGGCCCCTGCTAAGTGGCCAAATCCATTTTTAGAACTAATAATAATAAAAATAGGCCAGTTTGGCAGCCCAGCATTGCCTCAATTAATTCATGTTGACTTCCCTGAATTACTTGTGTCCAATCAAAATTTAAAAGCAAAAATGTCAATATTTAATTTCAGCAGTCTCAGCTGAAAGGACTTTTTCTGTGACTTTTACATGAAATGCAGTCCAAAACCTTTTGTTCAGATTGAGTAAGCAGCAAACAAAAAAACTCAAAACAAACCCTGCAGCTACTTTTGCAAATCCACAACTGGATAGGACTTTTGGATTTGGAATCTTCACAGTGGTGACCCCAGCAGAAGTTGGAGTAGGTGAGGTGCTGGGTGCCAGCCATGGAGTGATTTAACAGAGATTTCAGGTGTCTAGAAAGTTTTCTTCTGCAATCAAAGCCCAAGAAAATATTCCAGTGATTCAAAGCAGTTGGAGCCTTCTCCATAGCTGCTGGAATTCCCAAGCATGCAGTTGTGGCCATCTTCCATCCCCTTCTTATGACTCAGCCAGTGTAAAAGGGCAGCTAAGTGGGAAACAAAAAAAATCTGGCTCAGGTTTGTTTCGGAGAAGAACTCTTGAAAGTAGATGCTTATAGGAAATTAATCTGAACCATCCTCATTTCTTGGACCTATAAATCTGCGCCATAAATTTTTCAAGAACGGGTTTCTTTATAAGATCTCCAGGCCTTATTACTTCTCAGTGGGATAGAAATTGTGTGAAAAAAAACCCCAAACCCAACAACCTGCTTTGTTTAGGTATTTTGGCATTCTGCCACCTTGTTTTAGAATATATAATGGGTGGAATTTAATGGAATTTTTCTGATCTGCAATGCATTCTGAGTTCCTTTTATGTCTTGGGCAGTGGCTGGGGGAAGCAGTATTTGCTTCTGAACAGTTTTCACACCCCCATGCTGCTTTTCTTTCTGCAGAAGTTGTGGAGCACGCATTCCTAGGTGGAATCTGACAGGCACAGTGACTAAATGGACAATCCCAGTGCTTCCAAATGCTCCTGTCATTCAGCAAGAGAGAAGTCTCTACTGATTAGGATCAGACTGGTCCATGACAAAGTTGAGGAGTGGCCCCTGTCAGGAATACATTAGTCAGTGCAATGGCAAAGCCCTCAGCCCGGATAGTGGAGAAAGCGTATCAAGGCAAGAGGAAAGAGTACAAAGGGTGTTCTGCTTCTCTTTAGACAAGATCATCCCCCACTTTCTTCTGTAGACTGCTTGGCTACTGCAGTCCATCTCACTCTGTGCCATTGCCAGGTCTCTGCTCCCCCATCTGCAGGGAGTGACAGGTCAGTGATTTGCTGTTTCTGCACTTTTAGGATCCCATGAATTCTTGGGTGCACACAGCCTGATACTCAGAACTAAGTAACTTGTTGGCACAATGGCATCTCTTGTGCTGTTCCTTCACCTGCCAACTTTCCCCTAGCACAGGCAAATTCTCTCTCCTTCCATTAATGCACAAAACAAGACTTTTAGAAGCTGCCAAGAGTCCCCTATAGGACTGAAGGACTTGGATGTCACACATCTCCTCTCTGGCTGCCCGAGACCAACAGTAACCTTACTGTATTTCCCCACCTTGATGAAAGGCAGCTCACAAGATTAAAATAACAGGCTGCAAGAGCAAATGTGGTATTATAGCACATTAATCCTCTGACAGAGCATTCATCCAAGTGCCACAATGGCTGTGATACTCCTGTACAGGCATGTGATTCATTCACCATTATTTGCCATAATTATCTTGCCCAGAATTAGAAAGGATTAAATGAAACTTGGTGGTCCATGCACATAAGAGAACAATGGAAAAGCATTTTAAAATAAGTGCTGCTAATCACCTTTGTGAAGCATTTTCCCATAATCTCTGTTTTTAACAGGAATTTACTGCAGTAAGTGTTTGTTAGTATCCATTTGTCATCAAACATTAAACACGTCTTTGAGTTTCTCATGATTTATCTTGATGCTTTGAAAGAATGGCCATGTGGTTAGTTGTGTACTACAAATTATAATGTTTATAAAAATTGTAAATTACCTCCTTCTGTGATGTACATTTTTCTTCGATGGAGCTAATGGAGATTGATCATAATGGAGATATTTAGACCAAATTCTGATCACCATTGGTTCTGGTGTAATCCTGGAGTAGTCTCTCTCAATTCAAGAATTTAACCTGGTCTATCTCTGGTTAGCTAAAAAAAAAAACAAAAAAGGGAAAAACAG
>VZTB01002865.1:1576521-1665739 GCA_013397245.1 Thryothorus ludovicianus | reverse complement strand
AAAAAAAAAGGAAGAAAACGTGTGCTCCTTTTCTGATTAACATTTAAAAAATATTTTTTTCTACCAGAAATGACATTTAAAAAGCAAGACGATTCAAGATGACCCCAGCATATTTGTTTTAAGAACTGGATAGATCAGAGGATTTGAAGAAAATAATTCCCAAGTCTATATACCCAGTGACTATAACAATAATAAAAGTTAAATAGATGTTCAAATATGGAGATTAAAAATATGTCAGGACCAAATTTCTCATTTCACTTACCAGTTTTGTATTAGAGATACAAGGTTCTGAAGTACAGTTCTGAGGTGGTTTGGGAATCTGTAGTCAAGGACTAATAATCTCAACTCTCATAGAACACCAAATATATTGTTGACAATTAAATATCTTTCCCCCTATGTAGTGTTACATACCAACATAAAATGAAGAAAAAATAACTAATGGAGCAGGAATAAGTACAGCAAATTTTGCATATTATGTGCTTTAAAAACTGTGTACTGCTGATTTGGTGATGTATTTTAAAAACTTTGAATGACTCGTGGTCATCCAGCCAGCGTTGTGCATGAGCACTGCTCCAGAAACAATCTCACCTGTCTTGAGGATGCTACTCAAAAGTGAAACAAGGCATCAGAATCTGACCCTAAATCAGTGGTATTGGGGAATTCTTTCAGTGTTTTTGAATGCAGGTGAGGATAATCTGGGCCTCTCTTGGCTTTGCAGACCAGCAGAGCCCAGCACTGGTACTGGAGCTGCAGAAGGACAGCCAGGAGGAACAAAAGAGCCTGGGGGGGTGAGAGGATTGTGAATTTACTCTTCCTGCAGAAAGCTGGCAAAGCTGCACTGCCTCGAGAAACTGGGGTTACAAAGCCTTACATGGAGAAACCAAAGATTTTTTTAAAAATAGTTCTATTTCTGAATTAATTAAAATATTGTTAGGATTGATTGTACTGCCTGCATTAGGATCATAAGCTAAGATGAACTTGGATATCATTGGGATCCCTCAGGTGAATAAGTGCTTCAGCAACATAGATGCTGCAGAGTTGATATGATAATTAATATGCCTTTTATTTCTCAATTCTGGCATCTCTGTTCTGTTTTATGAATCAGACCTTATCGATTAAGTAAAAGAAGAGGAGAAAAGAAGCCCTGTAAATTCGGAAGCCAGGCATAATTAGTTTGCACAGGTTTTGTTGTTAGAGTTTCAGGTATCAAATCAATAGAGTAACATTAATAATTAAGGACTTGGATAAATATACCAAGTCCTAGATTAGAGCTTTGAGCTTTAAAATGCTCACATAAAAGGTTTTCCTTAGGCTCTAAATGTTCTAAAGTGCTATAATGTGACTTTTTAGCTACAGATACTGTTAAGAAATACCAGACTACTGTACCAGGGAGAGATTTGGATATCTCCAGGTTGGAGAGTACCTACTGCATGTGCAGGGAATTTGCTGGCATCACTTTTGCAAGGTTTTCCTTTCCTTGGCTGCAACTTGGGGAAAAAAAACAAACATTGAAAATAAATAATAGCAGACAATAAAAATGCTGGGAATGTTCTTAATTCAAAATGGAGAATGTTGCCAGGTTGGAGTTTTTAGGGCACTTTTTCCATGTGAAAATACCCTGAACGTGGCAGGACATCAGAAAACCACGTGGGTTGCAAAGGATCCACAAGGGACGAGGATTATCCTGGTACCTCTGGCACCCCCAGCATCACAGTCCCTCAGTGAGTGCCCTCCTCATCCTGCTGGGAACAGGGCAGGGCCAGCTCCTCCCTCTGCCTGATTCCCAGTGAAGGCAAGAGCACTCCTTGCTTTGCTCCGTTTCCTCTTTGTATACCATCTGAAGATACAAAAACAATAATCCAAAAATGTATTCCTTTTCTGTCGTGACAGTCTCTAAGTCAGGAATAATGTTAATACTTCCTCTCTGAGTGGTTTACTTTTCACCATATTATTTTTTAACAGATAATCTAAACCAGATGTTTCAGTTTTGGTGTAACTGAGTGGCTTTTTGGGTAAGCTGGCTCACTTCAGATTATCAAAACATATGTATCTCTTATTCCTTTTGAATCCCTTCTGTTAAGACTTTCATTTGGAAGCACATCCAAACCACTTTTGAGTTACTTACTTTAATCATTATTTAATTTAGCGTACTGACATAAACTACCCAAAAAGCCGTGCTGTAGAGAGGTTGATAATACACTCACTGACATCACTGGAACATTTTCCATTGGCATCATTTGTACAAAGAGTGCAGAGAATTTTCTGTAGGGCTTGCTTGGAAGGAAGACAATATTTCTAATTGCTTTAATCATCTCTAAGTAAATAGGAAGGAGATGAGCGGGGTGAACACAGGGTGTGTGTGATAATATGATGATCCACACAGCTGTACTGACACGGGGATCTGTGTGGAGGAGAAGGAAAATGGAGAGAATGTTTTCCTCCTGGAGACACAGGGGATGAATTTAGGCCAGACTGTGGATTCTGCTGGAGGAAGTGGAAAGGGCTGTGTGGCCCTGTCCCTATCGATGCAAAGTCAGGCAAATTTTATCTGACTTTGCAAAGACAGTCAGATGTCTGCGCATTGAAGCAGCCAGTGAGGATTTATGTGTTTCCCCTCTGCCTGATGAGCAGTATTCCAGCTTCCAGTGGAGCTGCCAAGGGCCACTGCTGAGCACCCAGAGTTAGACCTGTGCTGCTTCAGACTGGGAGAGTGGAGCCAAACTGCAACCCAGGCCTCAAGCTGCTGGTTTTTCTGCTAAATGCCTCCTAACTGACTTAAAAATGTTGTGAGGCTAGTGTAGGAATCCATTTAAACAACTTTACTGAGATGTCTGGAAGCATTCCTAATTCAGAACTAAAAGGTGTGCGTGCCCTTGCTGTGCAGAGAGGGGGTGGCAGCTTTTTAAATCTCTTGCCCAATATTTTGCATCAGTTGGAATACTGGTTCTCATTTCCCAGCAGAAACAGTCTATAATTTGTACAAAATAATTTTGCTTTCTTTGAAAGAGGAAGAGAGGTCATGTTACTGAAGTTGTTTTTCTGGCATGATTCACTCTGGTTTTGTTTATTATGAAAATTGCTAGGAATTTATTTGTTTCTCCCCATGTGCCTGTTTGAAAGGCATCTGTTGCAGGCAGAGGCTTACTGAAGGAAGGATTTGGAGGTTTGCATCACTCCCAGTAGCTCTTGTTTCTCATTTGTGTCTCCTTCATCTGGTAGGCCAGGTTGTAGGGAGCCTCAAAGCACAACAGAGCTGTGTTCCAAGGGCAGAACTTCCCAGTCAGCCTGAAACAGGGCTGGGAAAGATGTTCCAGAAACTGGTTTCAACTGGGCTGTGGCCAGTTTGAGTGGTATATGTGACTAATTAGCCATGTGGTTTCATCAGATTCTTGAGAAGATTTTACTAATTACTTGCGCTGTGATTAGAGATGGAAATTACGTTTCAATAGAATTTTGTGTGATTGCAATCTCTTTAAAGTTCATCAGAAACCAAGATACAAGTTTTCAGGACAGTGTCCTTGGCACTAAAGTTGTGTAAACCTGCAAAAACTACCCAAGCTGTGAGGATTTCACTGGTAGCAAACTTTCATTCTGTGGTCACACAAAAACTTAGCAACCTTCAGTTTAGGTTGGGACTCTCACTATGGAACAAACACCCTTTCTTCAATCTCAGTGGCTCACAGCCTTCCATCCTATGGGAAATAGTAGGAAGGCATTCCTACAATGGATAAAACCAAACCAGAGGGAGGAAAAAATTCAACTCTAGGAAGGTTTTCAACTCCTTGGTTTGTGTAAGTAATGCACACATTTGTTTCTGCACTGCAAAATGTAGATATTGCAGTACAATGTGCATATATTCCACTTTGTTCATCCATGCCTTCATGGAGAGTTAGGTGGAAATACCAATTTATATGTTTCGGTATTTTTATAGAAGTACAGCACTTATCCAGGAGGTTCAGAAGCTGAGAAAAGGTTGGTATTGCCTGACCACTTTCTCTCTATATTTTCAGTGGTAATTTTAAAACAAAAGTCCTTCAAGGCAGAAGAAATCTTTTCTTGTTAGGAGCAGAATCTGAAAATCCTTCACCCAGGCCACCCAAGCTCTGGGTCTGGAGCAAAGCAAAACAAATACTTAGCAAAGGCTGTGCACAGGCTGCAAATGGATCACAGAAAAACCCTGTCAGACTTCCAGGCTACATGACAAGTCCAGCAAAACAGTAGCTGTTATCTGCAGAGCTGGGGCAGCAGCAGATAGCAGCTGTGAATACTCGTGCAGGAATGGATTTCTTCATGTCAAAGTCTGGGCTTTATGTGCATCTTTATTTCTCGTCTGAATGTGGTAAAGTTGGAACTAATAAAACATAATGGCTAGTTTAATTAAAACAATTTAGTGGAGACTCCAAGATGCCTTCTGATATAAAAGATACAATTTAAACAAAACATAAGAAGCTGGTCATTACTATTTCAACTTAAATTTAGAAGAGTCTGTGGCTATTCAGTGGATCTAAGCTCAGCAAGTACACACTGGAAATTTCCATTCCAAGTCTTTATTAATTACGTTTATACCATTTACTTTCATTATCCATATTTTTGACATCAGATTCTTTCACTTATTTGTACTGTGTATTTTTATTGTGGCTTGTTGGCACGGTAATTCCATATATTATCCAAGTCTATAATTTTGGCTTGAATTAGCATTTTATATACTGTATTTTAATGGCAAAACTTAATCACAAATCCACAGTGGACAGAACTGGCACTCTCAGCTTGCTTCTATCTTCATCTCTGTACTTTGCATTAGGCACAGCAGCCAAATGCTCAATGGCACAGGATTGTAGCCTGTGTGAGAGGCTGTGGTGGGATTAAGAGACCTGGTATTAGTCCCTGTTACTGGCCTGTGGATTTGGGAGCTGCCAAACCCACCGAGCAGGAGAACAGCAGGAAAATGATCACTGAGGATGCAGGGATGGGACATCCTCTGGCTTGAACATACCAAACCTACCCCTGAAAGGCAGGAGGGGAAAAGTGCTGGAATTTGCTGTATGGGCACTGTTATTCCGAGACTTCCTTGTGCACAGAACAACAAAGAGAAGAGAGAACAAAAAAATAAACTAGTATTTTTCTTTCCTCCTGTCTGGGGTGAGTACACACTCAATCCCATACAAATTTGATTTTAAGTTGCCGTAGTGGTGCTGGCTTTCATGGAGTTACTGCTGATTGGTGTTGGTGTAAAGGAAGGATGAGATCTGTGATGGGTAAAACTTAAGAGTCCAAAGCACCTATTGGAGTTAGTGATGGGCAGCAGCCTTGCAGACAGCCCTGACTGACCACCCCTTATTCTATATTGGGCAAAAATCTCTGCTGTACATGCTCACCCTTTGACCTCCTGGACAAGCCTTAATTCCTTCAGGCTTCTTAATTTGCAGTGATTAAGTTATCTCCCATATTTTTGATCAAATCCTCTCTGACAGACACAACTGTTTCGGCAAAACCACTCAGCTTTTCCTTGTCTCATTTGGTCTGAGGGAGTCAGTACAGCTATTTCAGTAACAAAAGGAGGCTTGGAAGCTTTGTACTCCCCAAAGTATTTGAATAAGCAATATATTTTGGCTGAAATACTGTGCTGCAACCTGTTTAGGATGATGTATTTGCAATTAACCCCTAGTTGATAGCTCCTGATGCAAAGCCACCCTTTTTTTAACAGGGCTCAGTATAGCTTCATTTATGTTAGCAAAAAATTTGTTTTCTTGTGGAAGCAGAGTAGTTTGAATATTGGAAACGAGCTGCTGGGCCCTGATAACCCACCACCTCTCAGAATCTTACCAAAATAGTGAAAACAACTTTGTCTGGATGACTGCCTTGGCTGCACTCAGAATCCTCCCTGGAGCTTGTTGCTGCACTATCAATGTATCAGATGAATCGATGCTGTCGGTGCAATAATTTTAGGCAGAAGACAAAACCACTTCAAAGAGTATAATGACTTGAGAGTTTGTCAATAAGATGTCTTAATGTTTTTGACAACACCCATTTTGTTGACACAGTGGGTGAGGAAGCTTGACATCATTTATTGTGTCAACTGAACAGATTTAGCTGCTGGTGAACCACATGGTAAATTACACTTTTCCCCCTTCCTGTTTGAGCTATCAATCCTGTTTTCCTTTTGGAAGCTGATGATTACTTTTTTTCCCCCCATCAACTAAAAGACAATGTCATTATTTCTCAGGGAAGAAAAGTAGTATAATTTCTGAATCCCTCTGGAAGGAGTCTCTGAAGTGCCATTAATTTGTATTTAGCAAACAAATTGAATAAGATATCCCAATCCATTGCTAAAAGGAAAAGTGAGATAGCTTTATTTATAAGCAAGGATCTTTTATAAGTGAAAATGTCTTTTACCATTCATAACAAGTTCCCAGCTAATTTAAAACACTTAAAGTTATGCAAAACCACTTAGAGAGTTGGAAAATATGTAAAGATATGTAAAGACACTAAGTATCTTGTTCAGTATTATAATAACAGAAAAATCAAGACCATGTTTTGACTTGGGATTTTATCTTTAGAACTCCTTGCAGAGAGACTTTTTTCTCTACCTGTGTCTGGGTTTAGTTTCTTCTGATGCTTCCCTTTCTTGTCTACTTAATCCTTACAAACTTTGATAGTCTTTCATAAGGATGAATATTATTCATAGAGGGCAGTCCATAAAGATTGCTGTTCATCAGTATTTGCCTTCAAACTTTGAAGTCCCTTAATTGCACGAAGATAGATACATTAAACAATTACCTAAATGCTCAAAAGGGAAAGAACAAAGGAAATAAGGAATGATGTAATCCCTGAGGGAATCATGTTTCTCTCTCCAGGAGGAAGCTGTTGTCTTAAAGTTGGCACAACTCTTGGGATGCTCAGCTGTCACTTTCTTCTCACATTTATTCTGAATGAACACAATCCATCCATCAGTGCTTAAGGAGTTTTCTAACAGTACATTGACCTTGAATGCGGCACATTGATTTTCAGTAACGCATCGCAAATAGGGTCGTTACTGAGTCATCCAGCAGTGGATGTGATTGGGAACAGATTTCTGAAATTCCAATACTGTGCCACCTGCCTCTGATGATGGATCATTCTGCTGCTCCCCATCAATCCTCACCTCCCGCTAAAAAAATGTGACACTTGTATGAAATTTATCATTATATACAACACGGGGCACGAACAAACTGTTACAGTGGGGGCTTTTCAGCAGCCTGCACTCCTCTGGTGAGGATGGTTTACAGTGGCATTTATTTAGAGAGGTGCCCCTTGTAAAAAGGCCAGGGGGCCATGGTGACAGATGCGAGCACTATAGGGAATTAATGCTGCAACTGGGACCAAGCAACAGATAAAAACAGTCTGGATCTTAAGCTGTTAGAGGTTAACACCAGATCAATTAGGGTGATTGTTCTGTAGATTGTAATGGACAAATATACGCATACAAAAAGGGCATTAGTGAAATTGGGGAGGAAGAACAAATAGAAATTAACTGATGTTAAAGTAAAAATCAAACCGGGAAAGATTTTGTGTTCTAAAATGCCTGGCAGTCTGACTACAGCTGGGAAACAGATCTTTCGGAATGATTCTGGAAAAGTGCAATTGAAACAAAAGTGTTTGTGTTTCTTTGGGAGTTTGGAAGGGTCAGGTAAATTAATGACCCTTTTCCCCCCATTGTGCACATAAATGAAAGGGTAAGAACAAAACTTCTGGATCCTCAGAAGTTTTCAGGTCTCCAGTGTCCACTGATGTCAAGGATTTGGCTGTCCTTTAGATTTCAGGTTTGTGATTTCTGAAGCAGTAAAGGAGGAATAATTCTTCCTTTTCTTCCTTTTCTTGCAGCTGCTATTGGTTTGGAATACAGTGATTCTGTAACCAAGCTAATGAATTGATGTTTATTCATCTAAAATGGCCAAGAATTAACAACTGCTCTGAGCCAGCTGAGAGAATAAATGGCCTCACCATTTATAAAGTTACAAACTTTACATTCCTTCCTATTTCACTCAGCTGCAGTGGATGCTAAGAATCTTGAAAAGAACTCAATTAAGTAGCCTGTTAATTTATACTCTCTGCCTGTGGGTAATTTTGCAATGGTTTCAATAAAAATATGTATAATATGTACTCCATGAGCAGAATAAAACCTGATAGCAGAATATGAAAATGAAATGAAGTTGATAATATTTCCTCACCAGCTATTATTGCTTCTCTCTAATGTCTAGTTCTTAGTTAAATTGAGAAGGCCTTATTGGCCAAAGTACAGTAGAGTCAGGCTGTTATGGTCCACTATGGGAAGAGTACTTATTTTGCAACTGCTTTGTAGTAGAACATTTATGTATTTATCCTCTTTAATACCAGCTTCAGATTTCCTGCTGCTCACGGCAGTGGCAATGGAGGTTTCAGCCAGTTCCCTGGATTTTGGCTTTAGTTCAAACTTGGTCCAATCTCTCTGTGGTGCAAGGGGCTGATTCATGGTGATCATCATCATTGGGCCAGATAAACTCTGAGCATGTGCCCAGAGTCAGCCCCTGCAGCTGGGGACCCTGCAGCTCTGCAGTCAGACACTGCTTGTGAGACTCATGTCCCACATGAAGAGTGACATCTGCTTTGATACTGATGGATTGTTTCAGCAATGGACCCTGAACACCATCATCACCTAGGTGGGAATAATCAGAGGTCCCCCTTTAAGCAATGTCAAAAAAGCCTCCTATGAGTTCTGATGATTTTGAAAGGATGTATGAATATCTATATTCTTTATAAGATCATTTTTGCTTCTTATATTGCCCTCTTCAAGCTTTCTTCCTTAAAACAGATGAAAACCAAGGAAGTTATTTGGCAGACAGCTACTCTAATTAAGTATAGGCAACCCCTCCAGCATCTTTAGGTGGCATACAGCTCTAAGTTATGTGTGCACCTTCTAGAAACCCTGCAGTCTCTTGGACTTCAATTCTGGACCTACCAAACCTCTGGTGCAAACAGCCACATTCTGTTGGGTGGCTGCAGGAACCTCACCTGCCTGGGTAGAGCAAGACTGCAGAGGGGGCGAGCTCACCAGCAAGATTCAGGTCCTAAAGGATTCCAAAAAGGAATTTCTCACAGCAAGAGGGTGCTGGATGCTTGTTTCTGTGTTTGGGCCTCATCTGGTTCCAGATAGGTTAGAGTGGGTGTACTTCTCTGTAGCAATTACCTTTGACTTCTACCAAATACATTATTATCTAAGTCTAATTATACATTAATTGCCTGACTGAACTCACTTTGACTAATCTGAGTATTAAAATTTTTGGTTATTGAAATAAAACCACAAAGTATGTGCTGATGTCAGGTTCAGCTGTCTGTACATTCAGCTGGGGGATGATAACTTGGTGAGAATTTTGAAACTACCTATATCATAGTGCTGAACAGGGAGGGAAGACAGAGCTAGATTGTGTGCTTTTATTTTGAACTATACATTGAACCTCTGTCTGGCTACTAGATTATTATAAGGATTCTTATTTATCTAGGGTGTTGCTGGTTTCAGTTTTTTTGTGTTAGGCTCCTCTGACCTCCTCCCATAAATGTTTAAGGGTGCAAAATCAAAATCATCAAAATACCTACTGGAAGATGTCTTGTTTGAGATGGTTTGAATATACTTCTGCATGTACTTTAGAAAGACCTGTATTTGTTTTAACTTCAGATATCAGAATTATGTGAAAGAAAATACTTTTGACTGTACTAGTAATGGTATAATATAAAAATAATACAAATTGTACAGTGCTAGTTGATGTAATTATATAAACCTCACTCATTTTTCAGAAAGCTGTTTGTTGTTTGTATATTTTCTCCAGGTACATTTTGAATACATCTCTGGTCACTCTGAACAAATAACAGACTTTTCTCCCATTGAATGTAAAACCTATTAATATTAGAAAAGTTAAGTTAGTGTTTGAATAATGTCTTATTTTTCAGGGCTATATAAGTCAAGCAGCTGAATTCCCTCAAGTCGAAAAGGCTATGTCAACACATGAAAATGGAAAAGTTTTAAATTCAAATTTTATTGTATTTTAATCTTCAATTCTGCAAGCTAAACTGTTGCCTCAGTGGTATCAGAGGAATGGTGCTCACAGTTTATTTTTCAGTCTCCAAATGAGTGTTTCTCATGCTGTAAATGTGTCTCAATATTCTAATATAGGTAAATGTATATTAATAACCCACCTATTAGAGGTTGCAATGTAATTTTCTTCTTTTCCTTGGGAGTGGAAACAGAAAATAATGCTGAATGTCAGTGGGCTGTGAGGATGAAGGGGATAAATGCCCTTAGGAAGCCCTGGCCACCAAATCTCCTCTCTGGGGCAAGACAAAGTACTGTTCATTTTCACAGAAATGTCACTGCTACTGCAGCAGCAAAGCTGTTTTTAAACATTTGTTTCCTGAGTTGGACTGTTCTAAGCCCAGTGCATCTTCCCCGCTGTGCCTCCCCACTCAGAATAAATCCTTTCTGCAATGCCACTGCTATAAATGAAGTTACTCCTCATTTATATTATTGTCAAAGGGCAACCCAGCCTGTGGTTTCTGTCCAGGAAAGGGTCTTATTTAAATTTATGGCTTCTTTAGGGAGTTAAAACTAATCCACTGTACAGGTTTCTTATGTGTTGCTCTGAGGCATCTGGAGCTGATGCTGCTGGAGAAAGGAGGCTTCAGCCTTGAGCTGCTATGTGTCAGTGCTTGCTGTGCCCCTGCAATCTCACAGGGTCTCTTGGTCCCTGATTCACTGCCTGGACCTGATTTCCCCTTCCTCTCTTTATGTGTGTGTTCAGTAAATGCCAGCTTTTTGTTTGTTCCTTGAGTAAACTTTTCATTTAAATAATTTTTGGGAGTATCCATTAAAAGTTGTCTGAATTTTGGTGTTAGAAAGGTGAGCAGCCAGAGATCTCACTGTATGCCTTACCTTGGCCACGCTGGCAATCAGGCCATCAATCCAGAGAATTAACTCCAGCAAGACATTAGTCATTCTTGGAAATTGCAGTGCTCATTTCTCTCTCTCTCTTTCATATTTAAATGGTAGGGTTTTCAAGCATATTTTTATGGACCTAATTAATGCGTGTGACAGGCTTCTGATGTAAGGTGGAAGAAATGACAATTAAACATCTTGGAATAAGCACATTCCAGAGTGTGCACAAGCAAGTCTTTATGCAGGGCACTGTGGGAGAAAGTGCTCAGCAACAAAGCAGTGATGTGTTTTCATTTGAAACAACAGGATTGGAGTGAAAAAAGAAAACAATTCATTTGCATTTGTGAGGGAAGTTTGCAATAACCATCGACGTTTTGTAATCCTGCGGTTTTGTAGTCTTCTACAGGGGAACTTTGTGCTATAAAAAGCCTTATTTTAAGTTCTTACTTTGGACCTTGGAGATGAGGATGAGGTTAATGGTAGTGACACTGGTTAGCCACCAGCTTTTGTTTTGTTTCTGACGAGATGCTGCGCTGCTGACACATGAAATTCAAGATAGACTTGAGTTTTTTCACCATGCAAGTTTCAGCTCTTTTTCCATCTCCCACTGGTGTACCCCCATTACATGGGCTGTGTTCTCTCTAGCTCTCATGGTGCAACCAGTGTACCTTGCTGTGCAGGACTCAAAAAGGGAAATGTAAATGAAACCAGTGCTAACATTAGTGGCAGCATTCTTATTTCTGGACTTGTGATCTCTGGGGGCTAATGATGTTAGCAAAAAATTATCACAGTATAAAACAAACTATGGCAGATTGTGCTCTCTCAGTCTCAGATTGTTCTCCAGTCATAAAGGAATAATGGGAACAGTATGCAATGTTTAAATGAAACAGCCACCTGAGTTGCAGAACTTTTATTGTTGTATATTGTGTCATAAAGAAGTAGCTGGGTATTCTTTTATGTATTTTGACCACCTTGTTCAGGTATTTCAGTTTGTTTTGTCTGTTCAGGGCTTTTGCTCTCTCAGCTGTTGAGCAGAGGATGCCATGGGATTACTGTGGGGCTGCTGGGAGCAAGATAACAGTTTTGGTTTTGTGGCCTATGTTAGGAAAACAAGTGCAAAGGTCAGGCTGTCTTGAGGTGATGTCCTTGCTCCCCTGAAGGCAGAGGGAGCATCACCATTGACTCAGCCAGGGGATGTGCATGGTTTAACTTAGTCCAGCAGAGGTGAAGGATCATCTCCAGCTGCTCTGGGCCGATAGGAGCCAAATCCAGGAAATGTGTTTGCTGTCTCCCCATCTCACTCAGGCATTTCTGCAAACTTCCCTGTGCCTGCTCGGCGTTGGGGTTAGAGCAGACAGTGGTTAAACTGCATTATCTCCCTGTGAGCAGGCAACCACAGTGCTCCCCCACTGTTTACACTGGGAGATAATTAATGGGTTTAAACACAGGGAGCTCTGTGATACACGTGCCTGCTGGCCAGGGCCCAGCAGCAGGGCTGGTTCTTGTCTGGGCTCCACACACCCACCCTGACCAGGAGAGCAGGGCTCAGGCATCCTGTGAACTGGGGTACTGCTGGTGCTCACCTTCTTCCCCCTCAGCTGATGGCATGGGAGGAATCTCACACAAAGGATTCCACATCTGCCAAGGTACATCTAATGCTGCCCATAACAAGCTCTGGCTAAGGGATTTTTAGGTTCCTGTATTTAAAGCTTGTATCAGCAAGCAGACTGCGCAGAGAACCAAATTAGATTTTCATGCGACTCTAATACAAATCTACATCTTGTTTAATGTCTGTGTGGAGATGTAACAGTAACTTTAACTTCTAGTACATGTATATCCACCAAGTTGTCACTTTCTTGGGATAAGATTGTGCCTATAAAATGATTAGTGTTCTACTGATTGTTTTAAAATAACTCAAGCAGCATCTGAATTTATTTACATACATGATATTGCCTTTCATAAACACAGCTGTACGCAGAATGCCAATTCAAGGATATTTTTGGAAGTTCATCCAACAGTTCAGCTGGGATAAGAGCAGCTCACTAGCTTAATCTTCTTTTCTCCCCCGAAGTCTCTGGACCTAGTGTAGGTAGCCACCATCTCTGTTTCTGTGCCTTTGAACTCCTAGAGACACAAAGGGGCTTGGGATGAGCGTCTGAGCCTGCA
The DNA here is from genome assembly GCA_013397245.1 of Thryothorus ludovicianus. Lineage (NCBI taxonomy): Eukaryota > Metazoa > Chordata > Aves > Passeriformes > Certhiidae > Thryothorus > Thryothorus ludovicianus. The sequence continues at coordinate 1,652,631 of VZTB01002865.1, read as the reverse complement.
GGGTTGCTGCAGGGATGTTGGAGGATTGTCCTGGCTTGGAGAGGCCAAGCCACACTGGGAGCTGGAGCCACCACCCAGCACCTTCACCTCTTCCCAAGGGGCAGTGACAGCAGCCATTGCAGGTGTCCAGGCTGGTGGCAGCAGGGTCATCCCTGTGCTCCCTGCAGGCTCTGCTCCCTGCTCTGCTCACACCCTGCTCCTCTGCGGTCTTTGTGCTCTGAGACCTGGCACTGAGTGACAGCAAAATTATGGATGTAGGTCAAATTCCATTAAGACCACACCTTTAGCGGCACACATTCACCCTCTGGAATTTAATGTTGCTCTTCGTTTAGCGATTTCCTTCTCCCCAGTTGTTTGCTTTTGAATTTAGGATAATATAAGTCATTATTTGAAGTAGGCTATTTAGAAAGCCCTGCACTGTTATTATTTAGTAAGCCAGAGTTACATTATCACTGGCTTCAATCTATGTTTGATGAAAAGATTTTTCCTATTTAAGAGGCAAAAAAAAGAGGAAAAGTCTTTAATGGTTTTTGTACCTATTCCAAGATCATCAACATGCAGTATAATTAGAAAGTTCTTGTCTCGTTTAAAATCTTTTTTCTGTCTCATGGGACTTTGACATTAAAAATGCAAGATTTATGTATATTATATAATAATTTATTTGTAGTACAGCAGCACTTAGAGGTATCATTCAATCTTGGGGCCCCATTTATGTGAAACTCTGTACAAGCAATACCACTATTGAGTCAGACTAAGAAATCCCAAGCTGAAAAGGTGTTAAGTATTGTACAAATATATTGCAGTGGTCACGGACTAGAAGAATTTGTATCACAAGTAGTTAAGATGGACAAATAGTTAAGACAGGAGAGAGGAAGGATTACTCACCCGTGTATGTCAGAGGAGGAATTGAAGCATATCAGGATCCAAGACCAGATTTAGGGATGTAGAAGGTTAAGTTAAAAACCTGAAGGTCTTTGTTGAGCTGGTCCTTGTGATGATTTGCCCGCCTTGCTCGGGGTGCTGAAGCTGGGAGCCTTGGAGCCTACGGCAGTGATTCCAACCAGAAACCCATGGATAAGATTTTTGTTGCCTGCTTTTGTTTACTGTGAATTTTGTAGGTCTGTAGTCTGGCTCTCTAGAAAAAGACAATGAATTCCTGGCTAATCCAACCTGTATTAAACCGAGAAGGAATCCATGTCACCAGGCAGCCATCCAGACAGTTTTGAAAGCTAAATACTAACAAGATTTATTATGCCCCTGTGCTTCATTCTCTTTCTTGGAGTACTGAGTGTAGCATGCGACTTTGTTTGATTATTCAGGCTATTTGCTCTTCATATTTTGCATTTCTGAGTCAGGGTGACTCTTGCAAACTCCCACCATTTTCAAAAGGGCTGCTATACATAGGGCAGCCTTTTGAACAATTGATAGGAATACAAAGCAATAGGTAACTAGGGGGGTTTATTTTTTGGCTGATTGACAAAATTAGAAGTAGACACTCTGGGACAGATAGTCCCAAGATGTATCTTTTTAAGATGTTCCCAAAGAGTGAGTAACTGACCCAGAGTCAAGAGACAGCTGCCTTCGGTTAAGTGCAAGATTTGGCTTGGTGTGTCCATGCACACAACTGAGTAATTCTAACTGGTTAGCTGGGAAAGGGAAATGCTCACTGGCTCGCTTGAAAATCTCTGGAGCTCCATAAAGTCTGTATCCATATGAAAGTCCTCCTTCATGAAAAAGAACTAAAAAAGGGGGACAGGGATGGGAATCTAACCAAAAGTGGCTTACAAATCTCATTTAAGGGTTTTTGGACGGAGCTTATCACTTGCATGCTTTATTTTAGCAAAGTTCAGTCCCAAAAGCTGTTGGAGGGAATAGCAAATTGGGTCACTTTTATTCTGATTCGCGTAGGGTTTTTGGAATTCAGCAGCAGATGTCTAAATTAAAATACGTATATGTTCCTTGTATTAACAATCCCATTAAACCGTGCTGCCCTTCCCACCCACCCCCCTCTCCAGAAATATATCCTATCATTAGCTGCTATCTGGAATCGACAGCGGAGTAATTTGAACTCTGGCTCCCAGGGGCCTCCTCCTTTACTTCCTGCTCTAGGAATAAGGTGTGTATTGATTAGATATCAGGCTGTAATTGGGCTCCAATCTCTCTGCCTCAAGATATATGATGGAGATGACAGGAAACAGATACCCTGTTGCTACTTGTAAATAGTCTGGTTGAACAAAATGGTTTGTAACCACTTCAGTGCCATAGTCTTTTATTACCAGAATGGGGTTGCTTTATCACTTAGTTTGATGGCTTCTTGAAAGGGAAATAATATCTTTCTTTCTGAAGGAGCTAAAATAATTTTAAACAAATTGAATTCCTCTTTTGAGGACCAAAAATAATTATCTAATAGTGCGCAGCTTGGTATAATTATACAGTGAGCATGTCAGAGACATAAAATTAATTAAGTCCATAACCCCAATCTGGCATCCATTGACTATTAAAAAAAAATTAAAAAAAAAGATGGTGTTGAGAATGAGGATGTCAAAAGAAGGTGTTTTTGGTAGTTGAAGATCTGGAATTATTCATAGTTTTTCTCTTTCAAGATGTTCTCTCCTATCTATCAACAGTACCAGGGTAAATATGAGTCTATTGGAAACAAAAGTGCAGAGTAGTGCAGATGTCTTGCTTCAGTAGGTCACAAAAGCAAGTTATTAAATATTGGTTTGAGGGAAGATATACACAGTCCATCAAAACTTCAATCGAAACACAAGCTTGCAATCTTAAAAGTATATTTTGTTCATGAGGAAATTGTCCCACAACTTGAGAAAAATGCAGCTTTTTGTACAGAAGACTTGGAAAAAAATCCAAAACACACAGACTGAAGGTGAAAACCCATGGCCTTTTGAGATGTAACAGACTTGGGTTTGTTTTCAGAACTTATCTTTTGGGCTTTTATTTAATCCTACAGAAGAGAATCCAGAACAGACAATCAGTTTATTCTGATCAGTGATTTATCTGTGAGATTCTTAGAGCCTTGTTTCAGAGCTGTGGACCAAAGTAACTGAAGTGTTGCAATAATATATTTAACACACGATAAGGCACAGAGAAAATAGAGGGAAAGAAAAAAAAAAAAAAAAAAGCACACATTCCCTGGCTGAGAAGTTATTGAATGTTTAAAGCCTGGGAACAGATAGTTTAGGGAGAAGCAGATTTCAATGACTTCCACTCTGTAAATAAATTGTGAAATCTAAAGCACTAGTACTTCATTTCTCTCTTTCCAGCATATTTTGGATGGCACTTGTAACACATTTATGCCCCAAACATTGCTTGATTTTTGCATAGAAGACGTTTATATTCTGCTGCTCCTCAGAGTGACCTTAATGTGATTTATTGACAAAAGAAGATGGAGCTATTCTATTTTTTGAGCAATAGCAGAATGAAAAAGAAGAAAATATTTGTACTTTTAATAAGTTCCACCATGCATACATATATTTTCTGTGCTGCAAATTGCATGCATTTCTGTTGTTACAAGAGCTGTAATTTTGTTTCCTTTTCTGTAGTGCCTGATTTTCTTGTTTGCCTCAATATTGCAGCACTGTAGCTCCACATGCTTCATGTGACCTTATTAACTTATTCTCTTATTAACTTCAACTGTTCAGAGAGATGTGTTCTTTTTGTCCCTTCCCTCTCCCATGTGTGAAATCTTTGCTTTTGGACAGCACATTACATTTAAATCACATAATATGCCTCTTAACCAAACCGGTCAAAGTCCAAATTCGTTGACTTTCAGTCAAAAAAATAAAAAAGAAGCAAGGAAAAATGACTTCCACGGCGATTGATCTGTAGTAGTGTTAGCCCTGTTTATGAAAAGAGTGGGAAAGCAGCGCTGTGAGTTCAGTGCTCTGCTTTTAGATCTGAGGAGTTGGAGTAAGAAAAATCGATAGGAGCAGCACTGAAGGAGGAAGAAATGAACGGAAGGAAAAGCTTTTAGCAGCCACGTGCTTGGATGTCAGAACAAGGTGTCTGGCCACGGTGGGGAGGGAGTGTGCAGGGCTGGGCACATGGGGATGGGCTGAGCAGATGCTCTCTCCTCCCAGCTTTTAATGTCCCTCTGCTGTGTCTCAGCTGGACTTCTCAGAGTGGAAATGCAGTGAGGGTGTGTAAGGGTGTGCTTTTAGGTGAGTGCACAGTCCTGACCCATATTTGCAGGTGAGCTGGTGGTGCCTGAGGAGGTTGTTCCTGCCCTCTGTGTCACTGGGTACCCTGATGCTCTTCTGGGTGTCACTGCCTAAGTACCTGTGGCAGATCAAATCACTTCTGAGCTTCAAGCCATCAGGGTTTGACTTGTGCACTTCAGCCCTGCAACGGTGCCCCAGCCTCCCTCCCTCTGCTGCTCCCTGCAATAATTCCAACAGAAATTCATCAGAAAAGGTTTGGCAGGGGCGCTGCTTTAATTTCATATGTTTATAGCACTGTCAAACAAAAATGAAGCAAGACAAGCCCCACTTCATCCCACAGCTGACCATAAAAGGTTAATATTTTGTGCTCACTCATGCAGGACTTTGTTGCCTGAAAGAGGGACCAGAGAGTGAGCCATTGTATGGGCTTGGTATCTATCCTCTCACCCATTTTTCAGGATTGCTTTGGGATAATCAGGGTTTTTGTCACTGGGACCAAGTGGAAGGGTCAGTGCCACCATGGTGAGCACACACACCTGCAAACACACCCAGGCAAACAGTGATGGGTGTATTCCTCAGAGAAAGCAGAAATTATTCACTGTACTTCATCAAACTGCTGGTATCAGCACAGAGCCTTCAGAAATCCTGCCTGGACCACAGAAAGGGTAGGGCAGAAATCTATGGAAAGAATATATTAGGAAACTTGGAACATGAGAGTCTATGGATGTCAAGGGTAATTTCCAGGGTTATAAATTATGGAAATCATGGCAAATGCAAGTCTGGTTTAAAAAAGAGCAAGTCCTTAATTTCTGGTTTGAGTTGTGGAATTTGAGATTCTCACTTGCTTCTCTGCTTGGCACTAACAAAATTTCTAGACAATAGACAATGTTGCATTACATTTTATTAATATAATTACTCTTAAAGCAATTTGTCCCTTTCCATTTCTTTGTTTCTGGGCAGTTTCAGGCAGTCGGCAGGCCAGTCACTTAGAGACCAGTAGAATACACATTTTATTGTGAAGGATCCACTGAATGCTATCAATATAGGATATACTCACCTTACAGAATGTCTACAGAGCCTGGTGCTGTCACAGGTTAGCTCCAAGCCACTGGGGCACGAGCCAGCTTTGCTCAGGAAGCTATTTAGACACATTAGGGTGTGAATGTGTCTGAAATAAAAAAAAAAAATTGTCTCTCAATGTGGATTTATCAGCATCTTCACAGTCTTATGGTAACGTGGCTCTGTGCCTTCCAGACTGGAGCTGACTGGAGCTCTGGTGATTTGGAGTCTGGACAGTTCTTAATGTGCTCCTGTTTGTGTCTGGGTGTAGGCACAGCTGTAATTCTTCTCTTGCAAACTCGTGTCTCTGTGAGTAGGTCCCTTGGCTTGATCTCCTCTTGCCTTGCAAATCAAGCTGAAATCAGCAGAATTAGGCAAATGTAGATCAGATTAATAAGCCAACCCTCCTTATCTATTAGGACTGCTCACTTGAGATGAGATGGTAGAAATGAGCAAGGATTTGCAAGATAAGGTGTTTAATCACAAGAAACCCACATGGAAAAATCTGCTTAATCGAAAAGCAGGGAACTGGCTGAAGAGCCAATGATTCTAAATAGCTTCAATTCTTAATGGGGACAATAATTCTCTTTAATGGGAGTATCTTCAAATGATTTAATGTTGCTTTGAGTCTTTCTATGCATCTTGGTCTTATGCTGGTCTTGTTTGCTTTTCTACCAGAGGCTTTTGATGGGTTTAATGCCATGATTGATGCAGAAGGGGCACATATTGGGGCAGCCCTGCCAGTTCCTGGCTGTTGACTTGCTCCTTCCTTATCAATCTCATGTGTCAGGTTGCCTTGCTAAGAGCTGCAAAGCTGCTGTTGGCCTTGGGCTGCAGAAATCTGTGCAGAAAGTGGCTTCTGCCAGCTGCAGCAGCCTGAGGAGCATCCTCAGAGCACCACTGGTGAAAATCCTGTGAAAATGTTTTCTTGTTGTGAGGAGACACCCAGCTCTGTGTGGAGTGTTTTGCTGTATGGGCTGTACTCTGTTCCATCAGGTGAGATGTTGATAAATCAATGAATGGGCAGTGGCACATTTGGATGAGGACAAATTGTGCATCCCCAGAGGAAGGAAGAGTGACAACAAATCACAGAACAGAATCCAAAGTTTTGGCCTTCTCTTTCCCATCATATTCCCAAATACTCCTCACATGATGAACATTTTGGCCTGTGAAAAGCCAGCCATGCTGGAATAGATCAGAACAAATTAAAATGGTACAAAGAGGAACGAACAGTACAGGTAAATAAAAGACTGAGTAGGCTTACTGTCCTGGAAGAAAATCACATTGAGTGCACATTGCCATAACTTTGTAGATGAGCTTTCTGGCTTTGGAATTTGGCTGTGATTTGCAGAATCCACAGCTTTTCTTAAATACTGGCTAAGGCAAAAATCCCAGAGATATTTCAATTTTGCAGATTCTCCAAGGTCATCTGAAGCCCAAAGCTCAACTTCCCCTGCTGTTACCAAATTTCCTTAGTTTATTTTCTGGTGCAATGTTGACTAATGAAAACACTACATGATTGAAGGAAGAAGTTTCTTGCCATTCATCCTTCCCCTGCTGTCAGTTCCTTTCTTTAAGAACTAGTCCTTGTGTCCATTATTGTATTTTATTTCTTCAGAACTTAATGGTCAGAGGGAGGAGCCCAAAGAATAGAACACATTGATGAAGTTCCTCTTTCAGAAGCCACGTTTTGGCTAGATTCTTGGAAAATTTTGCACTTTCTATTAACTGATGTGTAATTCAGAGTAGAGAGATATTGTGTGCTGGTTTTTGACCTTTGCAAATGCTAAATCATGAAAATATCTGATTTATTGAATTTCTCCTCCCTCACCATAATCTTGCCAAAGTGGTCATGACCACAATAAGTGAACTGAAATGACTTTGGTATTTGTATCATATATATAATGTTTATTTTGGGATGTAGTTTGTGAAAATATTAATGTAAGATAGTTTTGGCCAGAATGAAGCTTATAAAGAAGTAACATTTAATCATCAGAGACTGAACTGCACTCAGGCTGAACAGTGGTGTTCAAGATGATTTCTTGAATCAATTTATTCTATTTCTGGTATTAAACTTCAACCTGGCAGGGGCCTGGGGTTGTCCATAATTCTGTAGCTAGTACTGTGTCGGTGTGCTCTAAAATGCTGTCTGTAGCATTCTGCACTGGATTTATTAGAAAGTCACCATCCTTAAAGTAGGATTTTTTTTTTTTTGTTCTTACTTGGCTTGAATAGTCACTGGCATATTTTGGGAGAATGAAATTGGTCTTTCTGTTCTGCACCAGACTATTAGCAGGCTTCTTTAATATCAGACAGTTTGAAAGAGGTGGAAACTTGAATTAGAATATTATGAATTTTTAATTGGGATATTATGAATTAACCTCTCCTTGGGGTGAAGTACATCTGAGTCTCCACCATATATTCTTTGACCTTGTAAGATATTAACCTTATAAGATATATAATAATATACATATTCTGGTCTAGGCCTATATATGAGATGTGCTTAGTTTTAAACACATGTACAATTCTACTTGCAAATCTCTTGTGCCAGGGACTAACATATAAACTGAATACAGAAATTGGATCTTTCTCTGATAGAGAAAATATGTAGTGAAATTTTCATCTGATTTATGTGATGTGACACATAAAATGCGGAGTGTCTACACTGCTGCCTGATAAATGTGGTGTTAACACAATTCATACATTATTTTCTTCCTTTTTGCCATCCAATGAACTCCAAAGGTAAATTTAGGATAGTTTGTTTGGGTTTTGACCAAATTTTGAAAGTTTTGCTTCTAAGGTTGCTGTGTTTTTGCAATCCCTGTTAGCACCTACATCTTCCCCAAGGCGTGTTCCTGTATTTCTTTAGCAGGAGCAGTGCTTTCTGCTGGGCAGGAGTGGGGTGCTGCAGGCTGGCACCAGCCCTGACAGGGACCTTGGCATGGTGCTTTGGGTACCATGGAATAGAAACGGGCATTTGTGTGTTTGGGAGAGTGTTGGATTTGGTCAATTGAAACTGGAGAGGAGAGGTAGTAACTGGGTCAGGTAAGGTTATGCATTGCCTGGAGTGACTTTCTTCTGCACAAGCATTGGATCATCCCTATTCTGAGGCTTAGCTCTTCTTTTTACCCTAAAAAACCTCCCTCTGTTGGCCTTTTGGAAAATGATAACGTCAGTGAGGTCATTGTGGAATTGGATGTTAGGCAAACCACTGGTTATTTTGTTAAAAAAAATAGTCCTTGCCAATATTTTGCAATCAGTCCTTTAAGTTTAAACCACAACTTAAAGTTAAAATGTGTCCCTGTCTATGGATAGATAACCATTGTGTGTGTATAGAGCACAGCCTAATCCTCTCATTAATTATAGCTCCTTTTTCATTGCAGGGATCTTTAAAATAGATAAACAGCAGTTCTGAAATCACAACACGGAGGGTGAAAACCTTAATATGTTCTGAAGTTACTTAGAGGGAAGCCTATACAAGGGGCTGACTATTTCTTAGCAAGAAAAATACCTTTGAAAATCTTTCCATGGTTCAGGTATCTTCTTCAAAACACATCTGATAGGGGTTTAGTCTCTGTGTTCAATAATATCATCATTAAACATAAACACATTACAAACAATAACATTTTTATCATTTTAACATTACTTTCTGGGATCAGGTTTAAATTATGGTATCTAAAAGCAGTACAAGTCCTGTTCTTTCTATGCCTTTTGTTTTTTTGTTATTGTTTTGTTTTGTTTTGTTTTTTAGGAAGTATATATTTGCTTTCTATAAAATGAGGATTTAATACTAGGTGAAAAGATGAACTCCAAATGGTCTTTGCTGATCTTAACACTTTGGTGGTCATGACTCTGCTAGGAGAAAAAAGATATATGATGAAGATACAAACAGAAAAAGATGCAGAGACTTGAAAATAATCTGAAATAAAGAAGACTCCCCATTTCAGAGAAACTTTTACACATTGAGGGAGGAGAAAGGGCTTTGCTTCCCTGTTTTGTTCACCCTGCAGGTGACAGTGAAAAGCTGTGCGTGTTGTGCAGTTCTGGCTGCACATTCCCTGTGTCAGGAATTCTCTGTGAGAGGTGATGCTCAGCTCTGTGGTGGCTCTCCTGGGGCAGCTGAAGGGCATTTCCAAGGCCAGGGCTGTTTCCCATGGGGAATGGCAAAGCTCTGCTGCTGCTGCTGCTGGGGTGTGCAGTCTCTGTAGGAATTCCTCCCTCTCAGTACCATGGTTCACTGTGAAAAGAAGCTCAAGAACAGATCTTCCTCCTTTTCCAATCACAATAGACAATATTGAACCTTGTGTCCAAGCAGGATGGAATGTGTGCAAGTTCTGGGACTTTCTCAACTCTCAAACTTAGCACTGAGAGCTGTAGATTGCCAGAAAATTATAAAAATAACCCCTCCTAGCTCAGCAAGGGATTTGTAAGTGCTTTTGAGAAAATTCTGCAATGTAATTATTTGTCTTGTTGAATTCCTTTTTTTTCTCCAGTAATTAGAAGCTTTGAGGTAATTTTTGGGTCTGTCAGTTCAGCTGCTCCCTGTAGCACAACTGTCTCCTCTGACACCCCAAAAGCACAACTGTCTCCTCTGACACCCCAAAAGCAGAGCTGCAGAGCCTTGAGTGTTTCCTTCTCCTCCTTCTCAGGCTGTGTGCTGGTTATGTCATGGGTTGCAAAGACCAACACAAAACTCTGCAGTTTTTCTTGGTGTGAAATACTCTGAACTCGTCTGTGGAAGGTGACATAAATACAGAGCTGTACAGGGTGTTACATTGGGAGGTGGATGTGGATCCATTGCACTCACACGTTCTCAGGCAGATTTCAATGGTTCCAAGGCTCTTGTTTTGTCTGAAAGACCTAAACATCCTTCTCTAAGTACCAGGCCTTAAAACATGTTTCAAATAGATGCTTCAAAAATAATGATATATTTCAGGCAATTCGGGTCACATATTTCTCCATTTAGAGAAAGGAAACCTTTCTGAAGAAGGTCTGAGGATCATCAAGGTCTGGGCAAGTGAGATCTTGTCAAACTTTTACAGACAAATGTTCTTAAAATTAAATAGCTTGTTTAGTGGCATGAACCATTATTTCCTTATCTCTGGTTGTTCCTTTCTTTCTTTACTAAGATATTGCTTTCCTGTGTCCTGTTAAATTCCTCATCCTGTTAGAATAAAGGAGGGAAAAGGGAGAGAAATATTGCACAGACACGTTGTCATTGTGGTTTCCTATTAACTTTCTGCTGATTTCTGCTTACCTATCACGTGCTTTAATGTTGTGTTACACTTTCCAGCAGCAGTGTGTCTCTAGTGCTTTGTCTCTGAAGCACTAAAACTTACTGTTCCCTACTCTGCTGTTGTTGTCTTCCTCATGGAAAATAGCCTCCTTAGGATCACAAGAACAACAGGGCCAGTTATTTTAATCAAATGATGTTTTTCAGGATCTTGAAAGGTTGCTATATCAGCCTCTGCTCTGACCTCTGAAACAAAATCACTTCCATTCACGTTATTATCTTCAGCGTGTGGGAAACAGATGGAATCTGAATATTCTATTTTTCCTCCCTCCATTTTTTTTTAAATTTTTTTGTGTTTGCTTGACTCCTTTTGAAAATGCATCCAACCTATAAGCAAACAGCCTCCTCTGTGTTCAATCCCCAGCATTCTCCAAATATTCACATTCTTTAAATACCTTCATCTTCCTTATTTTCTCAATTCTGTATTTGTTTACACTCAAAAGCTTCTTTGTCGCTGCCTACACTGAGCTGAGAAAACATATAGTCTAGTCCTGCTTTATGTAAATGTACAATAGATTGTTAATGTCTTTGTTACCAGATACCAGCAAGCTTTATTGAGGACAAATCCATCTGCCAGTGAAATTGTACAACATGAATGTTCCCAAATGTATGCAATGTTCTTCTGATTAATTGGATTCTATGGAACATATTCCCATCACAATGTGCAGAGGTTTTAAACATATAACTCTCATTAATGTTAGTGGGAGTCACATGCTTAAATCCCAGCACTTCTAGGTAGGAATGGCATTGCTTTAAATGAAGCCAGGGTCCACCTTACTGTGAACTATTACAAGTTTTGATTGCAGTTTTCTCCTATGGATGAGAAAGGAATAAGTGCTACCAAATCATCTCTCTGAAGCATTTCATATTTCTAACATTGCCCAACAAAAAAACCTGTGCTGAACTGAAGAAATAACTCAGTACTGGAAGTTTTGCTGTTATGTTAAAAAGTGAAGTATACCTGTTCAACACTCAGCCTTGAAATAACAGAAAGGAGCAGGAAACAGCTTTTTTTGTTTGTTTGTTTGTTTTTGTAGAAGAAGGAAAGAATTATCCTCTTTCTTGGTAGCACACATCATATTTTTGTGAATTTGAAATGATACAAAACTATAATGTAAATTAGTAAGAATTCTACTAATATCTCAGTTTGGGCTGTTTAGTTATATTTTTCCTAATCTGAGTCAATAGTTTTGATGCCGATTTTGTTTCCAAGTATTAATTCATGTTAGTTCATAATACAATGCTTTCAGAGTGCTAGAAATGCAGCACAAATGGACATACTGGAACCTAAAGCAATTTTTGAACAAAGTGATTATGAACTGTAAATAGAGCAGTGGAGAAATTGGACTGTGAGGTGGTTAAGGAAGTTTTGGACCTCTTTCTATCAGTCTATACAACTCATTAGTTAACAACTTTATCAGTTAACTAGCTGTGATGAGCCACAGACATCACACTAGTCACCTGTAAAGGAACAAGTGACAATCTCTTCAGAAAAACGAGTGGGTAGAAATTTCTGTGTCATCCAAAGCCAGTGTGAGATTTATTCTTATGTGTCTTGTGCCCATAAGGAATTGTACCTTGGAAATCCTGCTCTGGAGTAAGGAGAGCAGATTTCTGGCATCCTACAGATTCCCATGGAAGGTGATTTTGCAGTCTCAAGGGCGGGATTATGTTCTGCTTGTGACAGGATGCAGTGGCCTGGGAAGAGGACACCATTTCCATGGCAGGAGCAATGTTGGCAGCCTGGTTCTCTACTCCTCACTTGCTCCTGAAGGGAAATACTGCAGTAGTGTTGTGTAAGCATAGATAGGTTTTATATTCCTAAAACAACCAGACCACAAACAGAAGGGACAGAAAAGGACTAATTGTGTGATATAATTGGGTATGGCAATGGGCCAGACTGTTTGATTCTACTGGAAAAATCCCAAATAATGTGAATGGAAGCTGACTGTGGGAGGGAGAAGCTACATCATTGCTTGGTTTATGTGGCCTATGTGTTGGGCTGGCTGAGGAGAAGGGCACAAAGTGCATCTGGTCATCTTGAAGAGGTCCTTGATATTTGTCTTGGAAGAAATGCTCTACATCCAAACTCTTTTCCAGTCAAATATGTAGGAGAAAAAGGTCTATATAATATAGCCATGAGCTGGGGTGGTTGTGTGAGCTAAGGAAGAAATTAATCCATTTAATCCCTAAAAATATTGTGGTTGATTGTCCAAATTTGAGTCTGTTCTTGTCAGTAGTAGACTTGTTCTAGCTGCTCCATTTCATCCTCCAACACTGTTGTTTGGTCCTTTCCTCTGTTCCTCAGAACAAAGCCATGCAGATGAGCAGCAGATCTGGTTTGCACAATCATACCTATGGAGAAGCTCTCAGAGGTTGGGAGATGGTTATCACCAATCACGTGTCAACATCTTCAAAACTCATCAGATATGAGTAAACTGTTGCTCAAATAAAGCTCAATTCCTTCCTGCTTATTCAGTGCTTTGCTTATTACACTAAATTGCAAGCTTTCTGTCTGCGATGCCATCTTCCTTGTGCTGGCTTCCCTACAATCTCCTGATTCATTTGCGACTCGAAGCAACCATCTCTGCTCCTGAGTATCTGAGAAACTAACTGAACATCAAGATTCAACACTTGTGGAAACTGAAGGCATTACGTAGTCGTTGCTTTTCCCCCTCACTTCCTTTTCCACTGTCATGTTTTTTACTCATTTCTGCTTCTACCATGTCCATGCTTGGAAAGGGCGGAAAGTTCTTTTCTTTTCCTGCCGTGTATTTCCGTGTGACGTCTCCGCGTCTTATTGCTGATTAATTCATATGTGGGTGTGAGTCATGGCAAAAATGGCATGCCTCATCTCCCTAACCAACCACCTCCACCCCCATTTTTGTCCCCTCTCTCAGCCCTGCTATGTGAGTGCCACTGGTGATTCATCTCTCTTTGTGTTACTCCATCACACAAGTGGCCAGTTTTGTTGAAACGCTTATGCCAACTCAGGATAAAGTTGGTAGATGGTTCACTGGTGCTTTCCATTAGGTTGGACTGTTCTAAGAGCTAAAACAATCCCTCTTCAGCATCTTTTTCCCTCAGATAGTCCATCTAGCTGGTGTTAAGCTGGGAAGAGATTAATTGAGGTGGTGGCCAGAAAGGACATTGCACAGGGCCAGAATGTGCCAGAGTATTGTTTGAGTGGAAGGAAAGGCACCAAATTACTTTTCTTCCCTTCACTGGTTTTGCATGCAGTGACCCAGAATGAGTGTGTCCTTGTAGCCCAGCCAGATACAGAAACTGTTCCCTCTGACCATCCTTGCACAGACTGTAAGAAAAGACATCAGGAAGGGCAGAGGTGGACTTGGAGCTGCCCAGTGTCAGTGGTGATTCCATAGGTGCAGTTCTCAGCAGTGGATTTAGTTTTTCTGGATATTTTAGGAAATATATTAACCTAATTTATCACCTGCATATGTGGCAGGAGTCTGAAATGAGAGATGGGAACATTGATTGACCTTCAGCAAGCAAAACCTGGGAAAAAGACTTATTTCTTGGCCAAAGCTTGCTGAAGAATTTTATTCATATTCTGATTGGCACTGACCAACACTTCTACTCTTCTAGTTTAAAAAGCATAAAAAATGCAGTTCCAGCTTATTGGAATTCAGTACACTGAGAGAAATGATTTCTCTCAATCAAAAGCAGAGAATTGGTTGTATTGCAAAAGCTTTCTAAAATTCTATGTTTGCCTGACTAAAGTGGGCTGGACAATACATCCTGGGGGATATAAAGTAGCATTTTCTTTTCTGATTTAGTCAAGATAGACAACTCAATGAAAAACACTTGAAAGGAGAGAGCAGGTGTATTTCCTTTCCCTGGTTTGCTCGAAACCTGTCCTCATTTGATTCCTCTGGTGATTAAAAATTTTAAGTGTAATATAAATACAAAATTACCCGGGTAAGCAGTGAAACACCCACCTAAGATGTTCAGCTTGGAACATCCCTTTGGATCTGCGTAAGACAAATTCTGGCATGATGGTGGTCCAAAGATGAGGATGGATGCTATTTATTTGTCTGTTTGGCATGGATCTTTAACACGTCCTTTAGACTTTCACAATCCCTTGGCTAATATTGCTGGCAAACCAATTTGTGGAGAAACATTGACCATGATACTGAAGGATGTCTCGTCCTTAGTCTTTCTATTTCCTGTGTGCCTTCCACTGTACCACGGCCCCCATTGCTAGGCATTATGCTTGGGAAAATTTCTTGCTTGATTTAAAACAAAACAAAAAAAAAAAAAAGTGGGGAAGAAAGGGAGAGGGGAGAAAAAGGGCTTGTGAGCCTATAGTGAACTTAATTAACATCACTGGGGGGACAGCAATAAAGTACTTAACAGGGCCATAGCGAAACCTCGCAAGACGTGAACGAGTCAAAATATTATTGGCGCATTCAATTATTTGCAGTTGTGGGGGTTTTGTTTTCTCTGACGACTCCTGAAAATAATAAAGCACTTAAAAGTTCCGCTTTCTCTTGGCTGACCCAGCGCTCTCGCAGCAGCACAGTGTGTTACCCCGGGAGGGAGCTGAGCCGCAGCCAGCGCGGGGCGAGGAGCGCTGAGAAAGCAGCACACACAGTCCCTCTGGAGGGGAGCAGCTCGCATTCATCTCTAGGGGCTCTTCCTGCCTGGCCTGTATTATTTATTTTACTATTATTAGCATTTCTGAGACACCAATCACTATGGTAACTGCGTGCCCATAATAACTTTGCAGCTCTGTGGTTCTCTCCACCAGCGGTTTTCTCTGCGCTTCGCAGTCGCTAATTGCTTTCACCCCGCACGCATGGCCCCATGCACTCTCTAAGTGATTGAACCTGAGGACCTGCTACAGATGGGAAGGCTGAGATGCAGAGGGTTTAAGGGATGAGCCTTTATGGGTCTCCTCACTCCTGGACCTGCCTCTCCGGGATAAATCTGCATTTCAGCTTCTTTTCCTGGCTTCCTAGAGGTGCACTGCAATAGGGAGTTAAGCCATCAACCCCTTCTAGGCTTCATCTTTCTCTTTAAATTGTTTCTATCACTTTTCTTCTGCTTGCTGAGCCCTTGAGATGCAGTGCTGGGAGCCAGGGAAGGCTCTGGCTGAATGATCTTGATGAAAATATTTCTTACAGCTCTTCTGGAGCACATTTTGCCCCAGCCTGGCATAGACAGCCATAGCGGGCATTGTGACCCCATGGCAAGTATGAAGAAGGACTCCAGGAGAACCTCAGAGGTTGTGCAGCTCAGCTGTGCCCCCTGCCAGTTTCAGAGATGCAGCCCCATGGTGTTCAGCATCACAGGTGTTGGGGGACCACTGCAGTTATCCCCACAAACCTGCTGGTTAGGAACACCTCAGAGGAGAAATCCCCCACAGATCCAGATCACAGGGCAGCAAACTCATCCCTGCATTTCGCCTCAGTTTTCAGCAGCAGCCAGGACTCTGTGGTTGCAGTCACCCACTGGCACAATAGTGTCATTTTTAATCCTTTTAATATTTCTCTTTTTAAGAGCATCTTAGCTTGAGGGCCACATGGAGGCTGAATGGCAGGAAGCCTGTAAGCTCTGGGGGTGTGAAGGGAAAAGACACAGTCTGCAGCAGTGCCAGTATGCACATCACAGGAAGAATTATGGTTGATTTTCACATATATCTATAACATCTGTGTGGCTAATAAAATTGATGGAGTTTGTCATAATCAGCCTGTACTCTCCAGTGAGAGAATTATGTCTGAGCATTTGGAAATCTCATGCACAGGCAGTTACTGAGGGAATGCTGTGAAGATTAAGTTGTTTCTGCGTGGCAATGAATGCCCACCCTGAAATGTGCTGCCTGCTTCTGTGCTGCAGTGGGGTCCTCAGGAAGAGTATGCTGCTAAGTGGGACACTTGTATTAACTAGAAAAATGTGCTTTTATGTGCTACCTGCTGTCACAAGTGTGCATTTACATTTGTGCTGTCACACTTACTAAAATAGTGAATTTCCAAAGCAACAAAAACTAATCCCAGAAATATTGCATGGAACAGCCCAGGTCCCCAGTCTGTGTGGAAAGGGGAAGTCCTCCCAAAACAACATAAAGGCACTGCCCTATCTCCCAGAAAATCCTCACTCTCCAGTGTTCCTGGCATTGCCTGTGCCTTGGGATTGGCTTTTGGAAGGGCTTGAACGCTGGGCAGGCTCTGGCACAGGGCATCACGTCCTGCCTATCACTGCCACCCCCTGCCTTGGGGCTTTTGGAATCCCAACACCCAAAATCCATGGGGGTGGAATAAACTGAACCTGAGACATGCTCGTCCCCCAAAGGCTGATATGTGAGGAATGGGTGTTTTGTAAAGTTAGGGGTTTTTTAGAGAATCGTAGAGTAACCTTTTGTAATAACATTTCTTAGCATGCTTCTTCCTTTGTTTTTGTTTTTGTTTTTTCTGTTGTGCTTAAGAGCTGGTATAATCCACATTCTTTTGCTGGCTCAAATGTAATCAGCTGATAGCTGTCAGGTTCCCCAGGAAAAAAAAATGGACAAATAACACCATGATGACAAATTCTGATCACATTCGTTTTATAAGCAGAGATAGTTGCAATTTCATATGTGATTGATTGAAAAACAGTACTCAAGAGGGATTCATACATTCTGTATTTATTTACTGCATTTTCTTGGCTATGGGCTTAAACAAAATTGGTTTTGCATCCAAAATGTAATCTGAATGCCTGTGAACACAAGAAGGCAGATGAACACAAGTCATTTGGGCATCCAATTCCTTTGCATGTGCATGTAAACACTTCTTTTTGAAATATCAGAGTGGGCAGCATTTAGCAGTTTGCTAAAAATATGGACTCTGATTTTTCAAGGTGATGTCTTGATTTGCTATAAATCTGGAATATGTGTGATTCTGACTGTGGCAGTTCTGTACCTTCTGCCTCTTCACTGCCCTGTCAGCTCTGTGGCTCAGGGAAACTCCTGGAGCAGTGTGTGGTACTGCTGTTTGAGTTCAGAAGAAATCCAAAACAAATTAAGCTCTTTGGTAACTCTTTTGTCTTTCTGGGGTGGATATAGCCATTCCTGCTCCACCTTTTTAAAGAGTTTTAGGGCCTGACCCAAAACACATAAATTTCTGAGGATTTCAGCTCAAACCCACATTGCTATAAGAAGTCAGTACTGTACTGCCATTTAAAAGTGAGTTCAAGCCTTTTATTGTTTTAGATCCAATGATAATAAAGACAAATGCATTGGATTAATAACTCTCCTACCTTGAAATTTAATTTAAAATCTCTTGTAATGTAATCACATTTGGGTGTGCCATTACCCAGATGGAGAGAAATTTGTTTTGTTGAGAAATTGCTTTAGCATAAGAATGACTCGAGTTTATTAACAGGGAAAAAAAACATGACTCCCCTCCCCAGCCACTCCCCATGCATTCCAAAAATAAGAAACTCATTTCAACATGGACATTACTGGTTAAAAAATAATTACACATAATGAAAAGTCATATTTCACGCATACTCCCTGCAAACCATGCTTCTTAGTCTTCCCCAAAACACTGCAGGGTGTAACCAGATCTTTCTTCCTCCTTCATGAAAAGTGTATTTCACAATGGAATTGTGTGATGACAAAAAATGGTGCTGGAAAAGCATCACTACCCAGAGAGACATAAGGAATTGCCACAGGCCACTGCTTATAATCCCACACAGTATTAAGTAGTCATTCCATCTCTTTCCAGAGCTTCATTCTTCCTTTGTGACCTGCAGCCTCAACAAGAGTTTTTACAGAAATGGAACACCGTGGAACAGCAAATTTGGGGACCCTGTCACTTGACAAAAAAATGTTTGGCTCAGAATGTTATTTTTCTTAAACGTTTCCTCCAGCCGCTGTCATTAAAATTGTTAAATAGCTTCAGGAACCTGTTTTGTCAATTACCTTGGGGACAAGTATGAAATACTGGGCTGTTAAACGTGTGCCACAAAAAATAAACCGCGCCGGGCGAGAGCCGCGGGAGGAGCGCGCAGGGCTCACCTCGGCCCCTCGTGGATCCTCCCCACTGCTGCAGCAGCCCTGATGAGCTGGGAATAGATATTCCCAAATCAGGGAGATGCTCTCCATAAATATTTGTGTTTAAAAGCAGGTTTCTGCAAAGGATCTGGTGCTGAGGGTTCCCTCCCCAGGGACTGACCATGCCCGGATGTGTGCGGTGTGTGCGACACATGTTGTGCACTGAGGTCACTTAACCAGCTGAGTTTTGGGTTATTTCTTCAAGCAGGGCTTTGGTGGGGCTGGCTCTTACATTTTTGATATGTAAAAAAATGCATACACCATCGGGCATTAAACTGAACTGCACGAATGAATTTTGTGCCTGAGAGCAAGAATATTCATTGTATACATTAATGCTACCTCATTTCTAATAATTTATTTCTAAATATGGGTGAAGCTGCATGTCTCTGGAGGGGGGTATTGCTATTCTGTGAGATTATGTTTGGATGGATAAAAGTGTTTTATTCCCACAATATTCATTTTAAAATAAATATGTAGTGATAAGCCAGTGACATTGCTAAGAAAAGACTGCTAGAGATGATGATTATCATAACTGCAGTGACTGAGTTAAAGTTGGTGCTGAGTTAAAGTTCCTGTGGCAAAGTTTTTGCAAATTCCAGGGATTTTTCAAGAGAGCAAGAGGGAAATCAAAGATGTTTGTGGGTTTTTTACTCCTTAAAACTTCCTCCATAAACAAAACAGGTAACAAACAAGGAACAAGGAAAGGAACAAACAAGGCAGGAAAGGAACAAAATAGGAAGGTAAGGAACAGATTTGAAACCCCAGGAAGTTTGACAAAATATTTTAATTCTTCTCCTTGAATGAAAGAATTATGTGGGGGAAAAGAATGCTCATTTTAATTTCATGAAATGAAATTTTATAAATTCTCTCAGTTTAATGCCCCCATCTACTCTTGCTTGTAATTAACAGTACTCATTGGTAGCACTCATTAACCTCAGTAACACTTTGTTTAAAACAATATTTTTCAAAATTGTAGTCTGTTTTTCACTGCTGTGCATTGCTGCTTGTCTGGGAGAGGTTCTACAGCCACCCATAACCCACTTCATCCTCGAATACAGGCATACTTTACATTCAGAGCTTTGAAAACCAGCTAAATTTACACTCAGCTTGCTCTGGAAATAAATCTGCTCATTTAGATGAGGTCTCATTTAAAATGGCTTAGCCCAATAATTAATCATTTCATTCTCTTTATATATTTGTGGGTGTTTGAAAGAAGTTTGATTAGTTACCAGTGATTACACTTCCCAACACCCTGCAAAGGAAATAATAAAATAAAACCCGTCAGGCTTTTGTAAGGATTGCTGGGGCTGAATTTGGGCTGAATTTAATAGCGAGTTACTAACTGGCAATTATTTGTCTGCCTTTAACAGGAACTCCATAATGAAGGAGGTTATCATCCAGGAGTTATACCCAGCTTGTTTTTAAACCTGCAAAGGGAAGATACTGTGAATAAAGCAGTGATGGCTCCTGGGTTCCTCCCCAGGCACCAGGAGAGCAGTGGGGCTGTTTTGGATCACCTGAGCACAGGTACCACCAACCCACCCTCTGCCACCCCCTGGGACACTCACGTTCCTCCTGCCCATCATTTGGGCTCCTTCACTAAGTGCAAACAAACAGAAAAGCTTCTAGTCACTGCTCTGTTGTTTCTAAATGCTCTGAATTATTTTAGGAGGTCCTGAGATTCAAGATATTTTTCTAATCTAGGGTTTTGGGCTTGTAAGGAGATGGAGAGGGTAAAAGATTGTGTTGGTCTGAGTAGATATTACACCTCTAAAGCTGCCCGTGGTTTCTTATCTGTATTGTGGGCAAAGTGGATAGATGTCAGAGTTCAACACACCCATGCTGTTTAACCTGGTGCTATTATCACAATGACCTTAACCAGCTAGGCAGTTCACAGAGCAGGCACTAAACAGAGCATGAGATGAATTTAATGGATTACTAGGGAGTATGTTATTGCAAGGAGAAGCACCTGTGGAGCAACATATTTACCTCAGTTCCACTGAATGAGCATGTTGAAAGTGAATTGGCACAGCCTTCTGCTTTATGAAAGGAAGTATTTTGTCATTCTTCATGCTTTCATTAAGAGGATTTAAGGCAGAGGATGCTGAAATGGTTCTGTGTTAGCACCAAAAAAAATCACAGATTAATAGTGGAGCTTGAAAATAGTAAAGCATCAGATTTTTGCTTTTTCATCAACAAGCCTAATAAACCAGGATGAAATTATTAACATACAAATAGGCAACCTTCTGATTAAAACAGCAGCAGCCAGCTCAGCCTGCAAGAGACCCCTTCACGAAGAAAGCAATTATGATGGCGAGTGTTGTCCGATTCACTTCCATTTGCAACAAACTTAGAAAATCAGAATGTAACCAATCATAATTTTGCATAAAACCTGGTGTTATTTAAAAATGAGGATTGTCTTGATTTTCCTTATTGTGATTAGCATTTTAGAAGCCCCTGAATGCACTGCAAGGTTGTGCTCCTTTGAATTTCTACTCTAGGCATATACTGTAACTAAGAAGTAAACCCTCAGGATAAAGCATGGTGGGAAACTTCCCCAGAGGAAGGATGGATATTATCCTAGATTATACTACTATAGTATAGCTACCTTCATTTCCTGTATCTCCCCTAAGATGGTCATCTGTGTTAAAAAATATACTTAATTACTATTCCATCATTTGACCATCTACCTCCTGGTGATGATGACTGTAGTGGAAAGATTTGTCCTGATTTTAAAGTCAGGCCGTGACAGCTGATACCACTCAGATGTCCCAGCTTAAAAATTGTGTTTAGTCATGGAAGGAATGGCTGGCAGGGAAGAGTTTTCCCTCATGACAGAGCAGACCTGGTTTCCTGTTTTCCTGGCCCGAGCGTTCCGTGCGCGAGCCGTCCGTCCGTAGCGTGGTCACCTGTGGGAACACAGGATTTGCCTCTGGCTATCCTGGAGGTTCAGAGACCTGGGCAGGGATCTCAGAGACCCTGGAACACAGACCAAAACACCTGTAGTTTTGATTTTAGTCCGTGAGAACGATTGCCAACCTTGAAAGAAGAATTCCAAGTCACAGGAGTTTGAATAGAGCATTAGTGAGTTTGTCACAGGGTGTAAAGGTAGTTTTTGAGTTTGGTACAGGGGGGTGAGAGAATTCTAAGATGGAAGAACCTCGTAGTTTTTAGGTTTCTTCCTTCTTCTTCTTCCATCTCCATCTTCTTGGTGACGGGGACATGAATGATTGGTTTAGGGTAAAATGTGTCTGTCTGATGTGGAAAATAGGTATTGGAAGTAATTAGTAAATAATGTGTACGTAGCTTATAGTATAAAAGATAAGCACCACCTCTGAGGGTGGGAGAAGGCCTTCGACTGTCTTTCTAGAAGGAGCTCAGCAAGGCACAGAAAAAATGTTTTAGATAAGAAAAAATAAACAACCTCAAACACGAGACCTGAGGAGTTTCTGCTTCTTTCGCCTGTCTCTCGCTGAAGTAAAAAACTGTACATTGTAGGAATTTCTGCAATATAGCAGAGACAAAGACGATTTCCCACAGTCACCCCTCGGAGCAGGGAGGCTTTTCAGTAGCTCTCTGCTGGCTAATTCCCATTTATGCCAGTGGAGCAGAAGTGGTACCAAGCCCTAAATACTTTCCTCTTTCCCCCATTCAGACAGGGTGTAAATACACGCCACAGTCCCTCCTCATTCAGTGGAGTGCAGAGGCTCATCGGTAATTTAAGCATTTGTAGGACTGGTTGTTTTCTGAGAAGAACATGAGGATGTTGAGATTTTTATTTTTTTCCCCATGTCTTGAGCACCGATACACACTGTTCATTTTGGAGTCAAGATGCACTTTCCCAGGCAGATGTAGGAGAGCCTGTAGAATTGTCTGAAGGAATCCACTTTGTTTCATTTGGGAGACACAACTCTCTTGGATGTTTTGAAAAGATGTCTTAAAGTGCTAACTGAAATGTTGAGACTTTTTTGTATCTATCCTAATTTTGATATTGATGCAGGTGTGCATTCACTGTGCCAGTGAGCTCATCATCCCATTACATTTTCCTTTAAATAAAATTATTTTCAATATCTCTTTTCTAGGAGAACATACAACTGGTAGCTTCTCACTTGTTTAGGTGGTCTGAGCTTGATCATTATATATTAGGAAAGAATTTGGAGATGGAGCATGCTGGAAGATGATTTCTGCAACACACAGAGTTAAAAGCCTAATTAGACAGCTAAAGTAGCCTCCAAATATGCAGACGCTCTTTTGCACTCCAAAATAGTTGCATCAACTATCAATCAAGTGGATAAATGATGCAGACAGGCAACTGAGGGTTTTCATTTGTGAGTAATATTAATTGTGGGTGTAAAATGAAAGATAAAATAAGTGATGAAGGTACCACTCAATACTTGGATGAAACATTTTCTGAAGTTAGCTCCAGATGGGGAGTTCCAAGTGAGACAATTATATAAACAAATAAAATTTCAGCTTGGCACTGACCATTGTGTGTTCTTGAAAAAATATATAGAAGTGTCCATTGATTATTGTTCTCCTTGATTTTGGTTTTCCAGCCCTGTATTCTGGCTTGCTGTTCATTAGTCTGGAGTAATTGGGCTGGGAGAGGAGCATTCAGACCTCGGTTCAATATGCAAGGCAAATGAAATATGCAATTATCTGATACAAAGTTACAGAATTGCATCAAATGGAAACAAATTGTGCCAAATCAAGACCACATGTTTTTGAGAGGACTATGAATTTTAGTGATAAGCAGCTAATGTCATCTATTTGCAAATAATTGAGGAATTTGAAAAAGATCCTTTTGAAGATTTTTGTGAATATAGTAATTGTAAGAACACTTGCCAGGATTTTTCTGAGGTCAGTGTGCAGAAGTCTGAAATTCAGACAGAAATTACTCTGTTCCTGATAATCCTTTCTGAATGGGACTCCTGATTGCCTTTCAATGGGGTCTGATCGTTTCCCCATTGAAGACTGGACATCTGAACCAATGCTTTCAAGCAGTAATTAACCCCATGAGTTTTCAGATAAACCTTTAAGGTATTTTTTTTAAAATCATGTTCAAATGAAGCATTCTTTATCTAAAATATGAAAAATCTCAGACATGCTTTCTGCTTCCTCTTTTAAAAGATTTTTAACAGTGCATTTAGGCATTTCATGTTCTGTGTCTGCAGCAGCTTGACAAAGGACCTTTGTATTTTCCCTAATTTAGATACTGGACAGAGCTCTTCACCTCACGTCTGTCACTGAGGTCTACATGTGGTTCTTTAGCCTCCCCTATCACATGGAAGGGTGGAGACAGGGCAGCAGTTTTCTCTGGAAAAGAGACAGATGATCATGCCAAGTTGTGGAGAATACTGGCAATGGCTTTCTTGGGAAGGGATTGAGACACCCTTTCGACAGGAGCCAACACCCATTTTGAGATAAAAAACGTTCATCCCACCATCTAACTCTGCAGTGTCTTCTCCAGCAGGAGCTTCCCTGGGAAAACACCCACTGCTGTGTCTGGGGCCAGTGCAGATCCTGTGTCTTGCTCTGCAGATCCTCAGTCAGCAACACCGATCCTGCCTGTGCTCATGCTCTCTTTTTATTGCATTTTTGCCTGCACAAAATGCTGTGAAGAGCCAACTGGCCACAATTTAATGTGAGAATGGGAGTGAAGCGGGTTTGCCCTGCCTGCTGTCTCGTTTCCAGAGACTTTATGGTGATATCTTTTCTTGTTGGCCTCTGCATTGGCCTGGTCATCATCTTGTGTTGTCTGGGGCTCAGTGTCCCATCCTCAGGCAGCAGGAGCCCAGCAGGGCTCACATCTCCCCAGGCTGGTGTGGGAGGGCTCACAGGGAGCCTGCTGGCAGTACGTGCACTGCTGGTTCAGGCAAAATGAGCTCTGCATTCACAAACAACATGATTTTGGCTAAATTCAAGCCCGAAGGAATCGCTATCTTGTGCTTTTCTCTCGCGTGTGTATTTTTAGATTAGCTACAGTTTGGATGCTAGCTTGTATAAACCCCATTTTCTTGATGGTTTGGGTTTTGGTGCCTGGGACAGGGTCTTGTAATTCTGTTCAATCAGTTAAACCAGAGTAACACCTGAATTCAGACAGGTCTGCTGTAGAGACCTGAAACACATACCCAAGATAAAGCAATTCCCAAATCTCATTGACAGATGCAACCAAATAAATAGTCAGTTTTAAAGCTTTCGTACACAAGACACTAAAGATTTTTATAACTAAGCCATTTAAAATACATTTTACAAGTGCAAAAGGATGAGAGAATATTTCCAAATGCACACTGCAAAATAAGACCTTACAGATTGCCAGAAATTTTTGGAAATTGAGGAGATAGCAGTATCTCCTATCTGGATAACCACACAGAAAACAAGTGCTGTGAGCTTTGGGAAGACCAAGGAGCACAGGGATGGGATCAGAAGGCAGAGGCAAGGGAAGGGCACTCTGTGGTCTTTATTGTGTCCCAAGACTGCATCCTATTTCCTACACTAAAGGAACACATCGTGTTGGGTTTTCTCCAGCAAGCAGGATATTGTTCAAGTCCTTTTTCAACAAAGTATTATCAAGTTTATTTGGGGTTTTTTTTGTTTTGCTTTTAATTGGGAGCAGCAGCAAAGTTCAGAGAACCATAGGCAGATGTTACAGGGACACGAAAGTACAAGATAAGGTGCTTCCTACCACAGGAAGGCTATTTTAATAGTTGGTTTTTGAGCTGATATTTAAGAAGGAAGGAAAGTCAAAGGCAACAATAATTAATGTCATCATTATGGTGCTGATTTGCAGAGAAACATGTGGGATTAGGAACTCAGTCATTTCAGCTTTTTAGAAGACTTCAACACCAGATCAGGCAGCAATTGAAAGACAATAAGCATCAAAGTCTAGGTGTTACTCTCTAAAGTTTATGTAAGGAACCTATATTTATATAAGTATATAGATTGCAGATGGAAAAAAGTGTTAACAAAAGGGAAGGTAAATTTACAGGTCTCACCATCTTCCCTCATTAATGGTTCTAGCAAAACATGCTGAGCTTTGTGACTTTTTATTTATCATTAAAACACATTTTTTTGTTATTTGCTGAATGGTTAAAATTTCTTTTCCTGATAATTTGGGGAGGTGGCTGTTTATCATATGGAATGATAAACAAAAGCTGCAAAAGTCTTTTCAAATGGGTTAGTTTGCAGCCCTGTAGAGCAGGGCTTCATGAGTTTATTTGCATCGTCAGGAGAATCTAAACTAATTCAATTCATGGTAGGGAGCATATGTTAATGACTTCTCTGGGTGGAGGAGGGTAGTGCACACCTCCCTTCTAACTCAGTGGTCCTGGTCTACAAGCAGGCCAATAGATCAAAACCCCATGCTATCTCATGGTATGAACTGAATTCATTCTCTCTTTAAGTGCTTTTATACATCACAAAAACCATTGGTGTGTTTGCTACCACATCAAATTGATTAAAAGTTGAATTAGGTAGGGGTGGGATGGATCCCTGAGCAACCTGAGCTCACCTGGGTGATCCCTAAGGTCCCTTCCAACCCAAACCCTTCAGTGATTCTGTGATCTCCCTGCCCAGCAGGACGAGGTGCTGCTGGCCAGTGGGAGAGGAAGGGAGGGAGCTCTGTTGTGAGCTGAAACAGCATTTCTGCTTTGCCAGCTTCCTCCCTTGCAGGCTTGTTCTGACTTAACAACTCCGTGGCCTTCACAGGCTCTAAAAACTGCATAAAGGAACCACAAGAAAAGGTATTTCAAGGAATGAAATTAAGAATTGTAAGAATCTTTGAATAACTAGTGTTTTCAAAGTGGGTTAAAGCAGACTTAGAGTAATCTGACATGATGTAATCCCAGTGAAGTTGCAGGAAAGCAGAAATTAGGTATTTATTTGGTATTACAGTGTCTAGTATAAGATATTGTTAAGTACTGTCAGTAACTCATTATATATTTATTTTAAAAAATAAGAACTTAAAAGAAAAAAGAAATTTGAGATTAGAATGTGGTTGCTGTACATGCATTATACATGCTTCTCCTTCTGTTCCACTAATGGATCCTGACTGCCAGAACAGAGAAACGAACCATTGAAATTAGCGGAACTAAGACCCAGATCTATTAGAAATTTTCATTTGCCTCCAGTGTAGAATTTCAGACAGATCCCTGATTTCTGCGAAGCATTTCCAAAGCATCACAGCTATGCTGTAAAATGAGTCTTCTGTCAAAGGGAGCAAACGTGGTGGTGGAAGCCATTGAAACTTCTGCTTCCTAATGGCCACGCTGCAAAGACATGAAAAGGATGGAGCATCTCTAGTGGCACATCATTAGTGCTGGTGGCAAGCTGAGGAATTGCTGGGGAAAGAAACAGCAGCAGCAGAAAGAGCCTGAGATGAATGAAGCTGGAGTCATCAGCATGGAAATGCCATCTTAATTATTCCATGTTCTGAAAAGAACCAAAGGCAGAAACAAAGCTGAAACCAAGAGGCACAAGCCACCCATGTAGGCTTCACTGCCTGATCTCACCAGGGTTTTATTACAGGTCACTGTTGGAAAATAGAACCTCTAACCTGTTAGTCTTGGTTATCTCCCGCTGCTGGAAGAGTGGCTAATCACAAAATTTTCACATTCAGAGCAAAATTCAGAGGTGAAATGTTATTAGAGTTGGAAACATAGTTATGGGTCATCAAACAAATAGAATATGGAATGGAATTTATGAGCCACAGTAGTTACCCTTGTAGGGGGAAAAATTCTAGTGGAAATCATGTTAAAATACACTGCAGAAGTGTCAGAAATCTGCTCTTCAGTACAGAATACTCATCATAAACCCTCCAGCATAAAGTTATGCTTCATTTTTAATGCTGCCCAAGCATGCTCTGCTTTTGCCAAAATAATGGAACTCTGAGCCTTTGCTGGGACTTTCCATATGACTGCGGGTTTAAGTTATATCCTTCAATTGTTTACTTTTTTTCTGTTTTGGTAATGGGGATCTTTAGGGCCTGGAAAATTTGAGACACTGAAAGAACCTAAAAAATGTATACGCAGGAGAGGGTTTGGGTTTCTTCTGAATCCTGGTCAGGCTCTGGAAAACAGAACCAAACCTCAGAACCAAAAATTCCTTCATGAGTTTTCAACATTTCTGCTAATGCTGAGTTCCAGGATCTGGTTTACATTGGGAAACCTTGACTCCTGGCTCCAAAGGGTTCAATTAGTCAAAATGGTTGGCAGATGGAAAAAATAATTAAGTTCCATCCAGTGTTTTGTACAATAAAAATAGACCCAAGACACAATGGCCTTACCTTGAACTTTGCAGGCCAGCGTCACATAAAGATAAAGAGGGAGCCAATTTTTGGGAGCTGGATTATCTACCAGCACACAAACAGTGTGAAGCTGGGCTGCAAGGGCCAGAGGCATCAGAACGTGCAGGCTGAGCACGTGATTATTGCCTTAATGATTTTTTTTTTTTTAGCCCAGATTTAGGATGCAAATTCTGGCAATGAGAACTAACTTGACATAGATATTATGAGATTACTGAAACCTCATGATAGCAGTAACAATAATCATCTGTTATTTGAAGAGCAGCTGAAATGCATGGATATTTTAAGATATTATTCTTAGAAATCTTTCTCCTAAATGCTTTGTCTTTCCTGAAAATGGTCGAAAAGTAGATAGATAACACTTTCTTCAAACAATTATTCTTATTCTTAAATACAGCCTTAGATGTCCGACTTCAAGATCTTGAGTTTGAAAATATAGTTATGGACCAGAAACATAACCTGAGCCATATTTTTACATCCTTTTTTTTTTTACTTCAACTATTCCATGATATATGTGGGCCAAAGAATTAGATCCCACATTATACATCTGATCATTCTAAATAATGAATATATTCACAAAAACAAGAGGCATATAGGGTAGATTTGCAGATTGAGAAATGACCTACTACACAAATGATTTATTATAAAATAGGCTGTAGTGAAAATTTTATGACCAAAGCAATATTTTGGATAATAAATTATATATTACAGGTGATAAAAATGGACAGAATCTCCACCACTGTCAATTATGGTACCTGGAAGTACAGGCACATGGACTTTGGAGATTTATCTTTAGGTATAGAATGAAATCACCAGATTACTAGGGCAGAACAGAGTTCTAGGTTGCAATATTAATAAAGTTTTCCAGAAAGTGTAAGAGTTCCACATATCCCCACTTGCACATTTACATTTTTTACATCCACTCTTGGCTGTCACTCAGGGCTGGATACAACTGGGTGCTCAACATCTAAGAGGGATGGCGAAATAAATTTCAGAGATCTCCATGCAAGTCTGATCAAGCTCTGAAAGGTGAGGTAAGTCTGCTTCCTATTGCTCACGTCCTTCCTTTTGTTCCCTAAACTTCCACCAGGTGTGATTGCCATCTCTTCCCCTCTCCCCCATCCCTGCTCCGAGGCTGCCCTGCCCCTCTGGGGCTGCACCCACCATTGCCACCAGGGTTTTCCACTGGGTTTTGTCACGTGTGGGAGCAGCACTGGGGATCCAGGGTGAGGACAGGAGTGCACAGGGAGGCTCCTGATGGGATATCATGGAGTGTTTTGGCAGCACTGGTGTGGTTGAATCATGGTGCTGCAGTGCCAACGCTTTAAAGGGGTGATGTCTGTGTGTTTGTGATTGCTCTGCTGCTCTAGGCTCATCTGAGAGTGCTGCAGATGGCCCCCACCTTTATCTTCATGGAGTGTCTCATGTTTATTTGTGGTGGTAGTGCAGAAAAACCACTGAATCTGTCCCAAATCATATGGTGTTTAGGGGGATAAAGATGTTCAGCTAAGCCTGGGAATCATTAGGTGGCTGCCTTGGAGCCAAGCTCTTTGGATGGGGCTCAGTTTCTCAGCTGGCAGAAGAAGAATCTTATTCCCCTTCAGCTGCCTAGACTGTCAGCAGCAAACTTGCAGAGCCACCTCCCAGTTCTTGGGGATTCATGGAATGGTGGAGTGGGTGGAAGTCTTGTTTGGTGAACATTTTGTCGGTGCATGTGTGTGAGGGGGTGTCTTTAAGTCTGGAACACATTCTTTATTGTTTTGTGGTTGGAGTCCAAGTATTGGATGTGTCTGTTATCCTTGGGACAATAGTGGTGGATCTTGGTATTTAAAGTAGAATGTGGCAAAGGTGAAGGGTCTCAAGAGGCAGAATTTTTCCTTTGAGTCATAACAGTAGTTGACTCCACCTGAACCTCCAAGTGAGCATTCAAAGCCCTGATTTCTCTAATGTCTCAAGTGCCAAGCTTCCTGGGCTCAGCCTGTCCCAAAGCACATGCTTCTGACTTGACACAGCTCTCCTTAGAGGCCAGGAAAAATCAATGTATACTGTTGTGTTAAACCCAGTGAGGATTAGCAGAAGGGATGTGCTAATGAATTCCACGTGAATATGCTACAGCAGACCAGTCCTCCAAAGAACAGAAATAATTTGGTAGAAAACCTACCTGATTTGATGGCTGAGCCTTCTCCTGCCTGGAACCAGGGCTATTTCCTGGGATGCCACTGGCATCACTGGGGTGGTGTGAGGTGTGGTACCCTGCCTGGCGTGGGCAGAGCTGCTGCTGCACAGATCAGAGCAGGCAGCACATCTTGATGTCTGCTGCGACTCATAAGGTGAAGGCTTTGATGTAGGTCCAGGACCTGGCCCTGTGATGCAAGATGTGCTGCAAAACCTGCTTTTCAGGGAGCACATCCGTAGCCATGGGATCTTCAGAAATGAAATCTTGTCCATCAGGAAGCCTGTAACAATGATCAGTACTCAGGACTCCCTGAAGAAGTGTTCCTTGTCCTAGATTTGACATTAGTATCCTCCACCTCTGGGGAAGCCCAGGCCTGCCTCATGCTGTTAGATGAATTATCAAAGCAAAGGCTTTAGGTTTTGCTTCCAGCTCTAAAGCTCTTCAATTCCAGCACCAATGCTGCCATTGAGAATGCTAAAATACCTATTTGTGTGATGTTCTATAATTTAGTCTAGTTGTAATATCTCAGAAATACTCTGCGTTGGAAACCTCTAAGTTTTCACTAGTGGAGCAGCTATGCTAGCTGGCTAAGAGAAACTGGTGTGATCATTTTTCTACTTTTTCACACACTTCCCTGTACCTCAGTGTCTTCACTTTTACTTCTTCTCACTTGCCTGGCTCTAGCTCTTCCCTTTGGCAGTGCTCCTGTGCCCACGTGCCTGCACACACACACACAGGCTCGGGCAGATATTCGTAACCTGACTTCACACTTCATCCCTCTCACTTGGTAATTGTAAGAAAAAAGGGAAGGAAGAAGGAAAACAAAAGTGTTACACAGAGAAACGAGGCAAATGTAGAAATCCAAGGGTATGGTGGTTGCAAGGGGTGCCCAGAAATTTCCTTCTGGTGTCTCTTTTAATCACCTCTCATACTTCGCTTCGCTGCTCTTCTTTCAGCTGCTCAGGCCAGGTTTCTTGGTAGACTTTTACTGCCAAGTGCTATTATAACCAAACTGCTCTGATCTTTAGCCAAATCTTAGGAAAGAAGTGGGTGTGCTGAAGCATTGGTGAGCCAGTGAGGGAACTCTACCAGGGCTGGAATGGCAAACATGACTGTACAGATGAGAGCCGCATGAGCAGGGCTGCAGTGCTGCCATGGGGTCTGGTTTCAGCTGCTGCATGCAGGGAAGAGCAGCCCTGAATGTCTAGGATATACAATCCTTTGAGCTACAACCACCCAGATGCCAGCACACCACACAGATAACAAGAACCATTTTAAGGGGCTGGGTTCCTGAGGCAATATCTGGGTTTTGCTGATGTGTCCATGGGCTGTGCTGCAAAGTGCAGATCCCCAGCAGGAATAACTGAGGCTGCACTGAAACTTGTGCCCAGGCTATCCTGGAGAGGAATCACCAAGGAGGCAGAAGGGCTCCCATTAGGCTGTCAAGGCTGCATCTCCTCTCCTCATGACCCAGGGTGGACTCCACAGCTGTACCTGGATGGCTTTGGGCAAGGACAAAAGTGTGGCTGGAGCGTGAGGAGAGGCAGGGCTGGAAACACAGATCTTTTACAAATTCATCCTCTGAAGAAGGTCGGAAACATCATTTAAACAATACTAATTTCTCTTAAAGACCTTGGTCCATATTAATTATTAAAAAGAATGTCTGAGTGAAAGACCAAAAAACCTCCAAAATGCTGTGCACAAACGCAATGAGCTTGCAGGTTCCCAGAGCTTACACCAACTCTATTCCATACATCTGCAATAAAAGAGTCTCTGTTTGCTTAGCAGATGTGCTGGAGTCATGTAGAGTTCAGATTTACCATACCCATCAAGATGCAAATCCCAAATTTCGTTTAGCATTGTCCCGTTGGTAAAGATGTTGCACGCAGGTCAGGATTCTATCTCCCCCCAAGCCCTTTAAATGTGTTTATTCATTCTGTTTATTTTCATTTCCCAGTTTCCACATGTCGCTCAGTCAGATTTTCTGTTAGCAGGACTGAGAGACGAATAACATATGTTACCCCACAACTGACCTTGAAGGGGAACTGAAGAAACCATCTTCCCTAGGGCTGAGATGTAATTCAGACACGAGCTTGCTCTGTAGAGGTCCTTTTCTGAAAAGACACTGCCAACTGCATCGTAAGCCCTGGAAACGTTCCTG
The DNA here is from genome assembly GCA_013397245.1 of Thryothorus ludovicianus. Lineage (NCBI taxonomy): Eukaryota > Metazoa > Chordata > Aves > Passeriformes > Certhiidae > Thryothorus > Thryothorus ludovicianus. The sequence goes on along the minus strand of VZTB01002865.1, from coordinate 1,620,410 downwards.
CCTGCATCGATAGCAGAGCGTGAAGTTCGTACCAGGGGGATGTTGAGGGTTTAGCCTTCTGTGCCATCCCTCCCTCAGCTCTCATAAGCAAAGCAAACAAATTCTTTGTGTCTTAGAAGAATCGGATAATTCAGCCAGCTTGAGTCGTTTCCTCGCAGGCCTGGCTTTTCACCTGAGGGACCAGGTTTGCTGATCCTGCCCAGGTTAAAATGACTGAAAATCAATGTGGTTTGACAGCTGCGGGAAAAAAAAAATAAATGGATGTACAAACTGTTGAGCAACAAAGACTCTTCAAGTGGATATGAAGTGAGGCACAAAAAGAAACTGTTGTCTCTGATCTTCCTTACAGGCTCTTGATTCATGGCAGTCTGGCCAGTCACAGCCCTGTCTGATAGGGTTGGTCTGACTCTCCCATGGTGTTTCCCACCTCCTTGCACATTCTGCTCAGGAAGAAGTCACAGGGGGACTGTTCAACTGCCCCTGTCCTTGGCTGGCTGAGCTGGGCATGTCCACAGGACATGGGCATGCCTGTACTGTCTGTACTGTGCCCCCTGCCCCAGTGCTGGGCTCTGTTTGCCTTTGGAACAGCAAAATGTGGAAGTACTCCTCCATGGAGCCCAGCTCCTGAGGACATCTGGGTGGGGAAGGGAGCTGGGGGTGGCACTGGGGAATGAAGATGTGTGAGAGCATGTGCAGAATGGGGCAGTAATGCCAAGCTCCTGGTTAGACCCACTTGCATTTATCTCCTGGGTGAGTGCTCCAGAGCAAGGTCTGAAATGCAAGTCTAGGTTTAACTCAGAGTCAGTTATCTTGTCACAGCTCCCACAGAATACCTGGATGCTCAGAAGCTGCTGAATTTAGACACCTCCATGCCAGAGCCTCCTTCTCTGCCTGTAACCCTCCACAGACATCATCTTTCCTGGTCCTGCCACCTGGCATTGACCTCAGGAATTTGTATAACCTCCCCTGCTTTTTCCCCCCATTACCACTTCTTTCTTTGGGGAATGTGATCATTCTGTTTCCTACAGCAATTCAGAATTGAATTACGTCTTTGAAGCACTTGGACAACATTCTCAGTCACATGGTGTGATTCCTGGGGCTGTCCTGTGCAGGGCCAGGAGTTGGAGATCATTGTGGGTCCATTACAACTCAGGATATTCTATGATTCTATGATTTTCCCCAAAAGTTGAGCAGTTTGGGAAGGGGCAGTCTGTGTGAGCAGATATCAGAGTCTGCCCCATTAGCTTGGTGTCACCCTCTGGTGAAATCTCAGCTCAACATGGAATTGCAGCACAGAGAGGAGATAAATGTTGCATTCAGTGTGATTTGCCAGTTCTGACACACAGGAACACTAAACACGTACCCTGACAAAATCCTAAAGTCACGCCAATTTGAATCCAAAAATCTGCCTCCTCAGTTAGCACTTAGTAACAATTTCATATCATTTTCCCTGTGTAATTAAAATGTCTTTCCTGAGCCAAAAAAATGAAATCTTCTTTACAGTAGGCAATTCTTATATACAACTACTTTTCTCTTTAGTTTTTCTCGGTTTAATGTAAGTTTTCAGTTGTGTTTGGAGACATCCATTTTTGGAGTTATGGCACTCCCTATCCTGGTACTGTGGTTGTGGGGAAGGAGGAAAGTAAACAGTGTACTTGGATTTCAGCTGGACCCAGTATCAGCTCCAGTTCTAGATTCAGAAATTGTTTCCATGGATTTATGGATACTACCTGTGGCTGGCAATGGTACAGCGTCACCAGAGAAGATTTTAGGAAGGTTTGTTAATGCCCATGGCAGCCCAGTAATGTCTCCTATCATGGCATCTGTGTTCAGGAGAGGTGAAGGGGTCATGAACACATTTTCTTAATGTTTTCATAATGTGTGTTTGATTTTGACTGCTTTTACTTTTTTTTTTCAGCTCACCCATGACTCTTGGCCTCCAGCAGTGCTCAGCAGCTCCTGGAGCTCTTCATGGCCATCCCCTCCTGCCAGTTTGGGGTTTAGGCATCTTCCCCTTGTTCTTCTCCCCCTTCACTTCTTCTAAGAGCTGCATTTCAGTTTAGTGCCACTTTTGGAAATGTGGTTTCCCATGATCTCTCAGATGTGCCAATGGGCTCACTGGCATTGCAGGTCAGGGTTTCTGTCACCACCCTAAAAATGGACTTATTGGCAAGGGAACAAAGCTCAGAAAATAACATTTTAAACCTGTCAAGTCTGATTTACAGAAAGCTTCCATGATCTAGAAAAGAAACAAGCAATGATTGCATTCTACTCCACCCTAATTTTAATTATAAAAAATGCTAGTATAGTTTTCCAGTTGACATCCCTGTATAGGAAATAAGTGGAGTTGGAGTAAATCTTCCAAATAAACATATTTCTCAGACATAAACATGATAAATCTTTTCTTTTGAGAAAGATATAAAGAATGGTTAACTTAAAATATGCATATAATAACATATTACCCACAGCTTCTCATGTTTAAAAAGATTCCATATGCTGGGAAAACCCATAAAATAAAACCCAAGAAATGCTGCATCCTCTTTCTATTAATTTGAAACAGTCACTTAATTGGAAAAAGGAAAAGAGAGAAAAAATAAAGAAAACTGGTAGAACAGAATTATTTTATTTTTTCTTAGAAAATCCCAAACAAATCAGTAACTCAAGCATTCCAATCTCTTCATCCTGTTTTTAGTGGTGTATTAATATGTAAACTCAATACTTCTGTTGAAAAATAGCTTTGGGTAAGGAAAAAATGGTAGCAAATTCCAGGGTGGCCTTACTAGCATTTTTGATTGAAAAAACTTGGAAAAATGTTGTTGCTTTAGGATGATGAGAAGTGCTGCCATCTCTTGTGGTTTACCCAGGATTGTCCCAAGTTTGACTGTTGTCTCTGGTTTGGTTTAAAACCTAAAAAGAGTCCAGTAACTGTGGCTCCTTCTCTTCCCCATTCTTGCCCCATATTTAATGAATAATTGATTTTAGAATAGTCCCACTGAAGATTTCTGTTAAAATGCCATGGATGAAACAGCCCTCTTTTCCTATTTTTTTTTTTTTTTTTAAGAGAAGTTTATATCTCCAAAAAGGTGTAATCCATATGATTGTGAGCTGCAGAGCAGGGGAACAGACTGGGGCTAGGAGGACTTGGGCTCTGGACTGATTAATCTTTTGGCTTGGTTTATGAACTGGAGATAGTCATTTGTATTTCTCTTCATTTGTTATTCCCCATATTTTGTCAGATATTTTCACATGGAGAACATTTGATAGACAGATGCTGGTCACTCCCTGGCAGGGACACCCAGAACTGTTCCTCCAAGGAACAGGGCAGGGTCCAAGGCTTTCAAGACCTTCCAGGACACCAACATGGGGATGAGGACTGTCCTGTTTTATATCACAGCCCAATGGTCAGAGCCCTTCCTTGTGGACCTGTTTTTAACTGTCTGCCTTCAGTGTGGGTTATTTCCACTTCTCATACATCACTGTCCTGTGAAACTTTTGATCTGGATCAGTTGCCCCATCCCTGGAAGTGTTTAAAGCCATATTGGACGGGGCTTTGGTGTAGCTGGGAGTGTCCCTGCCATGGCAGGATGTGGAACTAGATGAGCATTAAGGTCCCTTCCAACCCAAGCAATTCTATGGTTCTATGCTATTTGGGCTTTAGGCTTTCCAAGGGGTTGAGGCTCCCACCCAGCTTCAAATTCCAAACTCCTCATGCCCCAGAGAGGCCACAAGCCTGAGCAGAGCTGGGGACACGCCAGGCAGGGGACGTGGAGCTGCACAAACCCTGTGCTGAGCACCTGCAGTAAGACAGGGGGTTTAACCAGTCCAGAGACACCCAGACAGTGCTTTCCCAGTGTGGGGAACCCAGTTCCCTCTCTGTGCCCACTGAGGGGCTCACCTGGGGCTGTGCTGGAGGGGTTAAAGCGGGCTGGGCCAGGCTCCAGCTGTGAGCACAGCGTGGGGACTGGGCTGGACCAGCTGTGAGTTCAGCTATTCCCCCCAGTCAGCTAGAAAAGGGCTGTGTCTCCTGCACTGGGATTAGCATGGGGGGGAGGAAGGTTTTTATCATAGGGAAGGAGGTGGAAAAAAACTGTGTTTGACTGATTCCTTGCTGAGCAGTGTCTGGGGAGGGTCTGGGCTGTGCAAAGCTGTCCTGAGAGGAGCTCTCTTGGCAGAGGGGTTAAGAGAAGCCTGACCCGCTGACTTCTTCACTTAACATCCAGGCTGGGGAGATGCTTGTTTAGCCCAAAATCTTGGGTGAGGCAGTCAGCTGGAGTTCAAGATCCAGGGACTTAATGTCCCATGACTGAGTGTAGCCTGTTTGACCTGTAGTGCAGATCTTGGGAAGAGGGAGCAGGAGTGTTTTTATGGTATGTGCTGAGCCTGCTCTCCCTGACTCAAACACCTCCTGGAAAATGAATAATTGAACATACATGTGACTATGTATAGACCCTTCTTCAAACAGAACCTGATTTGGGGGTGGAATATCTACCAACTTCACGGACTTTTTCTCCTGCTAACTGCACAGGACTGGCCATAAAATCTATAGGGATATGGCTGTATAGTAGGGAGCAGGCTTTGCAGCCCACGCTTTTCAGTCTGAGAAGTGGCCTTCAACTCTGAATTCTTTAACCTAAGCAGTGTAGTGAATTTCTGCCTTCAAACAGAGCTGGAGTAGAAGGAAAAAAACAAATTAATTCAGATTAGTCTTTTTTTCAATATTATTTGCCAAGCCACACTGCACCCTGCTAAAATCAAGTGATGTTACTATTGGCACAGTGGGTTTAAACTCACTACTGGGTTTTGCATGTTTTAGTAAAGGATGAAACTGATGGAGTGAGATTGTCTATTAGTTGCAGTAGATCAGCAGTTTCTTCTTTGTAGTGATGCAACTGATTGTTTGCTGGATAATACAGTAAGAATAGACTCAGTGTGCAAACCCTGTAAACTGTCTGAAGAAGAAACATGGTCCTTTTATTTCCCCAATTGCTTCCAAGCCAGTAGCTGCTTCTAATATTCCTGTATCCAGTGCAAGCCCAGTGCTGTTCAAAACACACATCTACTATTTGTCAAGAGCAGTAATTGTTAGGAGAAAAGGATGTTGAGGAAAGCAGAGTGGAAACAATATAGGAGGGCTGGTTGTGGAACTCCCTGGGCTGCATTTTGAGGCAGCTTGGTTCGATTCCTGGCTCTGCTACATCCTTCTCATGTGACCTTGGAAAAGTCCCTCAGCCTCCTCAGTCCCAGTTCCACACTGGTGTAAAAAGAGGTACCATTCTATATGCAGAAAATACTGAATAAATGCCTATACTAAGTATGAAATACATTCTTGTATTAAGTGGTAGAGGAAGAACCAATTCTGCAAAGACTTTTGTGATGCCCAGGACATGGGGTCCTGATTTCACAGTGCAGCAGTGGCAGAGCAAACCTCAGATTAATTCTGTCCTTCTAATTCTTGACAGTGTTCATTATCTGAATGCAGAGTTTAAGTAGATGCTTATTTTTAGCCTGTACATTAGTGGGCGAGGGAATGAAAGGGGAGGATCTCCCACACCAAGAATTTTTTTTTCAATATGAAAACATGTCGCATAACATTACGGACAAATAAAGGGTTCTTACCACTCATAAGGTGTTGTGGCAATCCTTCACAGAGTCCTTCTAATGAATAAAGCAGGGATGCTTCATGAGTTGTTTATTAAGGGTTAATGATGTATCTTCTCTCCTTGGCATCATTCCCAGCCTAAATCAAGCCTGCTTCATCTCATATGGATATGAAAGACAAACTGTACAGATTGAAAACATCTGTATACTGAGTGAATGAACCACATGGCAGCAGTGTCATGCAGAGATTTACTTAAAACTGTCCCCTTTTGTTTGACTTTAGAGGAACAGCACAAATAAATACAGTAGGTTCTGTTTAAACAAAGAGGACTCTGATCAATAGAGGTTTGTATAGCTTACGACCTTCAACTATAAACAAAAAATTGGGGTAAACCCCACAAGTCTCAGGTCAATTGCCATCTTATTTACTTTATTACGCCACTAATGTTCTAATCTCTCTTGCATATAAAATGCTTTATACAAGCCATCTTGCTTTGCTTCTCCATTTTCACCAGAGAGAAAAGGGAAGGTTGTGTTTGATTCAGAGCAACCTGTGAGTGTGGCTATGGGTGTGCTGTGAATTTAGAGAATTGTGAACTTACAGCAGAGAGCACAGACAAACCAGTTCAGGCAAATTCCACGTTCCAGTAAATTTTGGTTGAGGTTCCTAATAGTTTTTGGTGCTTTTTGAGAGGGTTCAGGCATCCACAAAGAAAAGCAAAATGGTTTGTGGCTCACCATAGCCAGACCTGGGCACGAGAAGCATGACAGAGGCAGTGCCATATAGAAAGTAGTTGATCTGTTCTGGCTGTGAGCAGTGGTTATCCCTTGGAAACATTTGAAAACATTTGCAAGTATCTGCTAGGGACTGACCCTAGCTGCAAGCCTTTATTATTATTATTATTATTATTGTTGCTGTCTCCCAGCAAGATTAAGTAATTCCAAATACTGAGGGGATGACACTCGTGCATGAGTTCTGCCCTCGTATCTCCAAATAGCTAACTTGAATTGTAATTACTTTTTTTCTGGCTCATTTTCTCGTTTTCTAGAGGGGAGAGACAATTATCTTAATCTGTTTCTGTCCATTTTTATCTTCCCTGGATAACTTTTAATCCTTTTGGTCAATTTTAACAGAAGACAAAAAAAAAGGGGAAAAATGTGCCTATACTGGTTTGTGAATATAGACAGCAAGGCAGAGGAGAAATATTCCAGTCAGGCCTTCCCCAATGGTTGTATCTACAGCAGGATCCTTCATGAGGCATCAGAGGGGCCAGTCAAGACACACAAAGCCAGGAGAACACAGATTTATTAGCTTTCCTGCTCCGTTATTCAGATGTTTTTCTTTGCTGAGGACATTGCTGTTCCCATTGACACAATGTTTTCAACTTCAGTGTTATCTGCTCTAATCTAGGAAATAATTCACTGCTGCTTCAAGTGAATTTTCTTGTGGAATTCAAAACCTTTGGGGGTAATGTAGGGGTAAGCCCCACTGGGCACATGTCTTTCCTCAGAGATTCGAGAGATTTGGTGAGACACTTATGGATGTTATCTCGTTTTGAATTTATGTTGGGGCTTTTTCTGGTTAAAATTCAAAGAACAGCCAGGCACTGCTTGCCTACCTATGTTCTCATTCCACGAGCCAGGTGACTTTTGTTCCATGGAGCCTTGTCTCAGCCTCACACCTCACTGGGAGAAAATCTTCCAGACGTCTCAGTTTTGCAACTGAGCAGTTGTGCCCTTGTCATGCTGCCAGCATTTCCTCACAGCCCTCACACGGGCCCAGAAACGAGAGCTGCAAGTCCCAGTCTCAGCAGTAACCTCTCCCCCATCATTAAATAATTGAGCTGGTCCTGCAATCTGGAGACACTACCTCATAGCTGGTGGGTCGCTGGCAGCAGGTTTGACAGAACCCTTCGGGGGTGGCTGCTGGAGGCTCTTTCCTGGCAGGTCCCAGCTCGGTTTGTTGGGTCAGTGGGGACACAGACAGGGCTCGCCACGCCCGGCCCGTGCCAAGCCACGCTGGCCAAGACTGGCTGGGTTTTGGCTGTACCTTCCAGCACAGAGTTAGAAATACTGAAGGAGGGCTTGTGGTCCTTCGTTGAAGAAAGGGAGGAAATTTAGGTATCAGAGTCCTTGGGAGATGCTGTTTTGCTGCCCTCTAGGCAAAGATTAAAGCTTAAAACGTGGAAACTACAGAAAATGCTGTCCTGAGCACACCAAAGCAAAGCAAAGGGTTGGGAAGGTTGAAAGACTTTCCATGGGACTTCATTAAGGTGTGAGTATAAAATCTGTAAAAAGATCTCTGGGCTCAGATAAGGAAGATCCAGTGGTGTACAACAAAGAATTATCAGTAAAGGCATCATAATTACGGAGTTCTTTTATATTAAAATGATGTCATGTAATAGGTTGAAGAACAAGAAATAAATAAGCTGTGCAGATCTCCTTTATCTAAATAATTGTTTTCTTCTGTGTTAGGCTGAAAACTTCTCATATAATTCCAGTCCTTTAATGGTAAAAATGTATTCAATAAAGACTATGAAACTATTTTAACATTTCAGCAGTGTGCCTCATCTAGAGAATCCCAGAGTGCATCACTGAAATGCAAATTTGAGAGAACCACAGAAATAGAGAACAGGATATAGAACGAGGGCTTAATGGGGAGTGTGTCACCACAGGGCTCTATGGTGAATATATAACCTCGTTTTAAAGTGTAAGAACTATTGTATGGAGATTTAGATATTTTTAAACTAAAATATATAATTGTATGACTTCAAGTGTTGAGTATTCTCTTACAGAACTGTTCCTTGAGGATAAATCTTCATTTCTCTCATGTGAAGAGCTATGCTGAGATCTGCCTGTGGAAAATTACTTTCTAGGAGCAAGAATCACAAAGGACCTTTGCTTTCAGGCTTTTGTCTGAGGTCCACAGCATAATGAGCAAAATGGAATGAAGGGTATTAACCTTTGGAAGATGAAAGGTAATGAGGACTGAACCAGTGCTCCCCGTGGTTAGACCACAAGCTCTTATGAAAGCTTTATGATTGTTCTGTTTGTGTACCTCAACAGTTCCTAGGGAGGCATTTCCACATGTCATATGCTATTGGATAAAATATATATGTAATAGTTGATCCTGAAGTGTTAAAGTCTCATCTCTTAAACCAAAACAGATACAGTGACCTTAGGAACAATTGGCTCTTGACTGCTACCCACACGGTGCAGAAAATATTAAGGAGGTGGAAAATGAGCTCAAGTTTCTAGTTTCTATTATTTGTGAATCAACACATTATTGTGCTGTGAATGTTTGCTTCTCTTTTGTCTTTGTAGGCGAAAGATCAAATGATTTTCTCAGTTTATCAGGATAGAAGGGGGTCTTTGGAGGTAATTTGGAGAATACCACCAGGCAATAACCTTTTCAACAGGGCTTCAGTGGTTTTTGTGCTGGCCTAGGGCAGAGGGGCAGCTTTGCTGTGAGCTGCAGGAGAGCTGTGAGCTGTGTGACCTTCCCCTGTTTGCTCAGTGGGGGCATGTCTCCCTGCTGCTGTTGGATCTTTTTATCTGCTTATGCCACTGGTGACCATGACCCCCTTCTTTCTCATCTGGCCTCGACACCGACCTGCCTGACTCTGAGCTGCATTAGGGCTCGTTTGAGTCACTGGATTTCCTTGGCTGCCAGGGCTGGGATTCCCTTTCATTCAGCAGTGCTTACCTCAGGCCACAGCCAGTGAGCAGCTGTCCCTTCTCTCCTCCTGTTATCTGCACAAGAGCCATCCACGTTGTTTGTAGTATTTGTAGGTTTTTCACAGCTCTCAGCTTGTGCAGGATCTTGGAATGTATTTATCATTCCCTACATTTTTCTGAAAATAGGACATTAAAAACTGCTCTTTGTAGATATCTGCTGTATCGTGAATAGATTCATGTGTTTCTACATTTTAATTTGTCCTGTGGCGTTGTCTTATTGTTTCACTGGGTAGTATGGATGTTTGACTGTGGTCTGATGCACCAGAAGTGCACTGTGAGAGCAGGAAAAGGTTGGGAATGGCTGGTTTTCACTGAAGAAAAGATGGATATTTAATGAATGCACATTAGTAAAAGGATTTGCATAGTGAGAATGAGATTAACCTGCACTCTTGAAGTGTCTAGGATGAAGTAGGTGTCTCCTTGGGGGAGAATATGGGATATACCTCTGAGATTCTGTAATGAAATCATATTTATCCAGAGGTTCCTCTCAGCCTAAGCTTTCCCAAGAACTGGGGTTTGGAGTTAATTCCCAACAGAAGTGTTGGAATAGGCAGAGAAAGGAAAGCATTCAGGGAGAGCTGGTGGAAATGCAGAGGAATAAATAGTCACCCAGTCTTCTCACAACTCCATAGTCTGCAGTCAAAAAAGTCTATGCTCTAATAGATGTGTTACCAGCAAACAAGCAATTTATGAGCCCAAAGTCACTGCCACAGCCACAGTTTTTAATAAGGAGCATCTCTACACAGATACATAGGAGGCTTCCTGGGGGCACAAGCATTGGGACTGTGCCCCCAGAGACTGAAATCTTTCCATCTGCAGGGGCTGACAGTCCCCAAACACACAGAGGCAGCTCTACAGCTTCTTGAGATACCTTTAGACTTTTCCTTAAGCCCTTGCTGTGCTGAGGCTATATCAGCATTTGGGATATTTCCATCAGCACCAGATTTAAGGTGTGAGGGTATTTCCTCCCTTATGCTTATACCAGATTTTCATGGGCTGATCATTGCTAATGATCCCAGAATGGTAAGACTTTGAATTCTGGGAAGGATGACCTTAAGGAAAGAAAAAAAAAATTTAAAAAGAATCAGAAAATTTGGTATGTCCCAGGAGTGGTAGAGGCCTTGCTGCTGGCAAGTAAAGGCAATGGCACACAGTGTTTGCTTTTTTGGCTCCTCTAGTTGGTTTAAAATTTCAGCAAGGGGTTATTGCAATGATGAGACAGTTCAGTCCAAATTGCTTTTACCCTGACAAAGAACTGTTTATCTCTTTGGAAGAGAAGGACTCATCAGTGCTGGAAAGATTTCATATACCTGGTCTCAGGATCTCTTTCCCCTCAGCTGCTGGAACATGAAACCTTCCAGCTGCCTCTCAACACACTTTGCTCAGAGAAGAGAAAATATTACGAATGAACGTTTCTAAATCCCTCATTCAGTGTACTGAGGGCCAGAGCCTGAAGTAAGACTCCTGATAAATATGGGGATCCAAATCTGGCCCTCTGAGAGCTATCATCCATTACACACGAGCGAAGGAGCGGCCTGATGTTAAGATCTGACTGCTCATTGCAAAGCTTATTTTGTTACATCAGCAGGCCACAAGGTTCAATAAACTATGTGGCCTTTATCCATTCCATATGTACTGGCTGCCTCCTGTAGTTTCTATGTATCTACCCTGTATATGAGCTTTGAGGGAATCTGATGCCTTTAGACAGTAGAAATGCAGATAATTCTCCAGTTTGTAAAACCCCATTTAAATCTGATTCTGCATCAAAAAATAACGCCAGTAATTGCAATTTCTGTTTTCGAGATACAGGCTTCCAGAGGGGCTTGTGACTCAGAGGATTTTATAGGCATTGAAATTTGATGGATTAATTGTTAATAAAAGTTAGATTGGGTAAGTGAATACAAACATCATACTGAGTTTAGTGTTTACATTGGCTCTCAAACGCTTTTAAAGGGCAGTTTTGGACTGAGATGCCTGACAGAATTTTTGAATTTTGTACCTAGAAAGTTATTTAACTGGAGAGCAATCCTCGCAGATAACACCAGAATTTTCTTCTAGGGCTTTTTTTTTTTTTTCTTGCATCATGTTATCACTATCTCCTATCAGGATCTCACTGTACAATAGTGACCTCTGATGTAAAGGAATCAGGAGTGCCACTTGCAAACCCAACCATACAGCCTTGCTGAGCAATTATCAGCCTATTCAGCAGCAGCTTAAAGGGAAGGGATGTGTGTGCACATCCACACGTACACACACAGACAACTGGAAAGCTGGTGATAAAATAAAATTGAGGACCACAACACTGAAGGATCTGGAGCTGTTAATTTTTATAGCTGATACAGATACTAATATTTTATGAGGGTTGGAACTATCAGTATAAAAAAGTAATATCTAGCCTTACCCTTTTTGTTTTAATACAAAGATAAAACTATCACTTGAATAGAGCAGCATTATGGTTAATAGACCTCCTCTTTATGGACAGACCTATCTTCCTGTTTCCTTTTGTCAATATTTATAAAAGCAGGAGGATATTTGTGCCTAATCCTATCCAAAATCCATGGGTTGGTTTCTTTAAAGAAGCATCTCCTCCGCTCACTTATATCTCAAGGCATATTTCAGCTAAATAGCAGAGCTGGACTGATCCTAGGCAGATTTTATGTGTTGCAGTTTGTGAAATGGTTCCCTTTGCATCAGTGCAAACTCTAAAGTGACACAGGGAAATTGGATAAGAGACTTTCAAAATTTACATGACTGCAAACATCTGAATCCCTCAAAATGCTGTGTCCTTGCTCTAGGGACACACCAGAGGGGCTCCTTTGAGTGCTCTCCATCATATTTCAGAGGTTCACAGCTACCCCAGAGGCACCATTGGTTGGGTGGCTTTGCAGAGGCTACAAGACAGTCCTTGGGATCAGGGGAATGAGTTGCAATAGGATGGAAGAGAAGCTGGGGAGAACACTGGTCCCAAGTTGTGTGAAAAGTCTGTGCACATGACCCTTTGGAATAAATAATAAATATTATACTTTGAGAGTAATAATACAAATATTTGTTTCCCTCTTACCTGACAGAGGATGGTAAAGACATAATACTTAGAAGAAATGTGATATTATATTGGATGCAGCTTTAAGAAATATGTTGATATACTGAGAGTGTCTCCTCACTCTACACATTACGTGCAGAACATAATTTTATGAGTAGGACAAGGGCAATTTCAGAGGCAAGATGCTGAACTGGTACTCAGGTGATCCACACAACCTCAGACTTCCTTTATGACTTTATTTAGCCCTTGTGACTGTTTGACAGGCTTTATAAACTTGAAAAAAATATGTGATCCACAGGGAAGTTATGCTTCAAGGCACAACAATTTGAAAAGTTTTCAAGTATTCATGTGGTGGAGGTCATGCAAACGTATGGTTCAGATTCCTGGAAAATGCTACTAGTTCTGAGTTGGTTTCAGGACATTAGTCATTACCTAAAACTTGCCATAAGCAGGAGGACACAGAACAATCTGATCTCTAAACTGTCCTCATGAGATCTTATTCTTTATATTTTCTTACAGGATTTTATCAAATCGGCTAAAAGCCTGGGGGAAAAAAACAAAAAGAAACAACTAATGGCTTTAAAACTTTGAATGGATTAATCTCTGTTTTCCAGTTTCTGAAAAATTAAAACCAGAGTTTTCCAGAGTCTTTGCAAGCCCAGCTCTAACATTTTGGAAAAAGCACATATGTTTAGGAAGTACTTGGATGATCTGTAAAGTTGAATGACTTCTTCAATATACTGAAAGAAAGATGTGTATGCTTTGTAATCTGAGTCCTGGCTGGGCATCAAGCTTCCCATAAGGCATTCTGTCCTAGCAGCAGCCAAGAGACCTGATACGAATAACGCTCCAAGAATTCAAGGTGTTCGTTAATATTCAGCTCTAATGAATGCAGCATGTGTTTTGGAATAAACTACATGCTTGAATGAGGACCTCTCATTCAAGAAGGTGAGGTGCATAGTAGAGTGATTAGACTTGGCAAAAAGCAGTTGTTTTGTGGGAATGACACCAGCCAGGTAATTGTCGATGCTCAGCACGCGGCTCCTCCGGCGTCACTCGCAGATGCAGGAGGCTGAGCTGCTTGGATGTCCCAAACCACGCTCCATTGTGAACCCCAAGGGACTGAGAAGTCCGTGCAGGCTGGCACAAATCTGCTTTGCATTACAGCATGGTTGTCTCAGGCTTCATACACGTTCCGCTGAATGCTTGGCCCTTTTCACTCTAATTTGTTAAAATTCTACTCGCTTCCAGCAAACTGAATGTGGCTCAGCTTTTTGGAGGCCATCTGGTAGAGCTTCAGCTACATCAGGTCAGCCCAGTAACCCACACTGGCAATACAGAACTTTGAATTTCTTACAGGAGGCAGGGGCAGAGGAATAGAACCTGAACATTTCTCCTTACGAAACATAAAAATCCACCAACCTCAAAAAAGGTCTTGAGCCTTCAAAGCAAGCAGGATCTGTTCTGCAGTAATCACTTAGGTTCAGCTGCCTATTTCCAGTGGTGAACATGCAAGGGAGATGTTTCCATCCTGATATGTGCAAGTTTTGGGCCAAAATGTCTTCAGTTGCTTAATGGGATATTTGGGTGGAGGCCCTCATTTCCATGCTGTTGAAGAGAGGAGATGATCTTCATACAGGGAAGTGAGGTGTTCTAACACCCTTATCTCTCCTTACATAACTCCAGATGTTAATCATAAAAAAAAAAAAAATCCAACCCTTTTTAATATTAGGGAGTGAAATGATAAGGCTTGACTTAATTTTTCAATTTTCCTTTGATAAACCTTAACTTTGAGATGCTGCAGGAGGTGGATTCACTAGACTTCTTGGTAACCTTCAGATGTAATTACATCAGCCTAAGCCTATAATATATTCATCTTTTCTCCTTATAAAGCACCTTAGCATTAAATTTAGAGTGGAAATTTTTAAAGAATTAATTGGAAGAAAGTATTTGGTGCTCTATTTTGGAGGAAGAAGGTAATGTTTTTAAGAAATAGTAGTCTGGAAGAATAATCAAAATATATTCATAGCATTTAGCAACAGTTTAATGAGTTTTCAGCTTTTCCATTTCCTGTGACCCAACTTCATCAGCCACCAATGCTCCTAAAAAGTGATTTGAAGTGATTATTTGCTTTGGTGTTATTAAGAGTAGAGCAAGTGCTTCTGAAATAAGTGTGGAGGGGATTTTCAAAGTGAAACCATTTTTTTTTGAAGTATGACTTTATAACTCTATAAAGTTGCTTATGGTTCTACTTTCCAAGTACCATAAATAATAATAATAACTATTGAAAATAACCAAAGCTTCCCCCTCAGACCAATTTACTTCAATTTTCTTTTCACGGTATTATTCAGTTTATTTAATCTTTACACTATCTCTGCCTTGCCTCTGGATTTCAGACACATGTATGCAGATAATTAGCATGGATGCAGATATTGCACAACATGGTCAGGCTTATCAGATACCAGCACGTCTAATCTGTCAGCAATTTACGATTTCTTTTTAAATTTCCACTTTCTAATAGCGGTAGAAATTTTTCAGGGGATGTACTCCTGGTCTCCCCTCTGCAACTGGGGCAAGAAAATCTCACGAGATGGGACCTAACTGCAGAATGAGCAATTAAGGAAAGGCTCCAATCTGCGTGCCACACCTCTGCCCTCTCTTGTATACAGTGAAAAGCCCGTCAGTGTTATTGTAAATCACGATGTCTCAGTCCAGAGAAAACATATTTTGCACCTCATCTGGTCTAAATATTGAGTTTACGAGTGAATGTTGCTTTGCATTATGTGTTATAGATGCTTTATGTTTATTTAAGAACTCAGTTTGCAGGAATGTTTTCCAGACATGCGGTTTACCGCAATAGACAGTTGTTGATATTCTGATCCCAAGAGCATTAGAATATGTTTAGAAATTGCGACACTTTTAAAACCAGATGTTCTACATAAGCTACACAAAAAATGGGGGTGGGGGAACAAATAGAACTGTAATTTGGCATGAAAACAGCCTGTGTTAAAGCAAGGGCAAACACATACCAAGTGAAATAAACGTGGTGAACTGCCCTCAACCCTTTCCTCCTTTTGTAAGTGACTATTTTAACAAAAGATGGAAAATCCTGTCTCCCAGATGGTGTGAGAAGGGGAAAGGAAGGCTTTCAGATCCAGGTTTGCATCTGAAGGAAGCTGCTGCATCTTGCTCCTGGGATGGATCAAACCAGAATGACAGAGCTGGGCAACTTCAGGCGAGGAAAGAATGCAAATCTGGATTTAATGCCCAGCCCAGAAATTAATTTTCTGTGTGTTTCTAAAGGTAAACGATCTTCAC
Source organism: Thryothorus ludovicianus (assembly GCA_013397245.1). Classification (NCBI taxonomy): domain Eukaryota; kingdom Metazoa; phylum Chordata; class Aves; order Passeriformes; family Certhiidae; genus Thryothorus; species Thryothorus ludovicianus. Next base: position 1,604,716 of record VZTB01002865.1, on the reverse strand, counting down.
TGAGGAAACAAAATTTGCCCTGCAGAGTGAAGTGGCACAGAAAGGCTCCTCCAGCAGCCAGGGACTGGTGGCACATTCTGCCCTGCCCTCCAGTATGATCTTACAGAGATATTTGTGTGAGCAAGTGGGGGATCATCCTGCACCAGGCACCATCTCAGGGACTGAAGTGTCTCAGATTGGCTCTGCCCTGGGTCTGGGAAAGCATGGCAGGGCAGCTGAACAATCTGGATTCAGCCATCATCAGCTGATGATAAACTGCCTCTTTCCATTCAATCTGTTGCTGTTTTTCCTTCTGACTTTGAACTCTTTCCCTTGTTTATTATAAACCAAAAGCACAGTTTCACATACACCAACCTTAAACAAGTTGACTTGAGTCATATTACTCTGAATTATTTTTCCCCTCTTATCACAAGTTAACTTGCTTTGGGTAAGCAGTGATAACACTATAGAATGGGACCTATAGTAAAAATAAGACCAACAGACAGCCATAAAAGAAAAGACAGCTAAGGCATCTCTGCTTTTCTTTACAAGAGAATTGCACAGCGTTGGAAACCTTAGCAGCAAGTCTGAAGAAATTTGTACAAAACATATTAGTTTAGGTAAATAAAGTGATGTATGGTTGCCTAAAGGCTTCAAATATTATATTTGTAAGGTAAAAGTAATGCAATGTCTGATCAACCTCCTTGTTCAAAAGTGGTTAAAGGAATGCTGCAAAGAAAACTGATGGGCAAACAAAGATTTGCCATTAGATTTCCTGAGTATTGAGGATCAGAGCTGTTTGGACTTGCCTTTATCTCTTCCAAGCAGTAGCAGAGCTACTCTGCACATGGATGCTGCATTTTAGCTGTTTGCTCTGCTGCATAGGACAAAGCACATTTGTGAACCTGTGGTTCATGAGATTTAGCTACGTCAGTAAAAGGACCAAACTGCCCTCCCAGCTTAGTCACCCTGCCCTTCACTGAGCAGAGGGCTCCTGCTGCCTTCAGTGGATGTCGGACCAGTTCCTTAGTCCAGCTTCAAAGAATTAATGCAGCAGTAGGATCTGCCCACTGATTCATTCATGCTCCTCATGAGTAGCTGAAAAGCCAGCTCTGAAACTCTTCCTAGGTCTGCCTCACCAAAGACAATTTATGGCGGAAGCTCATGTACATATTTATTTTGTTGCTAAAGAGTTTGCTGGCATACTTCAAAGTGTGGGCTATTACCTGTTCAGGTTTATTGCCTGCTCAAGTGAATTATTGCCTACCTGAACAGGCCTGCTGAGCAATAGTTCAAATTAAAACGTGTCATTTATCATGTTCACACCAATCCAAAATGACCACAAAACCCAAGGTGTAATTATTGCCAGGCTCTGACTGCAGAGCTATCATAGCCAGCACTCAACCAGTGGGGAATACTGGTTCCTCTCTTCGGAGGAAATCTGCTTCCTTATTCATAATGAACAACTCTGACCCTATCATTAACAGCAATATTGTTTCAAATGCTGATATGCACCACGGAAACTAACTCTGAAATATGGAGGAAGAATGTGACATGGATTCCATCCAAGATTAGTTTTTCAGCAAAGTGCAGTTCTAAACCCAACACTTTTCATTAAAATTTATTCTAAAAGCAAACCTTGCATTTATCAACACCTTCCAGAAAGGAGGTTGTCAGTCTGGAATGCTGGGGCTATTTTTATTAGTGTCATTATTATTACTGCTACTACTATTATTGTTTACCACAATTCAGGAAAAAAAAAAGACAGCAGCATCTCAATACCAGCGTGGGCTGTGGATGCTTTAATTTGCCTACAGCTGTAGCAAGCCAAGCCTGTACATCCACGTTCTGCTCCATCCTCTGCTCTCCCTGTGTCATCTTTTCACATTCTTTGATATATTCCAGGGTTTGTGCTCCCTTCTAGCCTAAAACTTGTAGGGCTTTAGCTGCTTATGGTTTGGATATGACAGCAGTGAAGACCAGCAATATATATATATATATGTATATATATATGCTGCTGTTCCCTCACACCCCTCCCCAACACTTTCTGGATTATTTGGGGCTTTTGAGCTTTTTTTGGGGTAAAGTTCCTAAAGTAAGAGAAAAACAATGCTTTTTGTCTGTCTTCACTGAAGCATTGTAAATGTATCATCTAAGTCTCGTTTTTTTTTTTGTAGGATGTGAAACAACAGGGAAGAATTAGACAAGACCTAAATGGAAAGCAAAAATCAGAATATCTGCTTTAATGAAGGCATGCTGTAATCTGTATGCCTTTTTGTTTGTGCAAACAGGTAGATGTGCATACAGGGAAAAGAGAGGGAATAAATCCCCAAAAGTGACTTTAGGCTGATCAGAAAACTCCTCTGGGATGCAATTACTTGTGCACTGGGATTGAAGATGGACCAGGAGTGCAAGATGTGGTCAGGCTGCCCATAATTCATATGCAGACTTGGTTCTGAGCATCCTGATTCCTGCCTCACTTCTCCATGAACTGTTCCAGGTCTCTGCAACTAAACACTTCCTAAATTACGGAGTTTGCATCCTAATCTGAATTTTGCAACTCAAGCCTACCTGTGGTTATACAGTCAGACAGAAAAGCCAACAGCCAAGAGCAACGCCTAGTCACTGACTTTGATCTAGAAATGGTTATTATCCAGCTATCTCCATTACAAAACATCCAGTTTGCCAAACCTGGGTTATCTTCTGATTTGGCTTCATTTGACAGGCGAGAGCAGGTCTAGCATGGGTGAGCTCCACATCCCCAAATGATGCATCTTTCACAAAACTGATAAGTGATAAACCTTGCAAAACCCGTGAGTAGGAAATGACGTTTCTGTGCACCTCCCAGCTGTCTCTACAGTTAATCCTGAACAGCACCACTGGCAGCCCTTGCAGATGAGATGGAAAAGTGAGCAAATTATTGCTCCACCCTACCGAGCTGAGAGTCTCCAGTGGGCAGCAAGAGGGAACGTGCTGCTGGTGACAGCTACAGCAGTGTGGCTGTGCAGAGGAGTTCAGGTCTCAAGATATGAGATTACATGGGTTATTCATGAGGGTAAATGACTTATTTTCACACAATTTCTTTGAATTTCTTTTTTTCCTGGAAGCATTGTAGGAAGCTACTTAGAAAGGAAGTCACTGAATTCTCTTCACTCCAAATTGGAAAAAACTCTTTATCAGAGGAGTGAATTTGGGTCACAATGTAGTAGCACAGTCCTCATGCTAAATAACTTGCTGAACATGTGGTAGTGTTTTGTGACATGGTCTACAGAGTGGGAAATAGGCTGAGCTCACCCAACCCATCTCATTTATGGCTTTACACAAGTAAATAAGTATGTTTTCAGCCACTCAACACAAGAATGGCTTGCAAATTGCAACCACCATTGCCTGGCAGGTCAAAGGTTAAGCTTTTCAACAGGTCAGACTTCAGTGCTAATTCACCTCAGCAGTGAGTCCCAGGCAGCCTGTAATGCATATTTGTGGTGGTTGTGTTTGTATAGCATACACATAAAATGAAAACCGTATGACAGAGGTTAGTCCTCTTAAATGGTTGTCACATTGGCTTGGGCTGCTTTTGTACAGTTATCTACATGCTAGCCAAGATTCTGGTGGTGTTTTTGTATGAATTTTATTGACGTGGTGAACTAACTTGGGTAATTTCATAGCTATTATAATCAGCCAGTGGCCCAAGAAATGCACTGCTTTATTTATCTCGAAAATGTTGCTAACTGGTCTGGCCAGATTCAGCTTCCAGTGGTGGCCTTCTTCCAGATGTGGAAAACCCCTTTTTCTGACACAGAGGTTCAGACAATCCTCGTGTGCCTGGTCCACAAGAGTGCTGATGCTGAGGGCTGAGGGTTCAGCTCCTGTTTCCTGAATGCTACACAAAGAGCTTGGAAGAGCTTCAGCTCAGTTCGCAACTGCCAAAGCTTGGTCTAAGGCCTGGATTAAATGAAATGTCTAAGTTAGGAGCCTAAGTTAGGCATTTAAACTCCCTTATGTATCCAACTGGGAGAGAAAGGCACTTCCAGGGATACCCTGGGGAAGTAAATTTGTCCTTTGTGTGTGTGTGTCCACTTTACAGGGAGCCAGAGGTAACAAATATCCTAACACAGGGAACTTAGCTGGGCATGTGTAGTGCTGGATAGCCACACAGCATGCCAAAAACTACCTCAAACTGCTTCTTCAGAGGGCTTAGATTCTCATACAGCCTTGTGTGCTACTTAGTGGACTCTGCATGCAGACATACTCCTGTGCCTGGTGGAGCAGATGTGAGTCCAGCAGCCCACAGACCTCTGTCTGAATGACCAAAAGAAGTCATTTACTGTCTTTTGTTGGCACAGAAGTATTAAAATTTCCTCCTCCACAAAGCAGGAAGAGCAGACACAGCCCTGGACTTCCTGCCCCAGATCCTTCCTGACCAAGATGCCCTGCTCCAAGGGAGGAGCCGTGACCTCCCAAGGCTGTGTCTTGGCACACCAGGACACGCTCGTGTCCATAGCACACGTTCCTTGTTCTGCCGCAAAACAGGTGAAATAAAAAACTGACCACATAGGCCAATTTTAAGAGATTTCTGCTGAAAGGTGAAATAGCAAATAGAAGAGAAATTCGTGAGTGCACATGGCAGGAGATGAGTGAGATGTTTTAGGAAGCTCCCATTTCCATCTCTCAGAGTTCTTCTACATCCTTAAGAAAAGAAGATGAGAGCTCCCCATCTTTGGTGAAATGCTTGATGGAGCTGGCAATAGGACTCCAGTTTAACACTGACTATAAATGATGCTTATATTTCAGCAGCATTTTTTAATAATATTTTTCATAAGTATAAGCTAAAAGAGTTACTTTCCACCAGGGTCATTGAGAGTTCACTAAATGCTGATAGACTGTATTCTGTATTAATGATGCTAAGCTAACTGCCTCACAGAACTACCAAAGCCCTTTTTTTAAAGGAATAGAACTGTATTTCACAAGAAAATATTTTTAAAGCTTTCCTTACTGATAATTTGTCTAAAGAGAGACAAATCTAATTATTTATATATAATCTGAAAGGTTCAGTATAGGATGTGTTCAATAAGATACATACTTTATTTGAACATATATTTAAAGCACTGTGCCAGATAGATCATTAAAAGATTTTGCTTTTTTTTTTATTCAACAGAATATCAGCAATTAGCTTCTGCAGCTAATTATTGGATTTTATAATCCAATTTTATAATAATTTTCTGACTTCAGGAACAGCTACAAGGATTTGTTTGAGCCCTTGTACTGAGCTCTGGATAAGAGTTTCCACACAGCAAGAGGAAAATTGCTGTACAGGCCCCAATTTCTTCAGTTCACAGAGGGAAGGGAATTTGAAACTCTTCTGTTTCAGTTCATCCACAGGAGCAAGGTGGGTGACAGAGCTGGGATTTATCCCTTTACATGGGACAGTTGTTAATTAGGCCAGAAAGTGGAGATTTATAACTGGCAAGATTCTCCCTTGCATGGGTAATGCAAGTCAAAAACCCTCCTGGCTGGTACTTGTGGAAATTCCACAGTGGTGGTGTCTTGAAAAGTGGGTTCAAGTTAGAAGCTAATTCTTATTACAGTCACAAATGTGAAGTGGCCTTAAAACAAATCACTGGGAAAGTGGTGTAGGTTAGATAGAGAAAGAATCTCTAGGAATAGGTTCTTTGTCAATCCAGTGAAATCCACTGAAACTCACTTGGCTGCACTGAGAATTAACTCCTTGACTCCTCAATGGAGAATGAACCTGTAAAGAACAATCTGCTCATGCTTCTCTCCTCCCATGTCACATTTGATATCTATAGAATTGTAGAGGTGCTATTTCTAAGAAGAAACCCAAAGATAATACCAAAAAGTCTCTGTTTCCTACAAGTCTTCTGTCTACTCCTCATGGATCAATTTATGAAATTGAAAAAGCTTGCCATTAGAGTGTGAAGACCACGAAAGTGTAATGTGTAATACAAAGTTAACCAAAAAGACTCTTTTAGCTTTGACTATTTGGTTTAGCAACTGTAGCAAGAGTGTAAACAAATTTTCAGAAATACACTTAGTGTATATCCCTCTCCATTAAGGGCTGGTACCGTGGCCACACCCTGGCAGAACTGAGATGGCATCCAGAACCTGTGATATCTTGAGAACTGGAGGTTCAGCTGCTCAGGTGGTGCAGTGATAGGTATTAAGGGCCATATTGAACGGGAAAACAATTCCTAGGACACTGGGAATTGCTTTCCAATGTGTGAAAACTGGTTCCAGCATATTGCTTTATTGTATGTGTTCTTGTCTATCTGTGTAAGATGGCATCAAGTGACCCTAAACAAACTTGAGCTGAAGTACACAGGGAGAGGATTAATCAGTCAGGCACTTAAGCCTAAGCCCAATGTTAAGCATGCAATGTAATGTTGAAGTGAAGTCAGTGGTATTATTTGTATGTTCAAAGTTAACCACTGAAGTTATCTGTTGTACTATATCAGTGCCTAATGGCTTGTGCACTTACTTGCAAATTTAAGATACTTAATTTGTTTATTCTGGACTCTTCCTGTTGTTGTGCATCAGAAATTGTTGCCCTCAACCAAGCAGGGTAGTCCAGGCCTACAGCAGCAGTGCAGCCCAGCTCTTCCCCAGGCAGGGATGGAGCGATGGGATGGAGCTGGGGATGGGCAGGGAAATGCACAAAGCAGGTCTGCAGCAGCTCCAGCAGCAGAGCAGGTTTTCCAGAGCCCTCAAGCACATGTCACTAGTCCCAGCTTTAGCCTCCAGGGCAGCAGAGTTAGGCCACTGCGGCAGATTTTGAAAGGTTTTTGCTCGTTGGGCTGGGAATTGTAAGAGGAATGTTGAGGTTTCCCTGTGGCTGCTGCAAACAGAAGAGCTGAGCTCTGATCTTTGTCCACTCGTGGATGTTCTGCATCTGTGCAAATCCTCTCACTGCATCACTGCTCTGGGGATGACTGTGTTTTACTGTCCCAGCTCCCCTTCCCTGTGCATGCAAAGGTGACAGACCCCAAGGCCCACAGACCTGAAACCTCTGTGTAACAGGGCCATGTGAGCTGGACCACCCCACCTGACTCCTTGATTGTATGGAAGGACAGTCTGGGGAGATTTAAACACCAAACCAATATTCCCACCCACTAATAACCAAAAAAATAAAGGTTCTTGAGTGATGTGCTCAGCACCTTCTATTCTCACTGAAGTAAGTAGTTCCTTTGGGACTACTTTCATGTGTCTTTAGGGAATGTAACCAAATTATACCACATGAGAGCTGGTAATTTCAATGTTATGCTGTTAAGGGGAAAACTATAAACATAACAGGAAAGACTGGATGTTTTCCATTCATATTTTTAGAAAGGTTGCTTCTCATCTGTGCATATTTGCTTTTCAACATCTCTGGCAAGATCTAAATGAATTACTTAACTGGAATTAAAAAGCAAGTCTTACTTTTAAATTATGGTGATAAAAGCTGTTGTATTTTTTTATTTTTTTGGAATATTACTATAGAAGATAAAGATCAAAATCAGACCCAAGAGGAGATAAGGCTGACAAAATACCCAGCCTCTAACCTCATGAGAGGAGATGGATTATTTTAGAGAAAGACTGGCTACGATCCGAAGCATGGCCAGTGGAGCCTGGGGATCCATGAGGTTTTAATCAGGAGCATTTCCACGTGGGGTCAGTGTTTTGTGATGGGGAGTACAGGGTGTGCAGAGCTGGGAGTGGTGCAAGGCCACGTGAACGAGCTTCTGCTGCAAGAACCACGCCAAGTTTTGTGCAAAACGTGGAGAAAAGCTGAGAATGGGCCTCATGTTGAAAGATTGAAATTGGAACTTCAGTGTCTTCTCCCTGTCAGTGAGAAATGTGTGAAATATGGTGAGCCAAAACACAGCAGGAGATTTTTGGTTCAGAAACCAAAACCGGCCTGGGAAAAGCACTCGGATGTTGGTTGACCTCTGCTCATCCCATCAGGATTTGGCCAATTTGAAAATGGGGATGTTTTTACAAGCTAAACTGACCCCTCTGAGGGCAGCAAACATGTTCTGGGTTGTGTGAGAGGGGGTAGCACCCACTCCTTGCTCCACACAGCTGAAAACTCCTATTTCCTTGCATGAGGCACAAGGTGGGACCTATTTTCTGTGAAAATCAATCATCTGAGTTGTAGGGCAGGAGTGTTTCTATGCCCACACACACCCCCTGGAAAAACTCTCCCCAGTATTTCCATGCTTCCCTTTTTGCCATTAAGACAAGATTTTCTCCTGCAACTGAACAGTAAGTGCTTCATAAACAGCTCCTCTGTCTGCAAGTGGACCTTGAAAATTGATTATTTTTTGTTTGTTTCTTTTAGTCTCCAAATGTTTCTGCCATTATGAGGCAGGCAGTTATTTTGCTAGGAAGGAATGTGAAGAATTAGAAAAGTTGAGAGCGATTAGGACTCTGTCTTTTAAGACAGAACCTTTCACAAAGCCTGGCATTCAGCCTGCTCAGAGTGAGCATCATAAGACACCCTGAAGCCTTGAAATCCCTCAGTTTTAAACCCCATGGGGTGGCTTTTGCATTATCAGGGAAGAGATGATATTGCAGAGACTATTTGCTTCATATTTTAAAGGCCCCTGAATTTAATATTTATTCTAAGTAGATGTTTATTTTTGGATAGTTTTATTGTTTATAGGAAGGCCACAAAGAGTTCAATGTTATGGAGAAATGGTTACTTTGTATTTATGGTTAACGAAAAATAAGAAAAAAAGAAAGTTCTAAACAATCCTGCCCCAGTTCTTTATTTCAGGAGACAATGTACTTTCCACCCATGCACAGGCAGTGCTTTACAGGCTGTATAATAAAACGCTGTTCCAGATATTGTCTAAATAGAAACAGATTTAACCCTGCTGTTGTGACTTGCATTGCTGGGTAATGAAAGTTTTCAATCTGGTTTTACTTTGTTTTATGCTCGCTGGAGAGCTGCACATCCACAAAATCCTGCTTTATGCACAGAGACCTGTTGTTCCAATGCCATCTGTTTGTATATAAAAGGTGAACATCCCCACAAACAAACAAACACACAACCCCAGGATTTGGCCTTTTCTGATATGCAGTGAATTGCTGTTCAGCCCTCAAAGTGAAATTTCCTGCAAAGACTACAGGTAATGGAAAAGAACCCAATGGTTTCAAATGAGACTTGAAGGTACTTATGACAAGGAGGTGGTGGCTCCTTTGCCTTCCTGACAAAAGGTCAGAAACCCATGAAATTTCTAACCTTAAATCACTTTGAGAGTGAGTCAAATCATTTACCTATGCAGTCATACACTCAAAACTGCTGAAAAGACTTTTTAATTTAAGTTGGCTTTGAAAATTACCCATTGCTTCGTTACCTAAAGCAACCTCCAAGTGTTTCTCCACATGGGAAAAGCCCTGTGTGATAAGAGATAGTCCCTGAAGATCTGAGAACAAAAGATGGGCTGCAGCATCTGCATATCAGGAAACGGTCCATTACTCATTAATTGCTCCATTTCCGTGCTCCAACGGGGGTCACCCTGTCACTGAGGACCAAAAAGATTATAACAAAAATATAAATACCACTTTATTTACAATTTTGCAAGAAAACAACTTTCCATGTTTGTTACGGTATAGAGACTGGGGGCTTTTTAAATTTCCACAAATGAAAACACTCTTGGAGGACAGTAGGAAGTTTGTAATTTGAAGCATTTTGCTGTGGGACTAAAGGCATATTTCCATGTGTCACAGAGCCCCGTCCAGCTGTTGGGACATGAACTAAGAACTAGGAGGAACCAGATTCTCCTCTTTGCTCCCCTTCCCATTTCCTGTATGACCTTGAACAAGTTACTGAGTTTCACTGCCTGTGCGTACAGGCAGTACCCTGGTATTCCTTTTATAATCTGTGATACTCCCTTTTATCCTCCTAAGTATTTTAAACCCAGAAATGTGACCCCAGTTTGGGTTCCTGTAGCTTCTGGTCCTACTGACTGGGGTCTGTATAATTCCCTGCTCTGAACTGGTCCCATCCTGAGCTGCTGGGGGAGGATGGAGGGAGGCTATCAGTGCTCAGCTGCCCCAGCACTGTGCCCTGCCTGGCAGGGGCTGCCTGGGGCTTGCTGGCACTGGGATCTCTGTGGTTTTCCCATCTGCAGAGCAGAGCTAACAGGAATCACCTCCTGCAGGAGAAGCTGGGTGGGGGTAAATACAAGTGACACTAAGGGCAGGCATTATTATCATAATGTGAGTCTTACGAGTGCTTGAGGTAGTCACTGCAACAACATCCCCTAGAATTTGTGTCCACTTGAACTGCTCAGTCTGTGTAATCACAGAGCAAGAATGGGCAGGTATGACTCTGATTCTTATCATCGAGGATTAAAACACCTCAATCACCCCAGCCCACCTCTTAGTATTCATTTTACTTATTAAAGCTTCCCAACAAGTCTCTGCAGTGATGTTATCTGCTAAATTGTGTGAGGTTTCTGATCATTAAGTGGATTGGTCTTCAAAGAGCTAAATGAAAATGAGCAATAAATATCAGTGTTACTTAGGTCATATAGTGCAAAATGACAAGGAGACCGAAAGACCTTCTGGCAACTGCAGAGCAAACAAATATGAAATAGATTCACTAGCTCTTTTTGTGGGTTTTTATAAAGTTTCTCAATTTTTAAATTATATTTTTAAAACAAGTTAAAATGGAGAAGCAGATGTCTTAAAGAGCAGGAGCTCCTGAATTTCCCTGTCTGTTTTGTTCCATTGTTGTGACCTGAAGTGATGTATTTTTACTCCTGCACTAACTTTCTTCTTTGCAGAAGGGACATTGTAATATTTATGTATGCTCTGGGGAAGGTATCATTATTATGGCAATTTCTCCAGTGCTTTGCACATAGACAGATGCATTTAAGAAGGTGAGCCTCCCGCTGGTGGGTGTAAACAGGAGCTTGGAGCTCTGCACCTGCAATTGTGTTTCCTGTATAAAACTGAGCACTTGTACCAGTAGCAACCTGACTGCAGAGATAAATGAGGCAGCAGCAGTTGCAGTAACTCCTGCTCGTATCTGTGTTTTCATTCATTTGGAAAAATAACCAGCCACAACTGTTGCCAGGGCAGATTGTACCCTCAACCAAACACTGTGAAAATCTTCCCCTGCAATATTAAACATTGCATGATATTTAGATAATATTTTAAGGACTTATTTTTACTCAGTGATAATGTAATGGGGAAAAAAAATCAAAATGCAGCAACTTCTTATGTCTTCATTACTCTTTTTTTGGTTCCTTTGTCCAGTCTAAAATTATGGCCACAGCTGATGTGAATGATAGGTTTCTCCTTGACCAGCAGCCTGACCCTGTGAATATTGCTCTGATGAAGCCACACGCTCCTCCTTTGTAACATGGCAAGAGTTCTGAGAGCCTGATGTGTCCATGCACGCTCCTGCAAACCAGGCACAAACCCCTCACCCCACTACAAACCCACTCACCCAGTTCTCAAAGGCCAGAGTTTTGCTCTAGCCAGATTTTCCTGTCCCTTCACCAGCTTTTCTCCTTCTGAAGAAGCAATATTTGAGAGGGGGGATTTATCTTGTAATAATAAAAAAAAAATAACAGAATTTAACTGTACTCATTTATTTGTCTCTTTTACTGTCTTAGCTGCTGGTGTCACTTCTGTGGTGACTGAAGCACTCTTGAATTAGAAGTGGGATCAAAAAAAAAGGGGAGATTCAATTCAAATAAGATTGAAAGACTGAGGCACAGAGAAATGGAAGGAAGAGCCAATTTTTGAAGCAGAGGAGAAAGAAGGCTATAACCCAAAAACCCAAGGTAACAGTCATTTCCTATTTCTGTGAAGCCTGTTGGGGTTTCTCTAAAGGAAGTGGGGGGTGGAGAGAGAGGACAGTTCCTGGTATTTTCCTCAGCTTAGAAAGCAGACAAAAGTCATCAGGCTTCCTACGTGACTGAGAAGTGTTACGGGAAGTGTGAACTCTGCTGTGTGGCACCACATGCTGCAGGGTTGGGTAAAAATTCTACGAGAAAGCAACTCAACCCCCAACAGGTACTCAGTGAGGGCTCTCAGGACAAGAAATCTTTGCTTGTGTTTCACCCCACAGTGCTGTTCCCTGAGAACAAGGAAAAAAGTGTGTTTGGATGCTAAAATGATTCAGGGAAGGGTTGGAATGTCCTTGGCTCCATTCATCCTGCTGCTCAGTACTCTGTGAATCCTTCACACTGGAGTGTCCTCTGCACCTTCTGAAAATATCTGGGTCATGTCTGTGGTGACACAAACACACCCAAACCCTCTCCCCACCTTGGTGAAATGGTTATTCCCAAAAAGTGCCAGCAACAAAAGAGTCAAATGAGATGACCAGAGAACACGTGTTAATTGGTTTCAGGGCTCAGAAACAATCCAAAGTCATGCAGGGTAAAATTTATTGTTCAAAATTGAATTATGGGATACTTGTTAACCATAACATTTTAAGCTTCTGTGGAAGCATCATAGGGCTTCAAAATTATAACTGGGATCAAGGCATGATGTGAAATACTCTGACTCCTGTTTTGCAGGTAAGTAAATCAGGCACAAGGCAGAGGAATGGAGGCTTGGATGTGCTTCTTGGGGATGGGCACAAGGACACGCAGCACCTGGGCTCTCATCTGATTGATGTCTGTCTCCTGCCTCCCTTTTCCTGGTGAATATAGAGATCATCCATCTGCACAGCAAAGGGAGGGGGGCCAGCTACAGAGGTTTTGGTTGCTCTTATAGGATCAGATCTCTGGTGAGTTGGACAAAGACACAGAACCAAGTGGTGGCATTAGGATGAATGCCAATGGATTCTGCTGCCATTTCTCAGTTAACAGGTATTCAGCTGAGGAGGGCAGTTTTGTGCAGGGAAAAATTCATTATATAAATATGTATACTGAGGTGAAGCAAACCAGAATGAAGATTAGAAGGAAGAAAATTCTGGTCTTGGTTCTCAGCTCCTAAGGTATGAAATTCTAAAGCTGAAATGATTTGCCTTGTGCTGGAGCCTGGTGTGAGGGCTCCACGTTTTTAAGGATGTCATTTTGCATTTGTTGCATCGGTTAGGATTTACATAGCCTTCTATGAAATCCGAGCCATAAATGTTGATTTTAAACAAAGACATTTCCATAGGATCTTTATTGTCTGTGTAGTGGTAAAGTGCTATGAATAATTTTTCCCAGGTGCTTAAACAGGTGGTGTCTTCAAGGGAAGCAGGGCTTCTTTCATGTTCCCTATAATTTGTGCTGTCTTAAGCCTTCATTGTCAATGTCTTGGGTGAACGTTTATGGTTGCCTGAAATGTTCCTTCCCCACAAAGATGCTGGATACCCAGCTCCACGACTGGAGTAGAAGTGTTACAGTTATTTATTTACAGGGAAGGAAATAACACAGTGGCTCTATTTGCTATTCCTAAATTTATTTTCTCTTCTTTTGTGCAGCGTAAAAATGTTAGTCATCTCCAATGGCCCTTGGATATAAGCTTTCCAAATATATTCTCATACTCTATATAGATGCACTGATGACTCTCCAGCAGTTCAGCAACAGGAAATCTGAAATAGTGGCACTAAATGACAAGGAAAAAAAATCACCAGGGAGAAAACTCTCCATAAAAGTCTGAGGATTATTATGGAGCATTGGGAAATGTTGCCAGGGCTGGACTGAATACTCGTTGAACCTTCATTTCTCAGACATCATCGATTAAAGGTGGATGGAAAAGTGCCACACAAAAGAGCAAAGTCACGAGCTTCAGCTTCCCCTGTTTCCATCTGCTCTGGGGCTGTAAGTACAAATTCATGTGACAAAATTGGGATTTTTAATCTTGTGTTTAGGGCCCAAGCAAAAGTGGCTGGACTGAGGAGGGGCTGTGTTGCCACCATTAGCACCTGATGCTCATGAAGCTGTGCCCCCTTCATTAGGAGCTTCATTCAGAAACGGGAAACAAACTGCAGCAGCCAGGTTTGAAAATGGGGATTGATGTGACTGCAAGTTTCCATCTCCTCATTCGGTTTTTTAAAAAGCCATAATACTTGCTTTCCTAAGAAACATGTGTCATGGACTTGGATTTATCAGCGTTTTTAAAAGCAATGGATGTGTCTGCTTGCTGGGATCCATCAATTATGAGGGCATGTATAAGCTGTTTAAACATTTCCATGTGGTTTTGGGGTCTCCCTCAGTGATGTCCTATGTCCATCCTGTCCATGCTCATTTACTCTGACACACAGAGAATCCACCATGACTGATGGCACTGCCAAAGTGAGGGATTGACCTTTCCCTGGTGGATACGTGCAGCTTACCCATCTTCACACAGGGAGAGGGAAAGTGCACACAGGTTTTAGTGGGGAGTACCTGAACGAGTTTGTACTGGGATGATTCAAGACATTGGTTATTCAGCCAAAGAGTTCAAAGAAATAAGAAGCAGAAATATAGTAGTATATGAAAATATCACCTCTGCTTCTCCAGCCACATGTAGATCATCCCAAGGATAATACTACTTATATATATTTATTTATATAGAGTCATATTTATGTGTGTATATAAGTGAATATAAACTTTTTCCATTAAAGAAAAAGCTGTGATTAGGGCATGCAAGCTGAAGCAAACTACTGACTATCTATTTTGTTCAAGAACTCTGGAATAATTTTTTTCCTCTTGCTCCTTGTCATTTTTCCAGCCATATGGATTTGCCAGTTCACTGCATCATTGCATGTTTATAACACAGCATTTCTTCAGCAGCTGTCACTATCTCATAATGCCATAGTACATCTTGTATACCGAGTTGCAGGCCACAGTGCGATAGAAAACAGCTTACACTTAAAAAAAAACAAAACCAAACCTTGACATCCATTTGGATGCTGGTTGTGGATACAGAAAAGGCATGGAAAGCACAGTAAACTCTTTCAGAGATGTCCATTGTTCCAGCTTGTGTCAGGTTGCTAATTCACCCCCAGGGCTTGACATTCAGCATGATGCAGTTTAGGGTTCCTAAAACAGGGACAGGCTCCTCTCTCTCCTTGGCTCTCCTGTGTCACAGCCTGGAAGCCTGACTTGCTAACTACTTCTAAGTTGTGTTTTTGACTGGGGAAAAAGATGGGTGAAAACAGAATAGGGGCAAGCCCACACAAAAGCTGTGTGCAAATTTGGAGATTTCAATGAAGTGGATAAAAGCTGCCCCCAGTCTTGGCCACAGGGATACATTCAGGTAACAGCTGAGATACCAAAACTTTGATTGATGTGTGGTTGTCATCCCTGTCCAAAGGATAAAGGATCTGGAGGAACTGAGTTAAAATGATGTTGTCTGGAGGAGTACTGACAGAAGTACTGTCCTCTGCTGTTGCCTTCCTTGCCCAGCAGCCCCAGACATGGCCAAGAGCTGGAGCAGTTTCTGTCTGGACTCTCCTGTCCATCACCCACGCTGGGCCAAAACACAGGGTCTGCTGAGCACGTGGGAAATGCTCCTCAGGCTGTGTGAGAGCAAGTGTGGCATTTGGGTCACAAAGAAGGGAGCCTTCTGCCCTATTTCTTGTGCAACCACAGAGACCTTGAGATTCATTGTGCTGGGGCTACCCCAGCTGAAAGGTTTCCCACACAGGCTGGATGTACTGCAGATGCTCAGGCTGCTCAAATGTTTTCAGAAGTTCAGTGTGGGTGACTGTCAGTTCATGCTTATCTTTTGACCATCACCAGAACAGGAAGAAAGGTTTGGCTTTTTTTTTTTTTTGGTTGTTGTTGTTTTTCTTATTCTTTCTAATGAATATTGTGACATGATATCTTGAATTATCAGAGTATCATACAGTGTGCTGCAGATAGTGGTTTAATGATGTAATATCCCTTCACAGAAAGTGACCTAAATACCTGGTAGTCAGATTGAATGTGATCAGATAACACTGGGTCACAAATTGGCCTTTCTGAGCCTGTGTGATGAGATTTTCAAAAAACAAACTCAACAGGGAAACATTTCTTCCTATATTCGGTCATTAGCAGAGAAAGAGCAATTGTACAGTACTAAGATTATCCAGCAGTAGAAAGAACATCCTAATCCCAGACATGGGAGACAGGATGTCCATTAGGAATGGTAAGCACTGATCAATAGTCTAATTTAGCATAGAGAGGTTTTATTGCTTTGGGAGCTGGAAGGAGAAGAGGGAGGTATTGCAGTGTCTTCAGTTCTAGTTCTGCCTCTGTCGCTGATGCACCCCAAAGAAACACCGGCTGACTCCGCTGCTTTTCCACAGCCATAGGACCAAGCAATAATTTTAAACCAGCAGACCATTATGGATTTTGAATTTGATTGCATACGGAGTGGCATAAAGCAAGAAAATCCATTTTTGACAATGTCAGGAGTAAGCTGACATTCGCCTGCCGTTTATTTCGGATCAAATCCAGCAAATTTCTAGGCCATCAGCAAAGAAAATAACTATTAAATCTTTTTTCAGGCATTTAGTTCCATTTCCTTTTTTTTTTTTTTTTTTAAACAAGTATAAAGATAAAGTTACAAACCAGAACTTTAAAAAACCCCCCTACTTTCTACAAATATGCAAATATTTTCTACAAGGTACTTTTAAAGTTTTCAGAACACCTCTGTCCCCCATTGCCCTCCTAAGCTTCTCAGAAATGAGGCTTCAAACTGGGAGCTGGTGAAGTGCATCACCTCCAAGAGTGAACTCGGCTGCCCAAGGTTTTTCTTACCAGACGAAGGGGTAAAAGTTGCTATTATTACATGAACTAGCTAATTAAGAGTGAGCATTACCAGTAAAACCTTTCTGTGCTGGAATTTCTCTAGGAGTCAGGCAATCACATGAGTGGGAGGGGGCAGGCAGGGTGGTGGCTCTTGCTCCAGGAATTGCTCCCTGCCTGAAGCTCGGGGAGGGCATGTCTAACTCAACACAGGGGAAGTGATAAAATGCTGGTAGCAGAGCCTAATAGATTTTCAAGGAGATTGAGCAGGAGCCACGGAAGGTAGCAGCGAGGCATGGCAAGCAAAAGTACACCAGGCCTCGTTTAATTATCTTTTTCACACTGCATTAATCATCACAAAAACAGGATTATGCCTATTTTTGCATCAGTGTTGGAGGGTAATACAACTGTCATTTTGTGCACTGTCTGTCATTAGCAACTGTTAAATTAAAGGTTTGAAAAGTAAAATAATGAAGTCAGACTGCTCCCTTGACCTATTTTTCACCGAGAACTTTTTCCCCTTTGACCTCTGAATCTGGATTTCCCTTATCAAATCATCTTGCTTTCCCCACTCCTTACAGCCACCCTGGTATTTGTTGTTCCCATGACCTCTCTCTTCAGCTGTCTGGCTTTTTTGTGGTGGTTTGACACAGTAATTTTTTTTTTCTTCCTACAGCATCCCTAATTCCTTCATTACAGAAATCTTCCTCCATCTCCAGCTGCCCTTCCAGCCTCTCTGCTGGTGCCTCCAGTGACCACGGGTTCCAGGTTCCCTCAGTGTCTGCTCTGGGGCTCAGCTCAGGCCCTGTCCCACCAGCTCAGTGACCATCCCTTCATCCCTCCCTTGTACCTTCTCCCTGTTTTATGTCTCTGTTCCTTGTAGGTATAAAAGATCCCTTATGTGCACTTTCCTTCTTATCTCTGTTTCTCTTTGCTTCTCCATTCCAATTTTTCTAACTTTCTATTCTCCTCCGCTGTCCCTGCTTCCTCCTTTTTGCCTCAACCCTTGAAATAATTCAAATTACTCAATTTTTTTCCTGTGGTTTCCATCCAGATGTAGCCATGGTCTGGTGCTTCTAAAAGAGGCACAGAAATTTGGCTTCCTCTGTGCTTGGAGTCTGGTTTAATGATGTGGGATCCTTTCTCACCCCCACAAGGGCAATAAATGAGTTATGAAGTTAAATATACCTGTTACTAAACTTGCATAATTATTCTTCCTACACTCGGAGAGGTAGAGGTTCTGTATTAAATTTAACTAGCAATTGTCTCAAGGATGTTACAGTGACTGCTGCAGCAAAACATGAAGTTTTTGGTGTTCTTAAAAGACTGACCTTGCACTTCACCAGGAATTCCCTTGATCTAAATTTATGGGACAGGGCTGAAAAAAATAACTGCAAGATGTCCTCTTGGGTGGAATTTATCCTAAGCTTTTCCACTCCCTATACTCCTGAATCAGTACAAACCCTGGCACATAGCTCACCTGCACACACCTGTGCTTGCTCAGTGTTAGCTCTGCCTTGGAGGTACAGAGGTGTGAGAATTGCAAAGTTAGGCAAAATTCCAAGCTGATGTGTAAGATGCTGCGTTTTTTATGGGGGTGAAATGATAGGACATAAGTCTGAAATCCAGACTATGACAATTTCCAGTGATTTAAGGGTACAAAATGAATCAGATCAGTCACAGCTCTGGTTTCAGAGGAATGTGCAGGAGTATATCTTCCCACATTAACATCCCCTGACTGTGATCAGTCTTTATCACCCAAACCTCGACCTGAACAATGGACAATCGACTGCAGCTGTTTCTACTTTACTAATTTGATCTACCTAAGGAAACCACTCTTGCAGGAACTCTAAAGATGAAAAATAGCACCAATTATATTCTCTAATACAATTGATTTCTTAGTACCCGTGTGTACGGTTCTGATTCTGTACAATCCTGCTGCCAACTCAGTAAGAAGGGATTTTATGATGGTCTGAAAACTTTTTTTCCAAAGACTGTTTATGAACACACTGCAAAGCTATGTGCATACCTCACAACTGAATAAATAAGATTAACTTTATTCAGATCCAACATTTTACCAATTCTTGCAACAGTGGGTCAAATATATGTAGCAAATCCTCTTTTTGGTTCTTGTCTCTTCCATTTTTGTGCGCTCCCACGTACAGACTTCACTGCAGTTGGACTGAAGGCAAATCTGTTCTTCTGCTAGTGAACCCACAGCAAAAGCATTGTGAGGCAGATGAGATCTCTCACAGAACAAAAAAGCTGTATTCATACAGTATCTAATAGTACAGTGTAAAACCCAGCATGTTTTAAGATTAACTAAAGCATTTTCCTTCTCATTCCATTGAAGAGTCACCTCTGGAACTCACTGACACCTTAGCACAGTTACACGGGTATTTATTATAACATTAAAGTTTATAATTCAGGATTTTATAAAGGACCTAAACCTTGCTGTTCCTTTCAGGAAATCAGTATCTGGTTATGCTCTGAAGAAATGCCTGTGCAAGTGGGTTACTCCTTCAGGTCGCTGCAGCAGGTATTTTTCACCTTGCTCCAGAGAAGGGTGGGAGGATCTAGCAGCTGATGAAGACAGGATAGCAGACAAGACAGAGCTTTGGCTTGATTCCATATGATAATTTCAGTGTAATTGTTTTGCCTTCGGGCTGCTGTATCTGATTAGACCAGTCTCTCACTGATCCAAGGTTAGGAGAATGCAAAACCACTGTAGTGTTGTGCTAAACACAATGCAGACAGACCAAATAATCTGGGCCAGTTACCCATGCAGATCTGCAGATAGAGGCATGCATGCAGTTTTGCATGAGGAATATAACACACAGTAGCTCCAAATTTGGGAGGAGGATTAATAATTTGTTAAGATAAAAGTTGTGGTCTCTACAGTAGGTTGGGTAATCATATAAATAAATGTAAAAGTCCATTTTAGAGCAGCCTTCTTTTAATACTAATTGGATGCAAAAATCTTATCACATTAGTAACCTTCATACCTTTATAATAAGTCTTTTATTGTATTAGCCAGCTTGGTTTTCACTAATATGATACGAAAGACTTGCTAATATATTAGGAAAGTCACTAACACTATTAATTTACTAGATAAATTACTTCTCTATCTTGGAACTTTAAATGAAATGGAATTCACTAATCCTAATTGGTTTGCCTTCTACCAGAATTATTTCCCATTAGTTCAGCATGTTTTCTTTTTTCATACTTGAACAGAAGAGATTTCTTAAACTCAAAGCCTTGGGGTACAGTATATGGGTTTATTAATTATCAGGTATTCATTCAAGGGGGTTAATTAAGCAATAACTTTCCATTGACTGGAATATACAAAGGAATAAAAGGCTTGAATTGTCCTGCTGATTAAAGCACTGAGGCCATTGTGTCATCATTTTGCTCCATTTGGTTGTGGGGGAATAAAGATTTTTCCACTATTTAGCACTGAGCTTGGAGTCTCCATTCCTTATGTACAGAAACTTTGTTGGTTTGTTGATTTTTGTCCTTTTCTCCTTCCCCATCTCTGCCTGGCAGTGAGGGTTGTGACCTTCCCTTGTGGCTGTGGATCTTGGTGCTGTTCTCCTCTGCAATGCAGTAACGGGAGCTCAGTCCCCTGGGAAATGAGGAGCCAGTGCTGAAAGCAGCATCCTCCTGAGTAAGTTGGGTATCTCACTGTAAGCACATGACACTCCTGTTGAGGGGTTGGTACTTGGCTGTGTAGTGGCTTCCAGGCAGAGTTTATGGTGTTGGCTTTGACATTTGGGTCTAATTCAAGCCTATTTGGAATCAGTGGAAGGACTCTCCATGTGCTTCAATTGATTTTGGATTGGGCCCAGCAGGCTTGGAATAGCTTGACTGTGTGAGAGACACCCTCTCTTCTCTGGGGACATTGCCTCATCGTTTGAGAGGAGCAGCATGTCAGCTAGAACAGCTCCTTTTGGGAAGGGCTTGAGCTCTCTCAAACAAGGACTTGAGACTCTTGCAAGTGTTACTTTGGTCTTGGTTCACCCTGCAGAAATTGGGATCTGTTGGCTTTTAGGACATACCTTTGAGAAGTGGACCCTTTGAGGGCCTAAATTAATACATTGGAATAGGTGGAAGAGAAAAGGGGTTTTCCTAGAGCTTCCCTAAGTCCCACTGAACTCCATTTCATGTAGCAGCCTCCCCAGGGCCGTGACAATCTGTTTTAATTAGAGCTGTCTGTGAGCATCTCTTGATTATGCTGAGGAATGGGGCTCCACCGAGAATTCAGCTGACCCAAGCTGTGGGAGCGCAAAGGCCGTCGTTGCTCAGGCCTCCCACGTCCCCTCATTTGCACCGTGTGAGGCTCCAGCCCCAGCCAGCTCGCTGCTGCCCGGGCTCTGGAATCCATTTATAAAAGCTTGTGGTTGTGTGTGTGTGTTGGTAAATGCATATGATGCACCGGCTGGGGCTAGCTGAAACTGCAATCAGCCCCGCATCACTGAGTCAGCGCATCCCGAAGCCTGAGCACATCTCTGCCCAGGGGAGCTGCTCCCCACCACGCCCAGGAAGGTGGGGCCTCCGGGTACCAGCCAGGAGCCCACTCGTCCCAGGCACAGAAAGGGACGGGGGTGGAGCTGCAGGCTGGAAAAATGTGTGATATTAGAGTGACTGCTGAGTTTATTCCCCAACAAGCGTTAGCTTGCTTTCCTTCTTGATTGTTTTGGTGATTGTGGTAAAGTGCAGATGTTATGCAATGGTAGGACTGGTAACACTGGCCACTGCCAACTGTAGTGCCAGGAGTCATTTATAAGCTTCCCCAGCAATGAGCTCTGTCAGCACATGCTTCACCTCCTTGTTGCCATTGCAGGCACCATTTTCGAGCCAAGCTGTGCTGGGACTGAGACGCCCCTTCCACACCAATCTTCTGGGAGAGGAGCTTCTTGCCCCCCGTGACACCACTGTGCTGTGCCCTTGCCATGCTCTGTCAACTCTTGCAGATGAGCTCTGCAGCCCAGCTAGAGAAGCCAAAACTCCAGCATCACCTTACCAAGAGGGACGTTTTGGTGAAACCAAAAGGTTTCGAAATCCCAAGAAGAAAGGCTGTACGATTGCCTTGAGTGCTTGAAATAATGTATGTATGCGTATGTCTAGGTATACCTGTATAACTGCATGAGCCAAATGACTTGCTTTGGCTTGCTTATCATTCTAAGACATAAAGCAGGTAATCTAGCTTTATTTGACACCTACAATAATCATCCAAGAAAATGAGAGGCTCTGTAATGGAGATCTATAAACAGGTCTTGCAGGTCATTCCCACCAGCTGGCTCTGCACACCAGGGCTCTATGGAAACGTGACTGTAAACACTGTGTTGGATCAAGGGCTGCTCTACTGACAGAAGAGACGAACACTAAAGCAGTATAAAACTGAGTAAGTCTCAGAAAATGATTCACTCTCTTAATTAATTTTCCATTTTGGTTGGTGGAATGCCCTTAGGTGGCTGCAGTGGGCTCGAGTTTCTTCTTTCTGGGCAGAGTTCACCTTTGCACAAGGACTGGGAAACTCTCCTCTCCCACCCTCCACACACTGAGAAGCCCAGGCGGGATCCTTTAAGGGAATATTTTCCTCTACCCAAATCATTCTGAATCACACTAATTTCTTAAGGCAAAATCACATGTGGCTCAGAGGCTTATTTAATTGCCAGTGCAGTGGTGTGCTGGGAAGCCTGTAGCCTTGCTTTGTTAAGCAATGCCCCTTTCCCATCTCATGGAAAGTATCCCCAAGTGCAGTTTTCTGTCCTGACAGCCCCCAAAAAAAGCAACCCTGTGTGTGAGCAGCCCTTCTTGCGAAAGATGCGACATTCTCAGCTGTCTTGTGCTGGGATTCTTCATTCCCTGGGTGGACCAAGCACTCGTACAATAAGGCAGAGCAGGGGAGCAGAGTTGGACATGCATTCCCTGTCCTTGCAGGATCCAAATGCCTGTGGTCTTCCATCTTGAACCAGGACAGCTGGAGCAAATTCATGCAGCAACGCCAACGTTTGCAGAGTGCTTTTATGTCAGGGTTGTCCAGGTTCAGTAGAAACAGTTTTCTTGCTTTCTTTTGAATAATAGCAATTTGAAGGCTCTGCTCCAGCCGTTTCTTCCACGATTTACAGCTACAACCTTAGGCACAGCTTTCCCACTGAAATCCTTTACTCGCATCAGGAGACAGGATGACAGGAGTGGAAAGAGCCCCCATGTCATGCCCCAGGCCATCCTAGGGAGGGGACAGGCAATCCTGAGCCTTATCTCTCCCAGGTCTTCCCCTACGCTGTGCTTGGAGAAGTGACTAAGCTGGGGAGAGGAGCTGGAGCAACATGAGGTAGATGTGTAGGAGGTTGCCATTGGGGTTGTTCCAGCTTGTGCTGGGAGTCACCTTGACCCAGAGCTACAAAGGAAATGTAAAACTGAATTTCTTCTTTCCATTTCTGCCCCACAAACTGCACAGCATAAAATGTATCACTTTCTTATTTTCAAATAGCTTTTCTATATGCATTATTAATGTAACTAAAACCCAAACCTTCAATTTATCACTCCCTTGATACTCACACTTAGAAATGTGTGTTATATCATTGTCTGTTTAGAGATGGTGTTAAGTTCTAGCTTGAAAAGAAAGGTGTGATGTTGGGGACTGTATCTTTCCTGAGAGGGCACCAAAGCAAAATGGTTATTTTTCAGGACAGAAGTGTGTAAGGGTCTCCCTTGATATGGGTGTAGGGGGACATCAGGATAAAGAGAGAGCATGGCCCATTTTCCTCTTTGCCACCAGGAAGGAGCTACTTCCTTTTTTTTTTCCTCCGTGAGCCTGCATTAATATGATTTGATTTTTCCTCCTTCCAGTATTTTACTGATAAACATCAATTTAAAACCCAAAATAGCCCATTAATAAATCATGAATATTTTGTCCTATCATGCTTTCATCTGGATAAGCCTTAAATTTCTACTGCCCTGAGGAAGACTGATTAGGGCTCCACATGGTACCAGGCATGGAAGGTTTATGCAGCTGGGGGTTTTTAGCAAACCATCAGAAACTTTAGGGTTTCACTTTGTTCCTGAGAGAAGTTGATGGCAGAAGGATATGTTCTCCTAGTCAGACTGGTAGAAAACTTCTGACACCCCTAAGAAACCAGGTAGGGACTGCAGTTTTGACCCAGTGAGGAACTTAATGTCAAGATTCCTATGAAAGCCATTAGGGTAATGATCTCACAGGCTTCTCACAACACGCAGGAGATGGATTTGAGCAGCAGATCTGTGCTAAAGGGGAAGGAGACATGATTCCCTTTCTCTCTGAGGACAGAAGGTGCAGAGCATGCAGTTGTTGGCTTATCTACAGCTTGGTGTGGCCACAGGGCAGGGACCACCCATTGCAGAGTCCTATGAGGGATCTGCCACCCAAGGGCTCACCCTGAGCAAGGTGTGCAGCAGAGGAGTGACCTGGAGTCACAGGAGCTTTGGAGCTCATCACTGTTCATGCAGTGCAAGGGTTGAGGCCACAACACTCTGAGTCTCTGCCTTGCTTCTGCCAGGTGGAAAACAGCTCCTTAGAGGCTGGGGATGGGAGCAGAGCAGAGTTCACATGCACAGCTTGTGGAGCACTGTGCCTTCAGGCAGCAATCACTAGATAGCTGAGCTGAAACTGGGAGAAATTGCTCCTGCAGCACTCTGTGGTGGGGTGCAAGGTTTCATTTCCAACATGGAGAGCCTGCACTCAGCTGCACTCGGGAGAATCAAGTTGCCTGTTCAACTCTGGGCTCTGCCAGCAGGGCCAGGATTCGCCTCCCAGAATGAGCAGCCAACATCAGGATTTTGGTGTGCCAGGCAGCAAAGGGGTCCTTTCTCCAAACATCTGCCCCCAGCACCCCACTAGAGGAGAAAAATATGAGCACAGGGAATTAAAGTGACAGCGCCTGTGATCTGGCATATGTCACTGCCTCTGAGGCTGATTTAACTGGGCAGCAGGTAGAAAAGACAAATATTCACTAGAGGAGCTGGAGAAATGGAGGCAAGGCAGAATGAGATAAAACCTCTTCAAGACAGTGTTTTACAGTGTGGTTCCTTGAGGGGGGCTGGGGAGGAAGGAGAAAGTTCACCATAAATGGAAAAAGGCTTGAACTATAATTAATTTACCTTGTCTGGGCTTTTTACCACATTTCCATGCATGAGAAAAAAATGCACCAAAACTTACACGCTTGTTATTTTTTAAGTACAAAAGAGATAACTGGCTCACACAGCAGATTAATTTGGCTGTGTATTTGCCCAGAGTATGGAAGGCTTTGTGACGGACTTCTGCTTCAGGTAAAATAATCAACTCAGACTGAAAGGGCATTTATTGGAAAGGCAATATGAAAAAACAGGTGCTGAGTCTGAACTGCCTGAGTCCTGCAAATTAACAACCTAAAGGAGAGGTTTTCTTGGAAACGTGTAGGAAGGAGCTGAGCTCCACTGCTTGCTCTGAGTCAAATGGGCTTCAGGAGAAGTGAAGGCAGCACCTTTCTAAGGCTGCTGGTCACTCAAACGTCATCTGGGATTTGACAATCAACCCAGGTTCTCTCTGGCTCATACTTTGACAAAAGGAGGTTGGGAATTCAGCCTAAATTTACCATTTCTAGCACCAGTTGTAGGAGATATGTGTGTTCTGCAAGTAAATATTTGCCTGTACCAAATGTAATTTGTCCTATCAAAAGGGTGTCAGTAGCAGAAAAGACACTGAAGGATTTGATCAGCCTGAAGCCAGAACTCACATTTTGCTATGTAGAAACTAAAGCTGATAAAAATGACAGGATACCAGTCAAGGCCTGAACTGTCCCCAGGTTCAAGGATTCTTGGATTAAGGGCTAGAGTCTGCTAGGAAATCAAGGTTAAATTTTGTTCTTTCCCCTTTGTAGTGTTGCCCATACAGAAAAAAAGATACTTGGAAGGAAGCAAAGTGTATATATACTTCTGCAGCCTAAGAGCTGGTTGCAGTCCTGAATACTTTTATGTAGAATTCAATAAAATGCATTTGCAAACATAATTACAGATGCAGCAATGTCCTCTAATAATGGATTATATAAAGCATGTTATGGAATTCATTCATATCAGCTTCTTGGCAAATTATACTACCTGCCATAACCAGGTGTTATAAAAACAATTATGGGTCTGTGGGAATTACTGACACAAACTATGTACCCTTTAAATAAAATACAATTTCAGGTAGCTGTAAAAGGTGCTGTAGAGGGTGGTGAAGTTATTTTGGATATGCTGGAGCCAGCAGCACAGGAGGGGGAGCCTTTTTTGGGGAAAATGGTGATAAATGGTGCTTCAATGTGCATTGGCTGACTCTTGGCTCAAGGCCTACAGGTTGGCCCAGCTGCCCTTGTGTGCCACAATATTTTGTCCTGGTTTGTAGTCCCAAATTTCCATCAAAATGTGCAGCTCTTTTCTCACCTGAGTAATGAATGAAAAGTAATTGAGACCCTAGTCCTGAATTATTACCAAGCATTTATGAAGTTTTTTCAATTTGCTGGATTCCCACATGGAAGCTTTATTCGAAGCCTTTTCAGTTGAATGGAAATTTACTGTTGAATTGGGCAACTTCTGGATAAAGTCTTGGTTTAATTTTGTGAGATTATTTCTTTAGGGCAGAAGGGATGTTATTCTGAGTTATTAGGTTGTGTATTTTGCTGTGTCATGAGAAAAACTAATGGATTTCTTCTTCTTCTACTTCCTCATCACTAAAAACAGCCTCTAGTAAAAGATAAGCAGAACTAGAACAGATAAAAAGGAAGCCCCTTCCCTTTTCTCCTGGCACTGAACCTTTACCCAAAATCTCTTTTTTTGTATAGTTCCTGTTGTTGTTCATATATTTCTTAGTTCTGCCTAGGACAGGGAGCACAGTCACAACCACACAAATTCCCATCATCATGTTTTTTTGCTATTCAGAAAAAATATTCCCCAGTCCTTTTTTTTTTTTTTTTTCAATAATGGATGTTTGGGCAGTTTGAGAAAGCAAATAGTGCATGGGTACCACATCAGTGAACTGCAGTTCAGTCTAAGAATGCAGCTGCAGAAACACACTCCTCAATGCATCAGATGCAAATTTTTGAGGATGAAATGCACCATAAAGCAGGCCCAAAGTTCAGCTCTCTGGATCCAAGAACCTGCTTGCAAATGAGTGAGATGCCCTTTCAAGCTGCTTTCCTGTATATTTTCCCAGTGAAATCCAAGTAGATTATGGTGCATAACCACTGTTATGCAGACATGAGATTGGGATGCAGCTGGGACATATGCTTAGACACAGAAATTGAGATTTATTTCCATGTAAGCAGCTACCCTGATAATTTGCAAGTACATCTTTTCTCCAAGGGCCTGAAAGCACTTCACAAATATTGTTGAAGGCTCAGAACGTTCTTGCACTTAAGTAAACCCATTCTTAGAGAGGTTAAGTGATTTATTTGAGGTTTCTCAGTAAATCAGAGGTAGAGGTAGGAACTGAAACAAGATCATGACTGCAAATGACATCCTGTAACCTTTGGAGGTGCTACTGTGTACAAAAGGCCTGACCCCACCAGCCTCACTCATGAGCAGTGTCTCAGATGTTAATGGGATGACTGGCGTGAGAAAAGGGCTGCAATATTTGCCTCTGTAGGCCTTTCTCTGTGAAGCATTTAATATTTCCCCAGAGGTATGTTTGGCTTCACCTCCTACAGAGTGTCTTATAGCAACAACAACAACAGCAACAGAAAAGTCAGTTCCATTTTCTTCTTTTAGTGCCTAAAATCAGGATCCAAGGCGAGTGCTCTCTCCGGGCAGGCGCTAAGCCACGGGGACCTGAAGAGAGTTGGTGTTTCTTGGAAATGGGCTTTGACTTCTCTGCTTTTCTCCTTCACAGGGAAAGGAGAGATTTTGGGACACAGTATGGACCTGCACTTTTCTCAGCTGGTGAAAAAACATAGTCCATATTTCTGAGCAAAAGTTTGGCACTACCCCAACTTCAGAAATCACAAAGACTAATATGTGAGAAAGGCTGCACTAAAAATATAACGTAAAAATATATCTTTAATAAAATGAGACCAGAATTCCCAAATTCTTTCTCGTTCCTCTGCAGGGGAAAAAAAAAAAAAATGTTTGTGGCTACAAGCCACTTTTTGCCTATTTAAGTTTCTGTGCTTCTTATTCCACTTCTGTAACAGGCTTGAAATGAATGAAGAGGTAGCAGACGAGAGAGTGACACGGGCAGTAAATTATGTAAGTTCCATAAATGCGTGGCAATGGCAAGCAGGTTTCAGTGCTAATGCAGGCGGCAGAGATCTCTGCGTTCGGGGAGGAAGGAGGGAACCTGCAGCATCTGAAGGGAAATGGGCTCGCTGACTCCAGCGCCTGCTCCAGCCTGCCGAGCCGGGAGCCTGCCTCGTTCAGGGAAGGGGAAACCACTCCTGAAACCTGCACAAGCGACAATTCCCCGTCGCTCGAAATTCGGCGACAAAGGGAAAGAGATCATTAACTGCGGGCGACGAGAGTCGGTGGAGGAGAGGAGAGAAAAGGGGGAAGAAAAA